>OZ018389.1:14312851-14661450 GCA_963969525.1 Ontholestes murinus | reverse complement strand
ATTTAAATGATTTTTAAATGTTAACTGTTTCTCTTCTGAGAACCTTTTAGCATTATTTTCTCAAAAAACTTTTTAATTACGTTTTGTGTTGTAGAATTCCATCTATTTTGAAGCAAATATTCTTTTAATAAACTATTATTTTTTTTGTAAAATTTCAACTGTTTTAAGGAAAATTTAAATATAATTCTTTAAAGTTTTAAACTGATCCGTTTCGGGAAAAAATACAGTATATTTTTTGGTGAATTTTCTACAGTTTTAATCAACTGTTTCTGTTTTAAGCAAATTTTTTAAATTGTTTCTCTTATTCAATAATTTTGAAGCAAATATTAAATTTTCAACCCTAAATTGTTTTTGTTTCCTTTTTGTGAAATTGCTACAGTTTCTAAACAAACGTAAAATATTAACTTAAAATATATTAACTGTAATGAAACAATATTTTTTTCTAATTTCCGATTTTGTCTGTTGTTATAGGATTCATTTTGAATTAAAAAAGTTCTAAGATATTTCAATTTATTTTATTAATCTTTTTTTCTTCTTAGTAAAATTTTCTTCTTCTTATGATTTTGTAAAATTTTAACTATTTTTAGTGAAATGTAAAAAATATATTTTTTTATTTTATGTATGTATATCATATAATATTTTTTTGTAATTTTGTAAGCAGGAGAAGCAAAGATAATAAATAATAAAGAAACAATTGTTTTTATTGAAATATTTCTTCTTTTATTATAGTTTTCAGTTTCATTATTGTTTCCTTTATATTTCAACTGTTAAGGCAGATTTCAATTGTTTTTTTCCTATATATATTTCTTATGACTTTTAAGTATGTTTCTTCCCTTCTGAAAAAAATAATCATTTTTAATTGCTTTTTTGTAAAATTTAAACTTATTTTTAAACAAATCAAAACGTTTTTTTCTTTCTTAATAAATGTTAAATAATTCTTCTTTGTTATAGGTTTTAGTAAAAATTTTTAAAAATATATAAGATATTTCAATTTTATTAATCAATTTTTCTTAGTGAAATTTTCTCCGTATAAAAAATATTTTGGTTTTATAAAAGATTTCAATTAGTTTTTAGCTACAAATTTACTATTCTTAAACAAATTTGTGTTTTATTTATTCTTTTAATTTCAACTTGTCTTTTAATAAATATCAATTATTTCCCCTTTTTCTTTCCTGAAAACTTTATTTACCTTCTTTTTATTTTACCAATAAGTGTTTGTAAAATTTCAAATATATTTAGGCAAATTAAAAAATATTTTTCTAAAGTTTTTATTTAGTTTTTTTTTAAATTTTAAAATTGTTATCAAAAAGTGTTTAGCATTTTTTTGTAATTTTTTTACTATTTTTGTTTTCAGCTGTTTTTTTTTGTTGTAAAGTTTTAAAGCAAATAATATTAAATTGATTTTTAAGCAGATTATAAAACTCTTTCTTATTAAATTACTTTTCTTTTGTTTCTTAACTATTTTTAGTGAAACATAAAGTATTTTTTAGCAAGTGTTTTAACAATATACCAATTGTCTTCTTCCTTTTGTTATAGCTTTCAGTTTTATTAATGGTTTATTTTCAACTGTTATTGCTGATTTCAATTGTTTTTTCCTTTAATTTTCCTTAAGTCTTCTTAGTATGTTTCTTCTCTTCTTAAAAAAAACATATTTTATATAATTGCTTTCTTTGTAAAATTTAAACTTATTTAAACAAATTAAAATTTTCAACTTTTTAATAAACATTTTTCATTTTTTTTGAGAATCTTTATAGTGTCTAGAATTTTGTTGTTCTTGTAATATTCGAACTATTTTAATGTAAGTTGAACCGTGTATATTTTTCAATATAAAGTGTTTTATTTAGTGTTTATTTTATTTTCTTTAAAGTAAATCTATTCTGTTAAGGAAGTTACAATGGGCTTTTGTTTTTGTTTGGATGTTTCAAGGTAATTTTAAGTTTGTATTTTCTCTTAATATTGCTACATTAAAAATTAAGGTTTTTAAGTATTTTTCTTTATTTTTTCAAGTAATTTGTCTCTAATTCTTGTTTTCAATCGTTTATTTTTCTTGTAAAATTTTTAAGCAATTGTTAAACTGACTTAAGTTAGTTTTCAACTTATTTCTTTCCTAGTTATACTGAATTTTGTTGCAGTCTAAGTACGGATTGCCACGTAGTAACGGTCGCAACAATTATCTTCATTAATTCTATATTAGATTACCTTAGTGTATATATTCAATATTTAAGTAATTATTTAAATTATATCTTTATTTTAAAAGGGGTTGCGAGTTAAAAAAATAAATAAATAAATTACTTTTGTTTTCATCGTGTGAAATATTTTGTTTTTTTTAGTACTTTTAGTATTTTCATGAAAATTTTAATTCTTTATAATAAATTTAAAAAAAGTTAAAATGATGTATTATATTATTGTAGTTATTAATAATAAATTTCATTCAAATCGAATAAAGCGTTCAAATGTTATAAACAAAAGAAACAAAAACTTTTGAAACTTTGAAGCCAAATTCCGGCTTAACCGAAAATTTTTGGATATAGATAAGTTGTGTTAAATCATCATATTTTGATCCCAAGAAACTGTGGTCCAGCCATTTCCCCACATTAACGGGACACCCTGTATATATAACTTTTTTAATTTTCTCTTTAGTTTTTCAGTTACTTTTGTTTTTGTTGGTATAATTTAAACTATTTAATTTAATTATTTTTTTGTGTTTTTATGCAAATTTAAAAATAATTTTTTAAAAGGTTAGTTTATTTAAAAAAAAATCGTATTTTAATAGTTTTAGTTGTTTAAATTTTTCTTAATTAATATCTTCTGTAAAAATTTTAAGCTACTTTTTTATTTTAAAATTTAGAAATGTATTTATTGTTTTAAATTTAATTTTATCATTTACAGCGCAAAAGCTTTTAATTGAGTTTTCTAACATAATTAAGAGATTGCTATATTACCATAAAGGTACCATCTATTGTCTAAACATTGCACTAGAACTCTGTTTGAGTGGATAACCAACAACAAATCAAGGGAACTATCGACAGTAATAATGTAAATGTTAATTGTTGTTCCCTGTCAAAAACCGCCACCGACCGGTTTCGATCTGTTTTGGATCTCATCAGAGTAGCGAAGTTGGAGACAGGGAACAAAAATTAATTTTAATACAATTTCTATTGAGTTTTGAACATCATATTGTGTCTAAATCAATTGTTTCGGGCTGAAAGACCATCGGTCGATAGCCAATGGAAAAAAACAATCAGAAGAAAAGAAACATAGTAATTGTAGATTTATCAAATGTATTATCCAACAAAGATGTTTATCTCTCCCTCTATTATTTCTACTTTGTGAAAAAGTTTCGCCTTTTCTATGTTTTTTTTTAATGTAGAGATTCAAAATTTTAAGTATTTTAAAGCAAATTTAAAAGCGGTTTTGAAATTTTCTAATAATAATAATAAAAAAATAAAATTTGTTGAATAATTTTCTCACATATCTCTGGGTGAAATATTAGATGAAGAATTGAAAAAATAATTTTTGTTTTTGAGTTAATTTAACCTTATTTTTTGTAATAAATTTAAAAATACGAAAATATTTCGTGAATCTACAACAATGAGTCTTACTAAGACTACAAAACAAATTAATTTGAAACAACTACTTCTCTAGCTAATACTTCGACAGACATTGAATAATACAAATTAATTTGCGTGTTACAAATAGTACAACTATTAAAGCAACACTAATTTGAATGAAATTATTTCTGTTGATTTCATTCAAATTAGTGTTGCTTTAATAGTTGTACTATTTGTAACACGCAAATTAATTTGTATTATTCAATGTCTGTCGAAGTATTAGCTAGAGAAGTAGTTGTTTCAAATTAATTTGTTTTGTAGTCTTAGTAAGACTCATTGTTGTAGATTCACGAAATATTTTCGTATTTTTAAATTTATTATTTAATTTTCTACAACGAACTAAAGGATTTTAATACATTTTCTTATTTTTTGTTTTCAACGCATAGTTTTTTGCTAAAATTCTTTAATATTTTTTATAAAACTGTTTGAGACGAGATTTTTTTAGAAAGTATCAGCTGTTTTCATGTACCAAAATATATTCTATATAAATCATTATTCTCTTCTTCTATTTTTTGTTTGTTGTTTTCTCTTTTTCGCGTTATTTTCGAACTCTGCTTGTTTTCCAACATATATTTTTTTGTAAAACATTCAACTTTTTAAAATTGATTTTCTTCTCTTATTAAAAAAATAAATCTTTTTTTTTCAACTTTTTAACTGTTCTTTATAAAAAAATCGACTGTTCTTAACTAAATTTAAAAATTTAAGGGAGCTTTAAAATGTTCTTATTAAAAGTTAAATTGGCTCTTTTTCAACTGTTTTAAACTGTCAGTAATTTTCAATTGTTTCAAAATTTGTGGAGAAATTATTTATTGTTTTTGTTGTAAAATAAAAGTAAAATTTGTAACCCTTGTTTGCAATTGTTTTTTTACAAATATTTTAGAAGAAATTTGAAAATAAAATCTCTCTTATAGTGGCTAAATTCAATTGTTTTTGATTAATTTCAACTATTTTCAAGTAAATTTAAATATAATGATGAATAGATAGTTTTTACCAGTAAATCTAAATACTAAGTTTTTAACTTTTTTCATGCTGTTTTATAAACGTTTTTTTTTGTCAAATTTCAGTTTCAGTTTTTTAAATGTGAATTTTAATTATAAAGCTTCTTATTATAATGTTTATTACTTTTGGGATTTGTCTATTTATGTATTACAAAAACAGTGAATAACTGTTTTTTATAATAAATAAATAAATAAATAAATTGCTTTATTCAAAAAAATAACAAACTTAAATGTAGTTCGATAATAATTTCAAAGCGTTGAAATACCAAATTAAAATAAACAAATCATTCATTTTGCATACACAAATAATATTTTAATTAATGTTTAATAGATAATAAATGTCAATTATGATATAATAAATAATATTATTGTTGGTTTAAATACATAAAATATTCATCAATAGTATAAGGTTCAATTTGCACTAATTTTTGGAATATAGAGTTCCTATACTTAATGAAACTTACACATAAATAGATTAATTTAACCGCGTTTTTATTATATTTGTTACAAATTTATAAACCACCTCAATTATCCGTTAATAATAAATATATATAGTGTACAAAAAGTTAAGTGTTTTATTTAATTACAAACGTTCATTTAGTCTAGTGAGGTATAAAATCACGTTTAATTATTGATTTGTATATTAATATAAAATTTTGATAAAAAATAAGCTTTACCTAAATGTACAAAATCAATTAAGTATTTTTTTATCATCGTTCTGTAATTAGTAAGGATATAACAGTGAAATTGGAACAGTGAAAGTCACCTCGAAGGAATGCTCTGCATTCCACCCTAGGTGACGGACCTGCGATGTAATCCAAGTTCGGAACTGGATTGAAACTGGACTAGATCGAATTGGACTGGAGAGAAAATCACCGCATCCTTTACCAGATTTACGCAGAAATGATTAAAACATGTTATCCGTTTTAGAAAGATAAATTAATGAGGGTCTTATAGAGAAGAGATGTTTCTGGAAAGTTTCACTGCTTCATGTTAAACACCTCTCTCAAAAAATAGTATAATCGAAGTTCTATAGATTTTTTACTTAACTAATTAACGACATAATTTTTTGGACAAACTAAAGAAGATTTAGAACATATATATTTTAATTTAAAATAAGGATTAGTCTCTTCGTTTGGGCTATCGACCTTTGGACTTTCTGTCCTGTCTTGACTCTAATTTATGTAAAAAAATACGAAGAAAAAATTGCTGTCTAACTTAACTTAATATGGATAATACGAGCTAATGAATTGATAAAGAGTGATTGATGGTTGTTTGTGTTTAGGGAGGATATTGGGGTTCAAAATTTATCAAAATTTAGTGTGTGTGTGTAGTGTTATGAAATATGGTCTCGGATTTTTCGGGCGAGCGTCGACTCTGGTATCCCTCGGGTGACGTGATTGGAAAATATTTTTCTTTTTGCAAACACCACCATTTATACTTGCTGAAATTCAGTACGATTGATTATCAATCATGTGGAAATTTTGATTATTTATTGGGTAACATTGAAGAGATTGTTGGCAAATTTCACACTAAGGCTATTTATACGTTGGTATATTTGGTTGTTTCGTAAAGGAGAACATTCGAGGGATTGTGTAGGGAGTTGATGGGATGTCTTAGTTTCTAGTTTTCTAAAGATTGGTAATATCCTTAAAGCTTTCTTAGGAACCTTCTATCGAAACCATCATTTGATATGTTAGCATAGAATTTGGAAAAGGTTAATGTTTCTAAAAATGTATGACCATACACTGGGATAAAAAATTTAATAATGAAGCTTTAAAATAGTTAAAATCATGGGTTAAAGAATTCACACAAAATTTAAAAGGTTTTTCCTTCTTACAAGATTTTTCATTATAACAAAAATACAATAAAAGTGTGTTTAATTTTGTAATTAGGTAGAAGCTTCCATTGTAGTTTTAAAGTTTGCTTTAATCAAAATACAGAAGAATAAATGCAACATGTGTAAAATATCTATATCTACATGAAGAGTGCCTTTATTTTCTAAATTATATTAATTGCTTGTTTATTTACTATGTTCTAAACACTTTTGTTGTGTGTTACAAATCGAATCGATTTTTCACCAAAAAACAAATCTTTATAAATCGACCCCCCGGCAATTCCGTTTTGGTCCGTGTGCATTGATAAATAGTGGATTAGGGACGTAAACTCCGTGGGAACGTGAAATGGATTTTTTCGTTATGATTATTAAAGATCGAGTCAAAATAACGCATTCATCACCGCGCCGGAGTTAATTAATAAGCGGGCACAGGCTGCCGCATTACGGCCGCACCACGATTCAGAGTGAGACGGCGATAGAGGTAATTTATGTGCGGTATTAAATGGGGATAAAGTGTACCTCGTCAAATGTCACCTTAGAGCGGAGCCGCTGCTACCTACGCATACCAGATCGGCGAGATGCCTCCGGGTACTCTAATACCAATAATACCGACTCGGACGCGGAATGAACTCTTGCACGCACCTCGAGCTCTCGGCGATGGTGTTCCCGTCGAGGGGAAAGCATGAGGTAGATATAGACATGGTAGGTAGGTAGGTAGGCAGGGTGTGGCCCGAGTATGGTCCGAGTGACCTGGAGCGACCGCTCCCTGACTCGCGAGGTCACTACTCGCCGTCTCAACTGAACCAGATCACATCGCCGTGCTCTTTCTTCTTCTTCTACTTCTTCCTTTTGGTCACTGGTCACCGCCGCTGCTGCCTACTTTTTGACCAAAGCGAACGCGCCACGGGCGATCGACTCCGGACGAGAGAACCTAGATGACTGCAGATGACCGCTCTCATAACTCCAATCAAGATATTATCGCACACACGAATGCTCTTGATACCAAAATAAAAGGACTGCGATCACATCCTCTTGATATTTCTTCATCGGGAATATAATTACAAGCGGCCTAGGTACTTTTGCGTTTCTCATTTTCTAATCTGTTTGCTTAATCTTATCCTTCCTCATAAACCGAAAAAAAAATTAATACATCGAAGGCTAATTCATATTAATACATGACTAAATTATTGATCAAGATTATATTAAGACCTCAAAAATAATTGCATCAATAATTTTCAAAGCACATATATTTTAATCATAGTAATAAATTACACTTAAACGCCCAATTTACATTTTTAATTATACACACTTTGATTTTAATTAATGCTTTTATCCAATAATACAAATCTTAACAAAAATGTAATAAATTAAATTTAATAATTCGAAGAAATACATAAGAAAAGTAGATAAAGAAAGCTCAAAATGGAGTTTATTGTTCTTTCAGAAATCGTCTAATTTTTAGAGGAATACTTTACCCAAAACTATTTCCAATTTAATAATCGGCTTCTCTTATAAATAAAGAGATTAGTACATTGATTTACTGCTTTTCAAAGTTTTCTCCATGAAGATCAATAAACTTTTGCGTACGAATTTTCAAAGCACCTTTTGCATTCAGATTGAGGAACCTTCAAAACGCGCATTTTCGCCCATCAAAAGCAGAAAAACTTTGACATTATTTTTAGATTTGCAAGAATAAAAATAAGTCATAAGTGGCCATCAATTCGACTTTTTCAGTTCTCTAATTTGAGCCGATGTCTGAGACCCTGCATCGGTTTTGATGGAGAATGATGCATTTTAGGCGGTTGATTTGCCTCTTTTTCCAAAGACTTCTGACAAACTAATGGCTGTGTACCATTCAGAAATAACTAGATTGTATAGTTGCCAAATATCTGGATTTTCTACAAAAAACAGGCGACCCAAAGTAAATGGTCGCCTGCTTTTTAGAAAATTTTAGAAAAGTGCGCTAACAGCCTCTGTTGGATTTGGCTCATCTTGAAAGACTGCTGTTTACTTTAGTGTTCATACGCATATATCTATAATTCATCACCATTCATCACACAGACGTGTTTTAGAGCACCGCAATCGTATTTCTAAAGCATCTCTTTCTTCCAATCGTGACCAGCTCTTTTTTGGGCGATTGTTAAATTTTGTAGGATCCAACGCGAGCAATTTTTTTGGTAGCCAAAAATTCTTGCAATATCGAATGTAAGATGGTCCCACTAATACACCCCAAAGGATGCCTCAATCTCAAGAAAAGTCACATGGCGATCTTGCAATATGAGTTGGTTCACGCACAGCATCAATATTTTTTTGAACAACAACAGATTTTGGATGACCTTAACGAAATTCATAACTAAGCGAACTACGGCTGCAATTGAATTCCATATGCCTTCAATATATAGTGAATTTTTGATGATGCTTCGTTGAGGAAAGTCGAATTAAGTTTATCGATACACGTCGAAAGTTAAAAATATTAATAATTTGTTAATATTTCCATAATGAACACAAATGTCACATGGAAACCAAAATATTCTGAGTAACTCTACTGACAAAAGGTCAAACTTTACGCGAAGAACGTTGCTTGCCAGTTAGCAACACCTGGATAGTCCATTCCCGAAATATAAAACATGCCCATCGTATTTTTCTATATCAATTAACCATCATTACTTTGTTTAAAGTTATTTGAAGACCTTTCAAAATATGAGTTTCAATTATAAACTAGATATTGAGTCAGTACTATGTATAGTTTCGATCGGCTCGCGCTGTTTCCATTCAGCGCTGCTCGCAAGTATCGTAAACATGCGGCCATTAATATTCCTCCATTATCCGCGTTCTTATAAATCACACAAAAGCTTCCTAAAGAGCAAATAATGGCCGAACGTGAGTTGCACGCGCCTCGCACATAATATTCTAATTAGCAATAAATAACCTCGGTAACCATACCGCAAGACGTTTATAATGCACCACTTTGTGTATAATTGCCGGGAGTAGCAAAAAGTAGTCGTTTCGTGATATTTATTTTATCATCGAAATGTTAATCGATTATTTACGGTTATGTGTTTGATAGTTTTAATTCAAACAAAACTATTAAAGGCATGTAACTAAACAAAAACATATAATTTATTAATCGTTATGATGGCTACCACTATTCCTATTAAATAATTAGCTTAAAATATCGCTTGTTCTTCTTTTTAATGAAATTGAAAGTTCTAAACGATACTTTCTTTAATTTTGATGATGAAAATAACATAGTTCTCATTATTTGATTTAGATCAGATAACTTTTGTTAATTTTCAAGGGAATTGCATAATTTCGCGCTAGAAAAAGTCCTCCTCTATTGGTAAAAACTTAACCAGCTCATATTTACAAGCCTTTCTAGAGGCATGTTTTGTACTTTCAAGAAAATTTTGCACTAACTTCTTTAGAAGTATGTTTTCTACCTTCAGAAAAATTTCGCAAATGCTGAAATAGATCATAATGGCTTGGTACCCAGTTTGGACTATACTGTAGCTGCAATTAACCTTCCCAACCAAGCTTTCGTAACTTCTGACACTTTGTTAATGATGTCACACACATCATTAACGAAGCGTCAGAAGTTGTCTTGATGAAACACAACACCCTTCCTAATGGCTAATTCTGGACGCTTCTAGTCAATCACTTATTTAAATCTGGCCAATTTTTGACAATAGAGGTCTGAATTGATTATTTGGCAAAATAAAAGAAGCTTAAAGTGAAAGATTCCTAAGATCATACCAAAAACACAGCAAAACCTTTTTTCGACAGTTAATCAGAGCTTGACAATCATTTGGGACCGCTCACTAAGATTTTTTTTTTTGTTCTCGTATATCTCCAATTTTTCATTACAAATCATTAACCATTTAAAAGAATGAATTGATTTTAATAACAACATCTTTTTAATAAAAAATCAGACGTATAAATACGGCCCATCAATTTGTGTGCAATTCATATTTAGAGTGTTTTGCAGATCTTTAATTTTTTGCTTTGCCATTGCATTCGATACTGCATTGAGTCCATAACATAAACAAGATAATTTTTGCTCGGCTGCTCTTCCTCTTCACTTTGATCGTAGTAATACTGAAAAATTTTTCACCCCCATTTTGGAACGCTGCAGCTTTTGCTTTAACAAAACTACATCCTTTATAAATGACGTAAAATAGTATTACAGACTTACAAAAAAACGCAGAAATAAATTTGCAGTAAATCCGAGATATTAATATAAAAATTTAATTAAGTGCAGTTTATTAAAATGCTTAAATTTATTTTGAATTTTTCTTTCTTATAAAAACCATCTCGGTTGTAGCAAGGCATGTCTAGTGATTAATGCAGTTTCTTGGTAGTTTTCAGTTTTCCATACTTTCCTCGAAGCAAATATGAGCTGCCCCTCCCTAGTTAAGATCCTGGGTACGGCCTTGAAAAGAGGAAATGTTGTTGATGAGGTTTAGACAACCTTTAAGGGCTAGAAGTTCTGCCAAATATTTCCAATTCTTTTGCTTAGGGTTAGACTGTTTACAATTAATACAGCAAAAGAGAAATATGATATAGGGGTAGTAGAACTTTATAGAATCCTTACCACTTTTCAGTTACAAGTGTATTGACAACTGAGTTGATAGCCAGATTGTAGGTGGAGGAAAGAGACTAATCTATCCCTAAATTGTATACGATTTTAATGGGGAAAAGTGGGAGGTATATGGGAAGTTATAATAAGGACGAGAAGGACTTTTTATGATATTTAACGATGAAGTTATAGAATAATTCCCTTTATGGGGTAAGTGGTTTATTTAAGACCTTAGGATGGCTTTTAGGTGTTCCGAGGTATTGGTAACTGGAAAATTATTATGAGCCAGTGCCTTCAAAAAATATCTACTAGCGATACATGCTGTCGTCAGAAATATTGGGGAAATGCAGCTTTCCACCTCCAGAGCTCTAGCTTGAACTTAAGTACCACTCGCAGGCAGGAGGTTTGAAGTCTATCAAGCTCTTGTGAAAGCGTTTTAGAGAGGGAAAACATCGCTATCATTCTATATTCGATCTTAAATCTAATCAACGATTTGCACAAAGTCAGTAGAGTTTTTGGCCCATGTGCGTGCTGATGTTTTGAGAACATTTAAAATTGTATGGGTAGAAACTTTCAGAACCTGAATATAAAGTTTCCAAGAAATGGAGTCCTAGGTATTTAACCGGCTGGACAAATTGATAATTATGAAGATATAATGAATTAAATTCTCACTTAACCCGTCGTAAAATATTTATATTTACTTAATTAAACAAAGTGTTTAATTGATCTTCTAATTAATTAGGAAGATATATTTTTTTACTTATGAGGAGACTTATAGTGAAGCCAGTCTGACAGTTCTAAATAAGCGATTGAATGTTGTTTCCAGAGCATCGTCTGCAAATTGTAGGACTGTACAATAAGCTTTCAACCGATTCTCCAGTTCTCGCGTCTAGAGGATATACAAAAAAATATCTCAGGATGAAAACTTGAGTTAAACCAATGTGTGATGTCCGAGGGTTGTTGTATGAATAGTTGTTTTTAAGAAATTGAGTTTTGCATTTTATTAAAGTCCATATTTTTATTTTTATTTTTAATTTAAGTATATTTTTATTTATTACTCTAATAATCGAGTTTGGGATATTTAAGGAAAAAAGTGTTTGGATAAAAAACTTATTACTGAAACGAAAGCAGCCGATATATCCGAAAAAGTTCTGAACTAGCAATTCTGATTGAATGTCTGAAGAAACTTCTCAGCAACACAACCAGATTGGCTAAGTTATTGATGATTAGTATTAGTATTATTTATTTATTCCAATATGCTTACATAATATTCCAAAATTGTATATAAAATCCATTAATATCAACAAAAATTTCAATCACATATGGAAAGGGCAGAGTTCACAATATAGCGTTCTTCCACTCGTACCAACACTTTCTTCCATGAGAGACTTCTCTCTTGAAGCTCATCTCAGAATATTTTGTTTTGTTTTGGCCAAATGCGGCATATTATATCCTCAAAAGGATTTTACACAAATAGTCCAGATGTCACTAGTTTAGCAGAATGAAGCAGAAAAAAGATATTAGCTATTACTTTGATGGGTCCAATAAAGCTGAAGTCAGTAAGTCTCCATTTGCTGAGAGGTTATTAAGGACAGGATACGAGGTTTTGTACTTGGTGGAAGCAGTAGATAAGTACACAAATTTTGCCATTCCAGTTTCAGACCGTTTGGACGATTCTTTGTGCGCTCTTGTAACTAGAATATTTGGATGGACTGGAAATATGGAGCGCTTGGCTGTTTCTAATGCCCATCAAAAGTCTGATGATCCACAAAGGACTTTATTATTTATTCTTAATATTCTTCGCTTCTCCAGCTTACAAATTTTAAAAATATTATATACATACTTTTCACAAAAATATACAAATAATTCACCCAAGTTCTTCTTTAGACTTACTTATTATTTGAACCAGAAGAATATCCTTAAAATCAACCCAAGGCACCCATTTATGGACTTCTTAAGAGAGTTAATGATGACCCTTCTGATCCAATAGCTAAAGATATGGCAGTTATTCCTTTCGGAACAGCTACTTAAAGGTCTGGTTACATGCTTAAGGAAACATCCGACTTTGCTGCCAGCAATTAAGTTATGATGAGGAAAACTTTGGTAGTATCCTTAGATAAAATTGTTGAAGAAGAGGAAGATGTACTGAGGATGGTATTCCTGATGAGGAGGCACAAGAAGTGGATGCAGATATAGATGATTAGCATGATGAATTTTAAAATAAGAGTATCATATACTTGTTTCTCATTAATCACTTGGTGAAACATTATGTTAATATATAGGTTTTATAATTAAAATCACTTGGTTTGTTTCACAAATATTTTTTATTTTCGACTAGTTTCGGCTTATACGCCGTTCTTAATTTGATTAACTACTGATAATTTGTTTATATCATTTTGGCATAATGCCTGTAAGTAGAATCTGATTGAGTTTATGTTTATGTTTATGTTTATTAGTCTTTAGCTTCCTTTCCAAAAAAAAATACAAAAGTTTGGATGATACAGCTGGGCAGAGTTCATACAGCTGCAATTATCTTCCGTTCTAACTTTTGTATTTCTCCATGATGCTGAGGAAGCAAATATCCTCTTGGATATACGTATTCTTTTATAAATAATTAAAAAGATAATTAAAACACTTTAACTTTGTTTTACCACATTATGTGGTAAAACAAAGTTAAAGTGTTTTAATTATCTTATTAAAATGTACCACCAAGTTAACGCCGACATCATTCAAGAATCTTTTATAAATGCTTTTATATACTTTTTTGTCCCCTGTTTAGGGAAGACTTTTTAGCTGTTTATGTCAGCATGACAGATATATAAAAATTATTATAAAAACTTAGTTCACCTTAGAGTGGAAGGTTTTTAAGCATTGAGTAGGATATTATATCCTTCCCTGGAGATAACTCTGATTTTTAAGGCTAAATCCAGTTCTGCAAGTTACTATATAGGGAGGAGTAAGATTTTCAAAGAAAGATATTAAACATTGGTTATTCGTGCCTTAGCCAGAGGAGGGACAAAGGATATTACGGTTTTTCAGATAGAGGAAAGTCTCTATTGGTAAAAACTTGATCAACTTATTTTCACCAGCCTCTCTAGACGGATTTTGCAATTGCCTGAAAAGATGATAATCGCTTAGTGTCCGGTTTAGATTATATAGTAGGAGCAATAAAGCCTCCAATCTAATTTCTTGTAGCTTTTGACGCGTTGTTAATGATGAAATAAAACATTAAACACAAAAATAGTCAAACAAAACCAAGTGTTTAATTAACCTTCTAATTAACATAAAACATCCTTCCTATTGGCACATTCTAGCCATTTTTGGTTGATCACCTGTTTCAATTTTATCAGTTGTTGACAATAGAGATTTAAATTGAGTATTTTGCTCAATGACATAAAGTGACTGATTCCTTCTGAATCACACCAAAAACACAGCGAAACCTTCTTTTTAGGAGTTAATCTAAGCTTGGCGATCATCATATAAAATCCATTTTAATCATTATCCACTTCAAAAATGGATTGATTTTGTTACGTTTCAGTAAAATTAAATTCGAATTTTTGAACGTATAACATTAATAAGTTTATAACTCTAAAGGAAAGAAGAAATGAAAAAATTAAAAACCATAATAATTACAATACAATTTTATAAGTTTAAGTATGCAGGCATATTCCATACTGCAGTTGAACAAAATACTCTATTTAATATTGAATATTAATGAGAAATCTCTAAAACAAATTCTGGCATCTATACACACTCCACTTCAGCAAACTCGTAGCTACCAACTACACTTTAGCAATGACCAATTTTCACTCTGGCCTAATTTTTTGACATCTAAAGCCTTGAAAAATTTTGAAAAGTCCTTAAAGAGATTCAAGCTTAAGAATATTTAAAGCATTGAATTTTAAGGCACACCACTAAAACAAAGTCTAAACTCATACGCTCACCATTTTTGATATCAAAATCTAGAAGCTGAAGCAATATTTATATGTTCAAATCCTTAGAACAATAGATCTTTTAGGTCGCAGTTTAAGAGAGGCTTTCGCACCTCACTAGCACCCTGTGTTAACCTATGTTCAAATCTTTGAAAGAAGGATTGCAATGCTTTTGCATTTTAATAAACACTAGTTTAGCAATTCTTCTACTAGTAAAATTATTGATTAACGCTAGAACAAAATTTAGATGAAGAACATTTAAATCATTACAATAACCTCACTAATACAGTTTTTTTATTACTGGTTGAAACATTTTTCTACAGCTTTGATTGTTGTCTATACTAAAGGAATTACAACCTCATAATAAGCAAAAAATAACGTTATTTTATTATTTTTAAATAAGTTTCCAAGATTTTATTCGCGTCTATATAATTATAACAATTTACGGTTAGTCCGGCATTGAGAAGCGATTTTTTTTTTATCGTACCGATGCAACCTGTACACAAAATTCTTCAAGTGTAACAAAAGACAGCTGTTGGTAAACGCAGCCTTGGATGATTAACGCCAAGGCCTGATTTAAATAAATAATTCATGAGCGACAACAATCGAACGTAGTTTTTGCATATTGCCGAAGGAATGTTTTTAATGTCGGTCGACGTATCGAATTTGATTTCATCACGATGGATAGCAACAATAAATAAGAAATAATTTACTTTTAAAACCATAGTTATTCATATACAGAGTGATGTGAGGTATATGAAAAGAAATTGCTTAACCATAGATCCAAATATTTAAGACAACATATCTATAAATTTCGGTTCATTAATTTTATAGAAAATTTATTTCATTTTTCAAGACCAAAAGAAGTTCTAGCTTTAGAATATCTTTACCAATCTTTTAAATTCATTAAATTAGTGAAGATATTGAAAACTTGACCTTAAAATATAGTTATCCTACTTTAAATAAAGTTAAATATAGTTTTTAAACATTTTTATTATTGCTGGTTTTATCTGGAAGAAAAAAATAATAAAATCTTCAAAATCGAATTAATTTTTATTAAATAAAATAATAACTAAAACATTAAAATATCAAAAATTAATTTTCACTACTGGATCATACCAGAATTTCAGTAGAATTTGTTTGGAAGAATATACTGAAGATTGTGTTTTTGTTGATCAAAATGAATTTTTGTAAAAACTGTCTATGTATTTATATTTTTTAAATTCTTCATTTGAAAATCTTTGAATGTTCTGGTCCTAACAATTGATATATATTCTTAATAAATACATCATTAAACAAAAACAGTAACTGAAACAGTAATTAATCATCAACAGTTTATAAACTAACCTCTTTACGGTGAATATTTCTGGACGGACACCTTTAGAGCTTCATCATAAAAAGAAGACACTCGTAACAAGGTGGAATTAACGTTAACGAGTGGCGATAAAACTGTTGTTACGATTTAACAGCTTTCCGTTCGGGCATAATTTACAGTCGTGACGAATCCGTGATTTTAAATGCTGCACAGTGTGATGCGCTTTTAGATTCGCGCCAGAAATTGTATATGCAGCGCTTTAATGTTAATTGCATCTCGTAAAAATTAACACCCAAAAATTTTTCAACAGCATCTGCTGCGATTTAATAATTGCTTTCAACATCACGATTTCTTGTATTTGATTGTGTTGGAAAAACCTTTTAAAACAATGACTAATCCAGAAAAACCTATTCATTATATTGAAAAATCATCATGAGTCTTATTTTGTATACATAGTAATTGAAGAAAGTAGGTAAGTATATATTCCAATAAAGTTTTCCAGCAGAATCTTCGAATCTAAAATTTTTCTGATCTTCCAAAAATTGGTCAAAATTGGCATTTACAAATCTACTTAAAAAATAAAGATTTTTTTAACATTCTACCTTTGTAATAAATTACGGAAGTGATTCCATTCAATCACACTACTCCAATCTCTATATTCTTGTCATTAAACTTTCTCTCATAATTAGTAATTACTACCTTGGCATTTGTCATTGTTCTATTCAACTGCGTTGGTTCATGGTAACCGATATCAACATAAACATCCTCAAGAGTTTATGCTAAAAAATTTATTATAAATATAGTTTCTGCGGCTGAACGATTGATAGATGTCATCGATTATTCAAAAATGTTTGCAAAAAAAATTGAGTATGATAAAAGGATGTTTATATTAACATCGACTACAAATAAAACATTTAGATGCTCTAAACAATCACAATCTAAAATTAGTACCAACCACATATGCCCAAAATTTGATCAGCTATCATTACATTCGAAATTTTATGCATTATTTACAATCACCTACAAATTCCAAAGCGCGTGCAATTAGAACGTAATTGTCAATTGATATGTCTAGAGATGTAGGTCACCAGCTTAAAAGAAACAATTAACGATTTGAAAATAATTTCGAATGGAGGTCACTAAACAGCCACTTCATAACACAATTACCATCCGGAGCGCGGGGCTCCTTGAAACGAAATCCTAATAACAACAATGAGGCGGCTCCGGCCGTTCCGTGCTTTGATTTCACGGCATCAAACACGTCCTCCCGCAATCAGAGAGCACCAGATACGCACGGCCCATGCATTACCCGTGTTCTTCGTATTAATTTCAGGTGAGACGTGACCGAGAACAGTCCAGTTAATCAGCAAAGCGAGGACTTTCAGAAAGGTGCTACCAAATCCCAATACATAGAAATTTGTACACACATACACACATACACACCAATTAGACCAGAAGAAGTCGATGATCTTTTGCCAGTTAACGACCACCTCCTAATCGTTCACGCCTCTGTGCATTCGATCTCGTGTGCTCATCATTTGCGCCGGAGTCGATATCGTGTTTTACTTTCACCCACATGCCCATTCATTTCAATTTCCAATAACTGTGTCTGAGGAGTTTTGATCAAAAATTATAACCATTGCTCTTAAGATCTCTGCTATTAAGCAGATTATATTTTATTACTAATTATGTTAATGATAGAATATACCAGAATCTAATTATAATACAAGATGGCATAGAATTAAAGGAATTATTGAAGGCAGAAGCATGTGACTAGAGAACAGTGACATTGAGGAAATAGGCACGGTGGAACTTATTTCTTTGAAAATGAACAGAAGATAACAGAAACTTTAATCGTTACGTAAATATGTTACAATTATTTGATACATCCTAATCGAACAGTTTTGCACACGTTCAAAAAACCTGATTTCAACAGGATGGAGCGACATCATTCGCTACAAGAACCTGTGCGAAAATGGTTTAGTAAATGTATGATCTCAAGGTGATTACGTAACGATTCCTAGCTTAAAGTCAAAACTATAGTCACTGTGTAATATAAAAAAATAAAGTTATCGTGTTTTAATTACAACTGATTCCTAGCCTTTTGGATCATTAGATTTGAAAATTGTAGTGCTTTATCAAGAGCAAAGTACGCACAACTTTCTCTAAAAATTCCGAATGAGTTAAAACAGAAAATTCAATCTTGCTTCAATTTGATTGTTAAGTTCTCCTTTTGTGTTGAAGCAAAAAAAAGAATAAATAAGCCACTTATATAATTAATCATGGTATACCAAGTGAAGACACCGGACTTACTAAACCTTATCAATTATCGCCGGTAAGGAAGAAGAAAATTCAAAAAAAATTGAAGGAATTGAAATAATAAACATAACCTATGAAACCATATTATCTTGGTAAGCAAACGTTATGATTGTACCAAAAAAATAGAGAACTTATATTCGATGCAAATGAACGATTTATTATAACTTATTAGAGGATATCACTTTTGACTTAAGTCCAATAAATAAAAATTGAACCAATTTAGATTGGCCACATGAAGAAAGCTAAAGGATCCAAATAAGATGGTGAAGAAAGAAAACCCGAAAGACAGAATTTGCTTAGAGAGAACGCATTTTGAACATCTAAAATTTCCTGTTCTCCACGCTAACAACATAGCAGCACTATAAGCATTGTCTTTAAGGCTGACGCCTTTAAATTAGAGGTAGAACCTCTCTTAAGTACAAATTACCAAGACACACTGAGCGCAATTGTTGACAACCAAGAAAGAATCGCTTGCTGAAGTCTGAAGTCCAACAATTTCAGTGGATACTTAAACCATTTCTAACAACTACTCAAATAGTTAATTAACCTAGATTCGCCAACTCTTAATAGTATGCGAATATCAAACACACTAGAAAAAAGCAGGATGCCATCGCAGATATCCAAACAACTTCAAATACAACCGACCACCCTTTAGAAAAGGTATGTCTTGCGAGTTAAGTCGGTTCCTGTCACCAATCTACGAGATTAGTGAAAGGAAATCATCACCACCCTTATAACTAATTCAACAATAGTATTTTAGGGACAATAAAGCATGTTTTCTTTAGTAAGAAGTTCTATGTTGTACCAAATTTTTTGGTACGGCTTGTCAAACTTCATTAGTTTTTTTTACAAATTTTCTTATCACCAAAAATAAATTGGATTTTCCATAATTTGTTTCGAGCGTCGCCATTTTGTTTTCAGACATGATACTTCAATTGTTTAACTGTAATATCAAAAATATGTGAATTGAGGATGGATTTTGAAATTTTGAAACTAATCCTTATAAAGGTGCATTTTTCTTACAAATTTTCTAATCAAAGCAATTTGATTTTCCCAAATTTGAATTTTGAACGTCGCCATTTTGTTTCTAGTCATGATACTTCAATTATTTAACTGTAATATCAAAAATATGTTAATTGACGGTGTATTTTGAAATTTTAAAACTAATCCTAGTGAAGATGGATTTTTTTACAAATTTTCTAATCACTGAAAGCAATTTGATTTTCCCAAATTTGAGTTTTGAACGTCGCCACTTTGTTTCCAGTCATGATACGTCAATTGTTTAACTGTAATTTTTAAAATATGTTAATTCTGGGTGGATTTTGAAATTTGTAAACGAATCCTAGTGATGGTTTTTTTTTACAAATTTTCTAAACACGGAAAGAAATTAGATTTTTCCAGATTTGAGTTTTGAGTGTCGCCATTTTGTTTTCAGCCATGATACGTGAATTGTTTACTTGTGATATCAAAAATATATGAATTGAGGATGAATCTTGAAATTTTGAAAGTAATTCTAGTGAAGGTGGATTTTTTACAATTTTTCTAATCATCGAAAGAAATTTAATTTTCCCAAATTTAAGTTTTGAGTGTCGCCATTTTGTTTCCAGCCATGATACTTCAATTATTTAACTGTAATTTTAAAAATATATGAATTGAGAATGAATTTTAAAATTTTGAAACTAATCCTAGTGAGGGTGGATGTTTTACAATTTTTATAATCACCGAAACCAGTTTGATTTTCCCAAATTTGAGTATTGAGTGTCGCCATTTTGTTTCCCGCCATGATACTTCAATTGTTTAACTGTAATATTCAAAATATGTTAATTAAGCGTGAGGTTTGAAATTTTGAAACAAATCCTAGTAAAGGTGGATTTTTTATAAATTTTCTAATCATCGATAGCAATTTGATTTTCCTTAATTTGAGTTTTATGCGTCGCCATTTTGTTTTCAGTTATGATACTTGAATTGTTTAACTATAATACTAAAAATAATTTAATTGATGGTGGATTTTAAAATTTTAAAGTAATCCTAGTGAAGGTGGATTTTTTAACATTTTTCAAATTACCTAAAGAAATTCGACTTTCCACAATTTGAGTTTAGAGCGTCGCCATTTTGTTTCTAGTCATATACTTCAATTATTTAATTGTAATATTAAAAATATGTTAATTGAAGATGAATTTTGAAATTTTAAATCTAATCCTAGTGAATGTGGATTTTTTTACAAATTTTCTAATTAGTAAAGCAATTTAATTTTCCACAATTTGAGTTTCGAGCATCGATATTTTGTTTCCAGTCATGATAAATTCAATTGTTTAACTATAATATCAAAATTATGTTAATTGAGCGAGGATTTTGAAATTTAGAAACTAATCCTAGTCGATATTTTACAATATTTCTAATCATCAAAAGCAATTTAATTTTCCCAAATTTGAGTTTTGAGTGTCATCATTTTGTTTCCAGCTATGATACTTCAATTGTTTAACTGTAATTTGAGAAACATATGAATTGAGAATGGATTTTGAAATTTTGAAACTAATCCTAGTGAGGGTGGATGTTTTACAATTTTTATAATCACCGAAAGCAGTTTGATTTACCCAAATTTGAGTTTTGAGCGTCGCCATTTTGTTTCCAGGCATGATACTTCAATTTTTTAACTGTAATAATAATAATATGTTAATTGAGCGTGAAGTTTGAAATTCTGAAACTAATCCTAGTGAAGGTAGATTTTTTACAAATTTTCTAATCACCGAAAGCAATTCAATTTTCAACAATTTGAGTTTCAAGCGTCGCAATTTTGTTTCCAGCAACGATACTTCAATTGTTTACCTGTAATATCAAAAATATGTTAATTGAGGATGCATCTTGAAATTTTGAAACTAACCGTAGTCAAGGTGGATTTTTTTTAAATTTTCTAATCACCTAAAGAAATTTGATTTTCCACAATTTGAGTTTTGAATGTCGTTATTTTGTTTCCAGTCATGATACTTCAATTGTTTAACTGTAGAATCAAAAATATGTGAATTGAGGATGGATTTTAAAATTTTGAAACTTATCTAAATGAAGGTGTTTTTTTACAAATTTTCTAATCACCGAAAGCAATTCAATCTTCCACAATTTGTTTAACTGTAATATCAAAAATATGTTAATTTAGTGTGGAGTTTGAAATTTCAAAACTAATCCTAGTGAAGATGGATTTTACTACAAATTTTTTAATCACCAAAAGCAATTTGATTTTCCCAAATTTGAGTTTTTAGTGTCGCCATTTTGTTTCCAGCCATGATACTTCAATTGTTTACCTGTAATATCAAAAATATGTGTATTGAGGATGGATTTTGAAATTTTGAAATTATTCTTAATGAAGTTGTTTTATTACAATTTTCCAATCACTGAAAGCAATTTGAATTTCCACAATTTGAGTTTCGGGCGTCGCCATTTTGTTTCCAGCCATGATACTTCAATTGTTTAACAATAATATCAAAGATATGTTAATTGAGGGTGGACTTTAAAATTTTGAAACTAATCCTAGTGAAGGTGGATGTATTGCAATTTTTCTAATCACCGAAAACAATAGGATTTTCCCAAATTTGAGTTTTGAGTGTCACTATTTTATTTCCAGTCATGATATTTTAATTGTTTAACTGTAATATTTAAACTATATTAATTGAGAGTAGATTTTGAAATTTTGAAATTAATCCTAGTGATGGTTGATTTTTTACAATATTTCTAATCACCGAAGGCAATTTGATTTTCTCAAATTTGAGTTTTGAGCCTCGCCATTTTGTTTTCAGCTATGATACTTCAATTTTTTAAATGTAATATCAAAAATGTGTGAATTGGGGATGGATTTTGAAATTTTGAAACTATTCTTTACGAAGGTGGATTTTTTTACAAATTTTCTAATTACCTAAAGCAATACAATTTTTCACAATTTGAGTTTCGAGGGTCGCCATGTTGTTTCTATTCATACTACTTCAATTGTTTAATTGTAATATCAAAAATATGTCAATTGAGGATGAATTTTAAAATTTTAAAACTGATCTTAGTGAAGGTGGATTTTTTTACAAATTTTCTAATCATCGAAAGCAATTTGATTTTCCTAAATTTGAGTTTTGAAGGTCGCCATTTTGTTTGCAGCGTTGATACTTCGATTGTTTAACTAAAATATTAAAAATATATTAATTGAGTACGGATTTTAAAATTTTGAAACTAGTCTTAGTAAAGGTGGATATCTTACAAAGTTTTTAATCACCGAAAGCAATTTGATTTTCCCAAATTTGAGTTTTAAAAGTCGCCATTTTGTATCCAATCATGTTGCTTAAATTATTTAACTGTAATATTAAAAATATGTTAATTTAGAGTGAATTTTGAAATTTTGAAACTAATCTTAGTGAAGGTGGATGTTTTAGAATTTTTCTAATCACCTAAAGCAATTCAATGTTTTCAGAATTTGAGTTGCGAGTGTCGTTATTGTGTTTCAAGCGATGTTACTTCAATTGTTTAACTGTACTATCAAAAATATGTTAATTGAGGGTGGACTTTAAAATTTTAAAACTAATCCTAGTGAAGGTGGATTTTTACACATTTTCCAATCACTGAAAGCAATTTGATTTTCTCAAATTTGAGTTTTGAGTGTCGCCATTTTGTTTCCAGTCATGATATTTCAATTGTTTAACTATAATATTTAAACTATATTAATTGAGATTAGATTTTGACATTTTAAAACTAATCCTAGTGATGGTTAATTTTTTACAATTTTTCTAATCACCGAAAATAATTTGATTTTTCACAGTTCGAGTTTCGAGCGCCGCCATTTTGTTTCCAGCTATGATACTTCAATTGTTTAAATGTAATATTAAAAATATGTTAATTGAGGATGGATTTTGATTTTTTTAAACTAATCCTAGTGAAGGTGGATTTTTTACAAAATTTCTAATCTCCTAAATAAATTCGATTTTCCACAATTTGAGTTTCGAGCACCGCCATTTTGTTTCCAGCTACAATATATCATTTATTTAACTGTAATATCGAAAATGTGTTAAATAAATATTTTAAAATTTTGAAAGTATTCCTAATGAAGGTTTTTTCATCACCGAAAGCAATTGGTTTTTTACAATTTGAGTTTTCAGTTCTTATGATAGATCACTCCGCATGAGATGTAAAAATATTTAATTCGTGCAACCTATCAAAAAGAAAATACTAAGATTAATATAAACTTGTTGATTTACACCCAACTTTGAGAAAAAAACTTGACCACTAATGTCGCTTCTAAAGAAGAACAGAGAATTCTATTGGGAAAAAAAGAATAGGATGAAGTACTTCAAACCTCCAAAGTTTCTTGATCTCATCGCCAGTTCTGCAAAAAATAGAAGAACTCAAAACCAAGGTAAGAAAGTACGCCATCAAAGCAGTTTTAAGCCAGAGTGACCATTAACGTACATCCAATAGAGTTTCCAGGCAAATTACTAACATTCACTAAGTGCAAATATTCGAAAACAGAAAGGTAAATACATGCTATCATTTAGAGTTTCGAGAACAATACATCAAATAATTTATACAGATCATCAAATCAAATCATCATAAATTAATTTAACCAGATCGACACTATAAGTAGAATATCGTCGCAATGTGGCTTTAAAATTAACAAAAATCCTCTAAGGTTCAGAATTTTCAATTCCCAATTAAGTCTGAGCTATTAAAGACAGATACTGAGTATAACCTTTACAAGAAAGTTCCTCAAGACTTTATTATATCACCGCTATGAAAATAATATATATAATTATAAAATATCAAAATATTACATTGTAATAAAAATCCCTCAAGGCTTTCCTCTATCGCCAAGCTTCTCAATTATAAAAAAATATTAAAGTAATAATCAATAACTACCATAGAATGGCCATTCTGGTTCTTCAGTCAAGGTGTTACTATAAAGGTGCTATCTATTATCTAAGCGTTGCATTAGAACCCTATTTGAGAGGATGACCAATGACAAATCAATTGTTATAATTTTCAGTTCCCTTAAATCAGTGGTTATTCACCCGAACTGGGTTCTAGTCCAACGCTTAGACAATAGTTCGCACCTTTAAGGTAATATATTGATTGGCGGTTAAATTATCCAAAGCAAAACTCGCTTCCCTGTTTCGTAGCTTTTTCGCTAGGCTAATGAGATCCAAAATAGATCGAAACCAGTCCATGGCTGTTGTTGACAAGAAACAATAATTAAATTCTTTACGTTTTAAACCAAAAACAATGGCATTTTCATGATAGGCAATTCTAAAAAAAATTTCTAACTGACCTTTATATAAATGTTTCTTCTCTCGCTCTTATTTTTCGAGTTTCAAAAAAAAAAAAACACCAGTGACAATACAGATGTTAAAAAAAACAAAAACACTATTTCAATTGAAGTTTAAAAGGATATGTAGGGTGGGTGGGTGCCCTCTATCCCACCCTCCAATTTCTATAACATAAACAACGATTCCTACAGAAAAAATTACACTCGATTGGTGAAATGAATGAATGAAATTACACATAAGGACACATTAACATAATGTTTAAAATAAATAATAAACCCTAGAGTAAGTTTGAATGATTTCAAGCTGGATAAGAGACCTATAAAATGTCGATTAGTAAATTTGTGAAATATTTAAAAATTGCTGAAAGTAACGAATCTGTTCAGAAAAAAAATAAAGTTTGGGTGGGTGTTAAACTAAACATCATTCAATCAACAATAAAAAATAATTGTATAAGACACTTAAGTGAAGAGAAATTTTAGAACCTTGAGAGAAAATTTAAAACAGAATCTTAGAAAATTGAAAGATAATTGCTTTAAAAAATACTTGAATTTTTGAAGAAAAGGTTAATAAAATGAAGAAAAACTCATTACTTCACTTGGAACTAATCCAAAAACCGAAGTTGTGATTTAAGCAAAGTGTTCTAGATCACACAAAATCTTACGAAGAAAATGTTTACATGGTACGACCTGTAGAGCTTAACAAGTGGTATATTACAAAAAATAATTCTAAAGTCTTAGAAGCACTCTTCCAGAATTGTCCTATGCTGAGTTAGAAACAATCATTACTACACTTGGAACTAATCCAAAAACTCAAGTTACGATTTATTCGATCAATGAAGTACACCTCATTAAGCAAAGTGTTCTAAATCTAAACCTTTATACTCAAGCAAATCTTACGAAGAAATTTTTTACATGGTACGACCTGTCGGACTTAACAATTCGATAATTACAACAAAAAAAACTAAAGTCTTAGCAGCATTCTTCCAGAATCGTCCTATAAGATTCAGTATGTTCTAATTAAGTCTGAGCTGTTAAAGATAGATGCTGATTCAGAAAAAAAAACATTACTGCACATGGCACTAACCCAAAAAATTACGATTTATTATATCAATAAAGTATATCTCTTTAAGATTTTCTAGATGATAGCAAATGTGATGAAGAAAATTTTTATTTTTATGCATGGTACGACATATCTGTCTCAGCAAGTAATAAATTACAGGTACAGATATGCATAAGATACAAAAACACTTCTTCTGGAAAATGAACCACAACGTCAATAATCAAATGAAACCATCAAATCAACAATTTGAAAATTATCTTCATCGATATTTCCAGCATCGCCATGTAATACCCAAATCTTAATTATCACGTATATTGTGATTAAATAAATGGAAATGTTTATATTTTCGCTACAACAGAAAATGTACTAACACTCTACCATATTTATCGAAATCTTTTTAGAAGATATAGAAGGCTCAGTATAAATCAAAAATCTGCTCCTCAATGAAAGGAAGTTTGCTGCTACTGACAACAAAACAAAAACAAAATTTATTCGTATACATGAACATGAACTAATATCTTTAATTCTTGAAGCCATCACTTTGTGATACATCTTGAATAAGGAATTTTAAATGAAAATACACTTCGTTGATATCACATCATCCTGTGTGTGATATCAACGAAGTGCATTTTCATTTAAAATTCCTGAACATGAACTTGCCAGCCTCGAAGTATTGATTATTATTGTATGGGATATTGACTTCTCAAGACAGATTAGAAAATAAAAAAAGTTTATGAAAACAGTAATCTGTGTGTGATGTATACTAATTTAAAATTGTCATGATTTAGTACTGCTGATTACCAAATAATCATGTACCCGGTTTAAACAGTAAAATTCAACCCAACATTTGCTTTGAAGTGTTGGTACCAAATTCGTGGCAAAGTTTAAAGGGAAGAAAGAAATGAAGAGCATATTAGCAAACAATTCTGATTCATTACAAGTCTTTTTTAGTACCAAATTCAAGGAAAAGTTTGTAGCGAAGAAAGAAATGAACAACAGATGAGCTTTTTTGAGGACAGAATACGTGTCAGTTTATCCGATAAAATATACATGGAACACAAGTGTATTACTTCTCCAAATTTTATTATTTTGTTACATCAAGAGAGTAACTCAGCAAATATTTTTCTTTATGAGTTGTACGTCCTCTCAAAACTTCCAAGAATCTCTTTTTAGGTATATAAGATCTTGCTATAAATTCATTTAGACCATTTCCAAAATCTCCAAATGGATATACACAAATTTTGATCATCAAAAACATCGTTATTCGATGAATCAAAATGTTTCAGAGCTACAGTAGAAGAATGTGCCAACCCTATTGAGCAACACCTTCTTGAGATATCTTGATAAGGACACTCAGTTCGTCAGCAAGGTCTTTGCCGTTTGGATATCTACCAAAGCCCTTATACTCAACTTTTAGCTAGGGGACAAGTTTGCAAAGAGATACAGTCTGGATATAAAAATCAATCTTAGCATCCTGGCAAGGGATATATAAATCTCACACTAACACAATCCGGTAAAATTTTAGAGGTCTTAGACTATTTGCCAGAAATGGCCAAAATTTTGCCTTAATGGCTACAATCGCCTTATATATGGCTCCTGACCATTGATTGACCATTTTGACTTGAATATCACAGTCAGACTACGGAATAAACTAACGTTTTCTTATAGGCGGGAAGAACTACAAACGCCTTATGGTATTGCGTATAAATTATAGA
Organism: Ontholestes murinus; assembly: GCA_963969525.1. Taxonomy (NCBI): domain Eukaryota; kingdom Metazoa; phylum Arthropoda; class Insecta; order Coleoptera; family Staphylinidae; genus Ontholestes; species Ontholestes murinus. The sequence continues at coordinate 14,633,798 of OZ018389.1, read as the reverse complement.
TGGTGACAATATTAACATCGCAATAAAGCAAATATTCATCAATTATTGGAAGTCAAAAAACTGATAGATGCGGTAAAAGACACGCGACACCAATACACAAATGAAGATAGATCCTCCAGTCTATATTAGATGAGTTAGAGATTTAGTATTAGTTAGATATCATCTTCTTAAGACATGAACCTGCAATTACCAATGGCAATCATTGTAATATATTACGCATCATCTTCGACCTTAACAAGAAGGATGTAAATCTCATGGCCTCCAAAATTATTAAATAGAAAATAGGGAAGACCAAGAAAACAGTAATTCAAAATTTTGTCTTGTCGATTACCATAAAATCTCGCGTCCAATTTAAGCAGGTGAAAAAATACAACGCAATAACAACAATTAAGGTAAATCAATAATCAATAAGAAGGTCACTCTGATGAAATCAGATTTACTACAATTCTTTCAAAAACATCTTCTTGGTAGAGTCAATCTGGACCCGAAAAGACTACAGTTTCAAAACCATCAATCAAATTAATCTGTGAGCAGAACTTTAAAGTTTAAAAATTAAATAGTTGTTTGTAAATATTAAAACCAACCAAGCACAATGTTTAATAATAAATTTTCAATAGTACTAATTACATAAGTTATACATTATGTCATTAGGAGATGAAACTACTGATGTATTCTTGAAAGGAATAGAAGGTATAACTTTGTAATCGCCATTACTTCCGATTTCCATTTTAATTCTAAATTCAATCTAGCGGAATGTGGACCATAAATAATAAAAGCGAGCGGTTTGTTATTTTCATTTAAAGTTTTCGAGGTGTGTCCACACAGCATTGAATAAATGGGTACGGACTAGTTTATGAGAGCAACCTGTTTCGATCTTTCTCTCTCTCCTCGCCTCTGAGGACGGACCGGCCAACTGACCGGAACTCTGCGGTCAGATCGGAATGATCCGGTGACGGTCCACTAGGTCGATTCTTGTACGCCTTTATTTTTCTTTTTATTCCTCCTCGCTATCCTTCACGAAAAGCGAGGGAAAAAAAAAACCGTGAGAGAACAATTCCAATTCGAAACTGGAACTTTTTTCTTCATACGGTGAAAATTGACCGTATATATATATATACAACATCGTGGATGTGTATGAAGAACTGGGCGTCGGTCGTCTTGAAAGGAATCGGCAGTCACGTTCGTGTCCCGGGAACGTCACGTATAAGTCTTTACGCGCCACTGGCGTGAATAATACACTTTTATTTCAATGAAGACTTTATACCTCTTCTTCGCCTCCGCCTTTCTTCGTATTGCGTTCGTGATGCTATTGTATTGATTTTGTAAGATACGCGATAATATTGAGTATTATATTTATTAAATGGCTGCGGTCGTATTCCATTCACCTCTAACCAACGTGGATGTCTTACCATGGATATAGTAATTGTACTGGTACTTCAGTTCCTTCTTAGATTATAGTTGATTTGGTTTCTCTATGTGTTGATTATCCTTGGAAATATTAAGCAAAATCAAAGCGTTTTATTGTATCATTAATTAGTAGTGAAATTTCGATCTCATCAGTTGAAGATAGGTATTCCACGGGTATCCTTAATGGTTCCTCTATCCTTAACACAATATATTCCAAGCAAAAATTTTAATGCAAAATACATTTATAGAATTTATTTTGTAAATACATTAAAGTCTATTAATAAATTAAAAAATATGGTAACATTTATTGTTTAGGCTCAGTAGAAGAGATGAAGTAAAAATCAATAAAATTACTTTACTCCATCTTATTATTTTCACATAAATAAATCAATTACGAAAATTATAGCCTTTTAATTCGTCAATTTCTGTATGTTAACCACACAAACGCTTAACTTTTCCTTTATTCGATTCTAATTAGATATTCTCGGATGTTAATGCGCGGCCGCCTTCGTGTTTTATGTAAATATTGCCGTTCCGTTTTACGATTATGCCGGCGACGCGTGTTCAAAGAAAAGGAAAAAAAAACGAACGGTGTTTAACATCTTTATAATAATAAGATATTGTTGCAACTTAATTTAACGCCACATAAATAATTTAACATCATCGGTAATCACGGCGCGCACCGCTGTGCCCATTGTGACTAACTCCTTTGTGCTGAAACAATCCTCCGTGGATTTTAATTGAATACATTTTATTATTTATCGTACACAGAGGTGTATCGTAGAGTTTAATTGAATATTCGCAACGGTCCGTGTTTATTTAAATCCATCGTTATGCCCATTGTTCGTGTTTGCGTGTGTGGTCGTTAAAATTTTATATTTAGACATTAACAAAATCGAAGGAAACTGGCGATAAATTAAGTTTTTAAATCGTTTGCATCATTGCTTTCACTTCTACCGCCTCGGGTTTAATTTTTGGAAGCGTCCTAAATATGCCATGTATATCATACCAATACAAACATCTATGTAATATGCGTTATTTTGGTTATTTTTTGGTTAAAATCTGTTAGATTTAGCTTAAAAAAAACAGAACAATATTCACTAACACAAATCTCTAAAGAAAACTAATTATACAATAAGAAATGGAAATGATATAAGATGAAAAACTGGCGATGTGACCATTAAAACATATTTCAGTAATACATATAACAATCATGATAATAAATATACTTGCAAAATAGATTAGTCAAATGAAAGAAAGTCGCCATTTAAACTGATAACATTGGTTAAAGCGCAGTGAGCCGGAAATACGATTAATTATTGCGGTAGGTCAAGATTACGCTAGAATAAATTATGTTCAAACGTATTCCCAAGGTTATAGGGCTATAATAAATTAATATTTAGTTTATTAGAGTTTAAAATAATGTATAATGCAATATTTAAAGTGGCGAAAATGCAGTTCTCCTCAGCATATTTACTATCCGATTTGCTTATAGTAGTATAAGGATCTGAAACTGCTGATATACTCTTGATAGGAGCAGAAGACACGACTTTGTAATTGCCATTACTTCCAATTTCCGTTTTAATTCTCAATTCAATCTAGCGGAATGTATACCATAAATAATAAAAGCTTCTTGTTACTCTTTATATATGGATATGGACGTCATCAGAATATAGGTTAGAGACAGATAGCTACAGAACAAAGTCTTAATTCTTAACTAAAAGAGAATAACAAGAACCAACGGGAATAGAAGCTAGGAATAAAAATCAAAATATTTACAAATATTGCAAGCACAAGTTTTGAGATTCGAACTCTAAAATTCCAAACCTTCTCTCAAAATTTTGATAGCTTCAAAGTATTAAAATTTTTTTTTAGAACCATATTTATTAACTATATAAACTAACAAATCATTTAATTAAAAAAATTTCAGAACAAAGCTAAAAATTTATCTATATAAAGTCTAAAAAGGTTCAAGACTCTTTAAAATTAAAGAATTATAGGAACTTTAAATGAAAATACACTTCGTTGATATCTGTGTGTGATATCAACGAAGTGTATTTTTATTTAAAGTTCCTGATTCAAGATGTATCACAAAGTGATGGGTTCAAGCATTAAACATAAGGAGTTATAGGCTTTTACGGCAAAAGAATATCTCGAAGCAATCAAAATTTTGGAATGAAATCTTGTTTTGTAGAGTGCAAGTTTTGCGTTTACAACTTTTTGGTTAAGATGTCTATATATAACACATCTCAACGAAAATGTTATGAACGCAAAATTTGGACTCAAAATTTTGATAGCTTCGAAGTATTTAAAACTTCTGTTTCTTTAGAACTATATATAACTATTTAAATTTTATGTTTAAACATCATTTATTAAATGCATAAAAGTTTCATGTTTGATCATTTTTATAGTAAATGAATTCTGTTTTTAGTTCTAAATTAATCTTAATTTAATTATTGGATGTGAAAGTTTTTGTTAACTGAATAGTTGAGGCTGTTAAATGTTGAAAGTTCATATTCTAATCACTTTGTAAATTGTGTCGTATCAGTTCCTGTAGAACCTAGAAAACTGTTTGAAATTAACAAATTCTATGAATTTACAGAAGTTATAAGTCCTTCGAAGCTGTAAAGTTTTCCTTAAAAAAATAATGTCTATTTGTTCGGCCTAAAATAAATCGCAGAACTTCTGAATTATTTGATGTTATTAAGTTCTCTTAAAAAGGTTAAATCTGTGTTTGTGAGGCCTAAAATATTTTGCATTAATTTGCATGAATGAGTGGTATGGTTTACTTATTTTATATAACGTAGTTGTCATTAGTAATATTTTCTAACACCAAATAAAATTATTATTATTATTATTATTATTATAAGAGTTAAAATAATTTTGCACTAAAACATCGTTCGGATGAATGAATTCCGGTTTTCTTTACAATTAACAAAAGTTTCGAATTTAATTTTGGACTCTTTCATATTCGATGATTTTAATGCAAAACATTTCTTCAGAGCTATCAAAGTTTGGCATTGAAATTTTTTGATAGGGAAAAGATTTGATTTTGTAGAGCCTAAAATGTTTTCTGTATATTTCTTCAGAATTAAGGACATTATCCAAGCAAGCACATTTTTTTATAAATGAATTCTGTTCTTTATAATTAACGTTTTTTTTTTGAATTGAATTTTTGCTCCTTCGAACCTAAAATGGTTTGATTTAACACCTTTTGAAATAAACGAATTCTATGCTTTTACAGCAATTAAATTCTTAAAATACAACTTTAAAGATAAGTTGGTGTAAAGCTCTTAAAATTTTCTCTAATATTTTAGAAACTCGAAGAAGAAAATACTGGAAAATTCAAAAACACTTAAAAAATATTCTAAGTCTTTAAAACAATCTAAATATTTCTAGAAAACTGGTGAAGAAATTGTAAAAATGCCAATTTTTCAAATCTAAGTTTCTGAAAATCTGAAAGAATGCTTAAATATTTTAGAAGTCTTCAACAAATTCTAAGAAATTTTGATAATCTGAATAATAGAAGTAGTTGAAGTTAATGTAAATATGGAAAAAAATACCGAAAAGTTCTGGAAGCCTAAACATAAAGAAAATTATAACAAAGTTCTAAAAAAATTCTACAATTTCTGGATTTTTCAAGGTATAAGAATAAATGGTCGAAACTAGAAGAAAAGTTGGTGTAATACTCTTAAAATTATTAGGTGTAATAATATAGAAACTGGAAGAAGAAAATACTAGAAAATTCTAAAACGCATGAAAAATATTCTAGAAGTCTTCAAAAAGTTCCTAAAAATTCTAGAAAACTGGAGGAGAAAATATAAAAACGCTAATTTTTGAAATTTTAGTTTATGAACATCAGGAAAGAATACTGAAAAATCCTAGGAGCCTCGAAGTAGAGAAATGTCTATTAATTTTGTAAAAAGTTCTCAAAAATTCTACAATTTTTGGAATTTCTGGAATTTTAAAGATATAAGAAGAAATGGTCGAAAAGAGAAGAAAAGTAGTTGTAATATTAAAATTATTAGATTGCTGTTAAAGTTTAGAAACTAGAAGAAGAAAATACTGGAAAATTCTAAAATGCATGAAAAACATTCTAGAAGTCAAAATATCTTAATAATTTATTCTACAAGTCTTCAAAATAATTTCTAAAAATTCTAGGGAACTGGATGAGAAATTATAAAAACACTAATTTTTTAAATTGTAATTTATGAACATCACGAAAGAATACTGAAATATTCTAGAAGTTTGGAAGTAAAGTAATTTCTAACAATTTGGGAAAAAAAGTTCTCAACAATTCTACAATTTCTGGAATTTTAAAGATTTAAGAAATGGTCAAAAGAAATAGAAAAGTAGGTATAATACTCTTAAAATTATTAAATTGCTGTGAAGGTTTTAAAAGTTTAAAAATTTAAAGAAAAAAAATACTTGAAAAACATTCTAGAAGTCTTCAAATTATCTAAAAAAATTGTAAAAATACCAATTTCTTAAATTAAAGTTTATGTAAATCTGGAAGCAAGTTAAAAAAATCCAAAAGCCTGGACGTATAGAAAATTTTAATAATTTTTGAGAAACTTCTAAAAAATGAAGAAATAAAAAGAATAAAATTATTGAAGAAGAAACGTTTTTGTAAAAAAATATCAACTTGCTGTATTATTTTTAAAATATCAAGAAGAAAATGAAAACTTTAAAAAAATCTTTAAAAAACTGGGGGAGAAATTGTAACATTACTAATTTTTTAAATTGAAATTTATCTCGAAAAAAGCTGAAAATTCCTATAACCTAAGGTAATTATTATATATCTGCCATGCTGACATAAACTGCAAAAATGTTCCTCCTAAAAAGTGGACAAAAACACTATATAAAAGAAAATATAAATTTTTCGGGCATCGATGATGATACCTGACTTACCTAACATCACGGTGCAAAAAGGGTTTTAGTGGAAGAACATGACTAGTAATTGTGAACTCCTCTCGTGCTTCTTTCGTTCAAAATTCTACGTATGTTTTCTGTAATTAATTTGTTTTTATATGTATTTTTTTAAGAAAGATGACTAAGGATCTAAATAAATAAATTCTAACAATTTTATTAAAATGGCTAAAAAAAAAACTCTAATTTCAGAAAATTTCAAATATAAGAAGAAATCATCAAATCAAAGAAAGTTAGTGTTATTAATCATATCTTCGCGTACTCAACAACTTTCTGTATTGCATAAAATAACAAAAAACCTTTATTAACTAACTTAATAAGTCAAATGTGTAATAAATAACCTAACAAACTAATAAACTCTAACTTAAAAATGTTTCACAGACATTGCAAATTTTAGAAAAAGTCTCCAATACCAGAACATAAATTTTTAATTATTTTCGGAAGGAGGCATATTTCTTACAAAATAAATGGGTTTGGAACATATTTGCAAAGTATTTTCACATAGATCCATAATAAAAAGTATTTTAATTACGTAAAAAAGTAAAACTTATAAAATAAATTGATTCAATTGATATAAAATTAATAACATAGTTAAAAATACTGAGAAAGCCACATTCTTCTTTAGATAATCTTATTTTGAATTTGTATCTTAGAATAATGGGAAAAAATTAATTAATTAAATTGTACAAAATACAATTTGATGTTTACGTTGAATTCGTTGTTATTTTCTTTCAAATTCAATTCAAACTATTGATTTTTAGTATGATAAAACTACAATAATACTGTGTTTAGATTTTATTTTTTCATTTACACGCAATGACAAATTAAATCACTTACTATGTTTAATATGTTAATTAATTTTCATCAACTTTGAAGTCAATAATATCTTGTTTTCTATGTGAATTTATTGACATTTTTACAGTTTTTATTGTTAAAAATATAAATATAAATCATTTTGTCACGAATCTTATCAATTCATAACTTTAATTTGTTTTTATACTTGTATATAATTTTTGTAACCCTATTAATGTTGGATTTTGTAAATAAATAAACAAATAAATAATACAAATTCAGAGGACCTTCAGGTTAGAGTCGAATAACATTATTCAAAAGTGAATTCTGCTTTCGGCTTGCTGACGAAATTATTTGTATGGTTTTGTTAACTGTTTTACTGGTTTTGAATCATATTTATAAAGCAAGTCTGATAATGTGCCAATAAATAAATAAATAAATTCTTCTCGATTTTTCCTATTTCTTGTCTATTTTTACCAATTATTTCTCCGTTTTTTCAATTGTTTTCTGACGATGCTAAACGCTTTTTACTTCTTGATGATACATTTAACAAGCAATAAATATTATGTTAAAAAAATAAAGAAGAATTATGTTTTTAATACTGACAATTAAAAAAATCACAGGCTTTGGCCAATTTTTCAGTATTCGATTATTTTAGGCAATTTTGCACTAAATTTTAGCCTGCATTTTACTAAGTGCCTACAACCTCAACCAATTACTAAGAATTTTTAATATTTGATTTGTCCATTATGTAGCTTTTCAACTTGCTTATTTTCTATATTTGTTTTTCATTCATCCAAAAAATTCTATACTAAATATTAATGTATTCTTCATCTGTCTCAATACATTTTATAAAATTAGCATACCATTGTCCTACCTCACTCTCTTTGCTATTGGTTTAAAGCTCTATTGGCCAAATCAAATAGATTTAATATTATTTCTGAGATACATTTATCAATAATACAATACATTTAAATTTAGTATAAATCTGCTTGTAATTGAATAGATATTCAGCAAAGCATTAATGTATGATCTAAAAATTGGATTGTTGGATTGGGAACACCCACCCACCCTGCATATAGTTTAATACTTTTACAACAGTAACTGTTTTAGTTCCTTAAAACTAAAACAGATATTGTGAAGATCGTATTAATGATTTTATAAACACTATTGTAGTTTAATGCTCATTGTATATGTAGATTGGTTGGGGGGGCACTATCCTACTTTCCAGTTTTAAATTATAAACGGCGGTTTCTTTATAAAAAAGTATGTTTAAAAAATAAGTGTACATCTTAATTCTTGTATAAAACTGGCTGTAATTAAATTGAAATTTAACAAATCTGTCTGGTATGATCTATAAACTGGAGGGTGGGATAGAGGCCACCCACCCACCCTACATATATATTGGTACTTTTTGAAGAGTAACTATTTTAGTTCCTTGAAACAAAAACAGATATTGTGAAGATCGTATTAATGACTTTATAAACACTATTGTAGTTTAAGGCTCATTAAATATGTGGGGTGGGTGGGTGTAACTATCCTACACCCTAGTTTTAAATTATAAACGACGGTTTCTTTATAAAAAAGTATGTTTAAAAATAAATGTACGTGTTAATTCATGTCTAAAACTATATATTTCATAAATTTCTCTTTGAGATCGCCAGTTCCTATTTCAAAAGTTCTATTTCGATTGCTTCACGGATGGTGTTGTCAAAATCTAATATGTGGTGCTTGGCTGTCATGTATTGGAAAATTTACGAATGTTTGTGTGTTTTTTAAGGGCCAACAAGTGTTCATCCCTTCGGGTACTGAACTTTCGGCTCGTTTGTCCAATGTAAATTCTGTTACAATCTCCGCACAATAATATATATTCCCTGGTTTTCTAGTAGGATGTAGTCTTTAGGGGTTCAGAGGAGGTTTTTATGGCTGTGTCTGGTTTAAATGCCGTCCTTATATCAAATTTTCTTAGGATATTCGATTTTGTCTGTCGTTCCTATTATGTAGGGTAAGATAGCGTGCGATTTGTACATTTTTTCTTCTGTTTGGTGGTAATTTAGGTTTTCTGTTTGATAGTTGTTGGTGTTTTCTGTTTGGTTGATTATTTTCTTTATGGTGTAGTCTTCAGGGAGCGATTTGTGTATATAATTTGTTAATAAAATTTCTAAGAATGGGAGATTCTTTTACTTTCTATCTCCATTGTAAATTGAATGTTTGTGTGGGTGATGTTAAGGTGGTTTAGTAAATCGACTATTGTATCCCTTCCGTGAGGTCATAACACGAAGGTATCGCCTACATATCGGAGACATAGTTTAGGTTTCAAATTGTGTGATTGTAGTGTCTTAGTTTCAAAGTCTTTCATGAAAAGGTTCGCCACTATTGGGGATAGAGGTGATCCCACTGAAGCTCCTCCTGTTTGTTTATAATTTTGTTCCTTGAAGGAGAAGTAGGTTGTTGATAGGCAGTGTTTTGCAGGTGCCATTTGGTCGGGAGTTCGTATGTATTTTTCGTTGATTATGTTTAGTGATTCTTGGATTGGCATTTGAGTGAATAAAGACTTTACATCAAAATTGATTAATATGTCTGTGGGTTCTAGCTGGATATTTTTGATCATTGAGATGAAAAAATGTGAATTTATTACAAATTCCGCACATGGTTGCAATTTTTACTACGTGCTTTGTATTGATGAGACTATTACACGATGGGAATGATGCCTTTTTTTGTATATTTTTAGTAGGCCATATAGTTTGAGGCAAATCGATGACTTTTCCCTTAGAGTGATTATTTTTTTAATATCCACTGTTAAACTTGAGTGTTTTTATTTTAATTTTAGTTATTTTTTCTTAATATAAGGGCTGGGTCTGTCTTTGTTCTCTTGTAAACAGGGTCGTCCAAGACGTCTAGCATTTGTTGATCATATTCCTTACGGTTCATTACTACTCTAACATTTCCTGTATCCGCTGGTAAGACGATAATAGATTGGTCTTGTTGAATTTTCCTGATGGCGGTAGTTTCGGTAACTGCGCGTACCATTTTCAAACAGAGAGTAACTTATAAAACCGTAAAACTGTGAAATCAGATTTTTTAAATTACTTTCTGTTTAAAAATGGTACGTGCAGTTAGGGAAACAAAAATAAATTAAGTGTTATACAAACAAAGTTATAAGTGTGTTTCATTTCTATGTATAGCATCTACCTGACATCCATTTTCCAGAGCTTTTACAAGATAATTTTGGTAGACCAATAAATTGGTAGGTGTTGATTTGTCAATGATTATATTTCTTATTAATTGGAATTTATTTCTTAGTCATTTTGTAATTACATTAATATTTAACAAATCAGTCTGCTATGACCTATAGACCGGAGGATGGGTTATAGGCCACCCACCCACAATACATATTTATGGGAACTTTCACCACTCTATTTTTTTTGGTTTCCAAAAACAAAACCAGGAATTGTAAAGATGTTAACAATTTCTAAGCAATAATTGAAATTCAGCAAATTACTTAGATATGTTAATTTAGAACTGTCGTAGTATCAGGAGAATGTACAAATCATAGATAAATCGGACAAACACATTTTAGTTATTTAATCATTTAGTGCTCTTGATGTAAACTGTCTTGTCTATAATATTATTCTAACTGTAATTTTCTCACAAATTCTAGTAAATTCTAAAATCGTCACGCTGAAGTTCGTTGATATTATAAAGGCATATGTCTTAATTTGTTTTTTGACGTGATGAATCTCCTGTGATTTTATCGATTCAGGCAGAATATAAAAAGTTTTAAACCCGTAGAAGACTATATTATCTTGTCTTTTAAATAAATGTGACCAACGAAGATATACATTATTATTACGAATGTAGACTATTGAGTTTAATATATAAATTCAGGGTAATGTGAGAATTCCTAGGTCAGCAAATGCGTTTATACAGTAATTTCTATAGCCTAGTCCTGATATTATTCTTACTGCCGTTCTTTGTAATCGAAACAACCTACATAATATAACTGAATGACCCCAAGCAGTAATGTCATATATTAAGAGGGAAAATACACAACGCGTAATGCTTTAGGTTACTTAATTGCCTTAATAAATACAAAGTCTTGTTAACCTTCCTTTCAGTTTCCTCTAAATGTGTCTGCCAATTCATTTTATTATCTAGGTACACTCCTAAAAACTTAGAACTTGGTTGTTGGTTATATGGATGAATTGGCTTTAATGAGAACATTATATCCCCCAGTTTTTTTCTTAATTTACTAATAATTTATTACAGGAAAACCATTGGAATGCAAAATGTTTGCTATGCTTACTTTTATCTAGACATTATAAAATTTTGTCTGGTTTTGTTGTTATTTAGGTGTCATCAGCATATAAGAAAAATGTAGTGTCAGTAATTAGTGATAGTAAATCATTGATTAAGATTAGGAATAAGATAGGTCCAAGTACTGAGACCCGCGGGAGCCTATATTTTAAATCATTTTCAGTTGATTTTTCTTGTGTGTTAATAACTGTTTGTTTCCTTTCGATAAGGTATAAGTCGACAGGTAGCCGAGCAAAAATTATAAAAATAAAGTTTCCGCGTGACAGACTTAGTCTAATGAAAGTTTTGTTACCATTTTATGCACCCTTTTCAATGATTTTGGAAATACGCCATGGCGTATGCATAAATTTATCAAATTTGTTAAAAGGATAACAATAACATTTATTACTGATTTTACTAGGGGAGCTGTTAAACCATAGATATCACGCAATTTTGAGTTTTTTAACTTACCAACTACATTATAACTAGTTGATTTCATTTTAAAGTAAGTACGCGTATGCTTAAAGTTAAGTATAGCCATTGTTTGTGTAGGATATTTTAGGTTGCATTTATAGAATATTATCAATTTAATTAGCAAATTTCATACGCTAAGTACTTTTAAAAAATATATATACATGGTATTTTTTAATGTTAAGAACGATTTATCAATAGCAACTTTGTGTCCGTATGAATTTCTTATCATAAAGTACGTTACGTCTACAATTAAACCTCTATTACTCAATTGATACATCGTTATGCGTTAAATATCATCGGATTGTATAATTAATCACGCATCATATTTACCGCTAATTATCGCAAGGTGTGAATTTACGGCGAGCGGAAAATGTTTACTTATAAAACGGCGAAGTCGCGTCGACGTCAGCGGTAAACAGATTTCGTCATTTAATCCTGCTAATTAGTGAATATTAAATGTCAAAGCGAACAGCTGAATCGCGTACCGGTAATAAATAACTGAGAGAAGAGGTAATGACTCCGATGACAATATTAGCACTATTAAAAAAAACTTTAATACCCTTCAATAAGAAATGATTATATGTTTATAGTTATGCTAAGAAATAAAATATACAGTTATTATGTTTAAATCGTGATTATTACTCGTAATTACTCAGGAAACGTTAATTTTAATGTTATAAATCATTTTAACACTGTGCTGGAATTTATTCCGATTTTTCAGGGCCGATCCTTCTAAGGCTTGTATATTTTGGATCGTGGTTGGGTTGAGGGTTGTAAAGGAGGATAGGGACATAGTCAAGTAAGGGGCAGCATATCATTATATATATATATATTTATATTATAGGTACGGCTGTTTTAGCATTAATGCCTTGTTGTTTGAAGGTCAGACTTCGAAAGTAAGCCACCCGATTCTTTGCTTTGAGGATTGTGTGGTGAGCTTTAAAGCTGAGTTTGGGGTCGAAGTACCTAAGTATTTGCAATTGGTTGCAGGGTGGATAATTTGGTCATTTATGGATATTAAGAATGGAGAATTTCTATGTAGGTAGAAAGGAATTGTAACATTTATAACATACCAAAATAATTAAGAGCTCAATTATAAGCATAACACAAGGCTACAAACTAATTAATTTAAGCTTAGTGTTAAAAAGTTATCAAAGAAAATCACTATATATACTCGCATTCATAAAAAAATATTACTCCAATATTAATTAGCGTTATGGGACGATTAACAGCACGTTCCCGTAAACAATGAGAGACGATTGTAGCCGTCACAGCAATTACCATTATTACACAGTAATTATGGTTATTCCTCACCTCGTGCCATTATGTATGAAAGAAAGACTTCGTAAAAGACTGGACTTTATATAAATAATTCAGTTTTATAAAGAGCACACCATGACCTTCCGGAATTAACCAATTATTATTACATTTGTGTACCTTTTTTTCGTCGTCGTCCAAATAAAAACAGACGTGTAATTATCTCCATGAAAAGTTGAAACCTTCCTTAATTCGTGATTGGCGCACGTAACTGCAGTAAATAATCAACAATTGTGAAGGTTGCGTAAAATTGGTTCTCCTCAAAAATTACATCACCACATTTAAACATAGACTATCAAAGTTAAGTTTAAAAAAAATATATTCTTATTAAATAATATTAGTCACAGACGGCACAAAAATTAAACAAGAAAATACCTTCGAGAGTACTACAAAAAAAAATCTGGACAAGTTTTATCCAAATAAGAAATAAACTTTTTTAAGTGAAGGATTAGCAGCAAATCCATCAAGTTTAAAATTACTCAATAATTTAAAAATACGAAAACATTTCGTATTATAAAATTACTCATATTAATAATATAATTTAACCATGCAAAATCCAAAAATATTATTAGAACCGAAAAATATTGTTCCAAAGATAAACAAGAACATAAAAGATGGATCTTTTATTTAGATTTAAAGGATTTGCACTGGTAGGTTAAATCCAAAACACTTTCACGTTAAAATATCTTAATACATTTTTTCTAACATGATCAATAATTATTAGAAAAATCTGTATGAATAAATCTCTAAAAATTGCAATTAGTTTGTGTTTATTTATATTTTACAACTTTTAATTAAAACCCTCGCTTATGTTTTACTGATTGAAGGGTGGGATAGAGGCCACCCACCCACCCTACATATTCATGATAACTTTAAATACTAATTGTTGATGATTTTGCTGCTTACAAAACAATAAAACCTTGTATGTAATAAAATATAAAGAATAATTAATTTAAGTTTAAATATAAATGACCTTCTATAGCTAATCTTATTTAAGCTTGATTCAAAAATTTTTCTTTGTCAATTTTTTTTTAATTCAAATTTTGTAATTAAAGTTATTGGAAACTACGAGGCGATCAGTAATTAAAGTTAATACATATATGTAGGGTGGTTGGTTGGTATCTATCCAACCTCCAGTCAGTAAAACATCATCGAAAATTATTTGAAATTTTTTATCAATTAAAAAATGCAAATATTTTGTATTTGTTTACATTTAACAACTTCTAACTAAAACCCTCGATTATGTTTTAAGGATTGGAGGGTGGATAGAGGCCACCCACCCTACATATACATAATAACTTTAATTGCTAATCGTTGATAATTTTGCTGATAAAAACAGTCAAACCCTTTATGTGATAAAAAAAAATAAAACAAAAACAAAATTTAAGTTTAAATTTTTATGACTTTCAGTAACTAATCTTATCTAATTTGGATTTAAAGCCTGCCCATCCATCATGCATCAAATTTTTAAAACCTTGCATGTAATAAAAAAGAAAGCATAATCCAAATTTAAGTTTAAATTTTAATGACTTTCTATAGCTAACTTTATTTAAGCTTGATTTAAAGCCTTTTCACTATCATGGATATAGTTTTTATTAATTTACACAATCAGAAATTATACACATTGTCAATTTTCTTTTATCCAAATTCTGTAATTAAAGTTATTGCAAACCATGAGGCGATCAGTAATTAAAGTTAATATGTATATGTAGGGTGGGTGGGTGGCCTCTATACCACCCTCCAATCAGTAAAACAACATCCAAGATTATTTGAAATATTTTTATCAATTAAAAAATGCAATTGTTTTGTGTTTGTTAACATTTTACAACTTCTAACTAAAACCTTTGACCCTACATATCCAATTGCTAATCGTTGATGATTTTGCTGATAACAGTCAAAGCCTTTATGTAATAAAAAATAAAGCAAAATCAAAATTTAAGTTTAAATAAATATGACTTTCTATAACTAATCTTATTTAATTTGGATTTAGAGTCTGCCCACCCATCATACATCATTTTTTTTCTGATTTACTCGCTCAAAAAATTTGCCTTTTTAATTTCTTTTTTATACAAAAACTTTTGTAATTAATTTCATTGAATACAGCGAGACGATTAGGAATTAATGTTTATATGTATATGTAGGGTGGGTGGGTGGCCCCTATCCACCCTCCAGTCTGTAAAACATCATCCAAAATTATTTGAAATATTTTTATCAATTAAAATATTAGATTAATTTTAGAAGAGAAACAAAGCAAATAATAAACAATAAAATGCAATTATTTTGTGTTTGTTTACATTTTACAACTTCTAACTAAAACCCTCGATTATGTTTTAAGGATTGGAGGGTGGATAGTGGCCACCCACCCGCCCTACATATACATGATAACTTTAATTGCTAATCGTTGATAATTTTGCTGATAAAAACAGTCAAACCCTTTATGTAATAAAAAAATAAAAGAAAAACAAAATTTAAGTTTAAATTTTTATGACTTTCTGTAACTAATCTTATCTAATTTAGATTTACAGCCTGCCTATCCATCATGCACCAAATTTTTAAAACATTGCATGTAATAAAAAAGAAAGCATAATCCAAATTTAAGTTTAAATTTTAATGACTTTCTATAGCTAACTTTATTTAAGCTTGATTTAAAGCCTTTTCACTATCATGGATATAATTTTTATTAATTTATACACTCAGAAATTATACTTTGTCAATTTTCTTTGATCCAAATTCTGTAATTAAAGTTATTGCAAACCATGAGGCGATCAGTAATTAATTATCTTGGATGTTGTTTTACTGATTGGAGGGTAGGATAGTGGCCACCCACCCACCCTACATATACATGATAACTTTAGTTGCTAATCGTTGATGGTTTTGCTGCTAAGACAGTAAAACCCTTTATGTATCAAAAAATTAAACAAAATCTTTGTTTAAGTTTAAATATTAAGGACTTTCTATAGCTAATCTTTTCTAATTTAGTTTTAAAGTCTGCCCACCCATCATGCATCAAATTTTTACCTTTTTAATTTGTTCTGCATAAACCTCATAGTTGTAAAAAATATAGGTAAAGTTTTACGATGGCCACATCACCATTTTTTCTTATACTTTTGGTATTGGTCATTATGAACAACTAGATCAGAAATTAACTTAGACTTTTGGCATGAATCTTTAGCAACACCTAGATCAGTTTGGAAGAAAACAATAGTGGAATACAGTAGCAGATTTGATTAAATATCTATAGTAAAATTAATGTCTGAAATTTATAAAATCCTTAGCAAATTCCACGAACGAAGTTGGAACCAATAAAAATATCAAAGATCAAGGTACTGACATACATCAAATTTTTTTTTTTTCGCAAATCAAAAAATACTTAGTAAGTTGATAGTAAAACTTTGCTTTTGGCATCAAAAACATAATATTCTATCACAATGATTAAAATTACTGATGACCAATGCCGAGAAACTAGTTGCCATTGACTGGAAACGATAAATTATATAAAATTCACTTTAGTTCTGACCTTTCCGGTGATAACGCCATTACACCAATTTATATCAACATTTCAACGTTCAAAGGACGAACGAAGGATTCTAGCGTTGGAAAAAAAAATCAACAACAACAAACGACACGAATCAGTCGACTGTGTCACCAATAACCTTGTGTGCAAGAGCGCGCGCGCGCTGGCAAGAAGTGCAATCACGATGGCATGTCCTAATAGTGATTAGGAAGTGTCTAATGATCGAGTCAAGGTCTGGCCGTAACTTCTACACCTTTCTAAAACTAGTATTTACGTACGGGCGTCATTAAAGATTGATGATTTTCCAGATACCGGGGCAATAAAATCAATCCGCGCCGGCATAAATCCTTACGGTATAAGTTCTGTAATCTGGAGATGTCAGGCCATCTCCATTAATTACGCACCAATTACAGTGCGCTGCTAATCCATTTCTTCAATTTCTATATTGGATTACTGACGAATCCATTCTCGGACGGTCGCGGCCTTATTTGGGGCGCGCCAGAGCTGAGCGCGTTATTTATTAGCTGGGATGGTCTGGTTACATTAGCTGATTGCTGCATAACTTGAATGGACGCGTAATTAAAAAAAAAATGTGTCAAGTTTACATGAAAAGATATGAGACCTTTAAAATTCTTCTACCAAAACTTCCAAAGCTTTTATTTATAGGTGCTTACTGTTGAAGCTTTTTGTTTCTTCAACATTTGGCTCTTTTGCAAAAAATTGTAACCAAGAAATCATAATTTTGAATTATTTACCTATTTGCTTTTTAGAATACCGAAAATGATTAAATATTAAGCGTATTTGACCTGAGGTCAAACGATAGATTTCGCTGGGTGATAATCAAATAAATCCAGATTCGGCGTTCCTCGCCCATTGTAAATTAAATACATAAATAACGGTCAACAGCTGGTAGTCCGTTCGTAGTTATTTAATTTAAGATTGAATTGATGGGTCTTCTGCGCTCGAGCGGTTTCTGGTTTCGCCATAAAGTCGAGTCCGGTGAAAGGTTGTTTGCAGTCGTTATTGCTTCTGGAACACGTGAAATGGATCGATTTACATTCGAAGCTGGACACCGAGGACCGTAAAAAGGTATACCGTTGCGTTTAATTGAAGTGCTTTCGAAAAAAAAAAATATCCTAAGATAGGTCTTGCTGAAGATAAATGAAGGAAATCAATTTCTAGTGTTAATTTCAAATCAAATCTCATCAATTGTAATGTAATAGATCTGATAAACTTATCAATTGCATATTTGTGTAGAAATCGATTTGGTGGAGTGTAATGGATTTTTTTTCTGTCATTGTAAAATTCATTACTGTCTCATTTATATACAAATTGATGCGTCCGTAGATCTAATGTGGTAGATAAAGATCCGTAATTTAATTTGAAGTTGAAGCCATAAATTCCGCGGCCATTAAGAAACAACAATGAGGAATTCATATTTAGATGTAATCTTTTTACAATGCAACATTTATTCCGTGGTAAATGCGGCCTTAAAGATGGTGCATGAGTCGATGTCAAAGGTTGGGACTTGAGAGAGCTGAAGAGTGGCGTGGTACAAAAAGGTAAGGGGGGTTCAGTAGCCGGCACGCGCCCGGGGGCCCCCGTAATAACACGGTGTTCTAATGGTAGGGTCTGGACATCGCGTGCACTAGCCATACCTATCCATTGTAAGGAGCCTGCATGCTTCTATAATTAGTATGCGAGCCTCGATTAAACCTTTTTTTTTTACATTTCGTATAAACTCCGTGCTCAAGGTTTTGCCTAAAGAAATTACGAAAACCTGTTGGTTGGCTAGCTGCTGCTGCGTAATTAAAAGAACTCGTTTCTTTTCAGCCTCAATGGATAAATTAAACCGTGGAGCCAATCAAAACTCTAATCACATACTGATTGAATACTGACAACAATGCGCTAATTAAGGTGCTCATATTTAAAAACAATTCCTTACCTGTGCGTACTCTGCGCAGATGTCGATACTCTGGACGAAATTACAGACGTCCTCCACCGTCCAGTGGGAGATGTCCTCGTGAAGTTTCGGACTCTCAGATTCGGCCCTCTTCAGCCCGCACATGCTGCCTATGCTGCCCGTCGAGGGCGTCTTGATGCGTGGCCTCTTCGAGGGCGGCGGCGCTGCTGCCGAGAGATCGAGCGGTGAAGACGTATCGGAACGTTTGGCGTTCTTCAGGAGACCCTGCAGTTCCGCTTCTTTCGCCGTCCTCACCATCGCCAGAAGCGTCTGCGTGCTGGACATATCGATGAGGGGCGGAAAAACCGATGAACCGGCGAACGGATTCAGGAGGGACGGAAACTCGGGCTTCTTGTTCAGTTCTTCTTTGTTTGGGATGTGCAGGGTTGGCAGGAGTGGAAGACCGCCGGCTTTAAACCGCGGGTCTAAAGGTGGAGGAAAACCGTTACGTGAAAAGTATCTGTAATAAAATTGCACAAAATTAATAAACACCAAAAAAAAAACTTAAAATCAAAAGTAATCTATACAATCTCAATTACTACTAATAACAAAAGAAATTCTTGAATGTTACTTGGTAGTATATTTTCAGTAAGGATTTGAGAAAACACTTTAAAATCTTTGTTTTGATCAAAAACTTTATGCTTGATAATGACCAGTTTATAATTACAATTTTTGAAATGTACAAAGGTTAAATAAAATTTTTGAGTTTTTCTAAAATCCTCACAACTTTAATAATTTTAAAGAAGAAGTTTTATAAAACTACTAAAGATAAACTTTCCAACTTAACACTTTATCACTTCTCGGTATATTTTAATTAGTTTGTAAGAGTTTTATTAAGATTCACCTAAAATCCAAAAATGGAAACCTTGAAAGATGTTACTCAATTGCAATTATAAGTTTTTGAAGAATAGTTCCATAAAAACTATCGGGGGTATGCATTAATTCGTGCGGTTTTCTAAGAGAGGGCGCTACTAGTTTTATTTCGCGTCGTGTTCATCCGTGACTCTATTCATTTGAAAGCTACTGTCATTGCGCGTCTTTTTCAATATATGTAATTTTATTAAAGCGGAAACAACATTTTTTTCTATTCATTTGAACATGTCGAACTTTGTACCAGAAAAAGTGTTTTTGCGCGGAGTTCTTCTTCATTACTTTAACATGATGAAAAGTGCTACCTAAAGTCATCGTTTATGGTGACCATGCTCTTGCTGAAAGAACATGCCAGGAGTGGTTTTCATGGTTTAAAAGTGGCGATTTCAACTTAGAAGACGATGAACGACCCGGACAGCGAAAAAGGTTTGAAGATGAAGAATTGGAGGCATTGCTTGATGAAGATGCGTGCCAAACGCAAAAAGATCTTGCAAAATCATTGGGAGTTGATCAAACAACCATTTCCAGACGTTTAAAAGCATCGGGATTCATCCAAAGGCTTGGAAATTGGGTACCGTATGAATTAAAGCCAAGAGACATCGAACGCCAATTCTGCATGTTGGAAATGTTGTTTCAACGCCTCAAAAAGAAGTCATTTTTGCATCGGATTGTCACTGGTGATGAAAAATTGATTCATTCCGATAACTCCAAGCGCAAGAAATCGTATGTGAAGCCTGGCCAGCCATCAACATCCACGGCAAAGCGGAATATCCATGGCGACCAGGTAATGCTCTGTATTTGGTGGGATCAGAAGGGTGTGTTGTATTATGAGCTGTTGAAATCGGATCAGATGATCAAAGAGGACCTCTACCGAACACAATTAATTCGTTTAAAAAGAGCGATTACGGAAAAACAACCAGAATATGCAACCAGGCACGAATCAATAATTTTCCATCAAGACCATGCTCGACCACATGTTTCAAGACAGGTTCAAAACTATTTGGAAAACAATGGGTGGAAAGTTTTACCTCACCCGCCTTATAGCCCAGACATAGCCCCTTCTGATTACTACTTGTTCAGATCAATGCAGAATGCCCTCACGGGAATACGCTTCACTTCAGAACAGGGTATCAAAAATTGGCTCGATTTATTCTTCACCACCAAGCCGGAGAAGTTCTTTTGGGATGGAATCCACAAACCACCAGAAAGATGGGCAAATGTTGTAGCTTCCGATGGACAATACTTTGATCATTGAGTGTATAACTATTTTTTCACAATAAAGCCTTAATTTTCTAAAAAAAAAAACATGAATTGATGCATACTCCTTATAGATAATAAAAATTTGGACATTTTTTGCATTTGAAGTAGTACGTAAACTTTTAAAGAAATCACTTGAAAGGTGTTTGCGAAATTCAAGAATAACAATTGTTATCTCGTAAATTTTGAGGCAGAAGTCTGAAATAACTTAACTTCAATTAAATACGTGCAATTCACGATTGATTTCTAATTAAATGGCGCAAATGTCAATAGCAACCTCACGTGATCCAGATACAAGCTTCTCTAAAATATTTTTGGCCATCTAGAGATATTCTGATAGACTAAAAAATGATGTACGCTGTCATAAATTGCTTTCTGTCAGCTTTTTTTCTGATTTTTTTTCTACGAACCAGTAAATGAAAACCTTGAAAGGTGTTGCTCAATTCCTATAACAAGTTTTTGAAGAATAATTCCACAAAAACTAGATAATATAAATTTTGCAGTTTTTTGCTTTTGAAATAGTACATAAACTTTGAAAAAATCACTTGAAAGGTGTTTGCGAATTTCATAAAAACTATATAGGAGAAAATCTGGAATAAATTAACTCTAATTGAATACTATTGATTTCTAATTAAATGTCAATAGCGACCCAACTTAGTTTAGATAAAAGCTTCTCTAAAATAGTTTTGGCCATCTAGAGATATTCTGATAGACTAAAAAATGATGTAGATTAATATCAATTGCTCTCTGTCAGCTTTTTTTCTGCAAACCAAAATCTTGAAAGGTGTAGATAAATTCCCGTTACAAGAGTTTTTGGATAAAAAGTAGATAATACAAATTTTGCAATTTTTTGCATTTGAAGTACACGTAAACTTTTAAAAAAATCACTTGGAAGGTGTTTAAGGAATTTCAGAAAAACTATTGTTACCTCCTTATTTTTGAGGAAAAAGTCTGAAATGACTTAACTTCATTTGAATACGTGACTTCACTATTGATTTCTAATTAAATGCCAATAGCGACCCAACTTTGCTTAGATAAAAGCTTCTCTAAAATATTTTTGGCCACCTAGAAATATTCTGATGGACTAAAAAAATGATGTAGGCTAATATCAATTGCTCTCTGTCAGCTTTTTTTCTGATTTTTTTTTCTACAAACCAAAATCTTGAAAGGTGTTGCTAAATTCCCATTATACGTTTTTGAATAAAAAGCAGTTTTTTGCATTTGAAGTACTCGTAAACTTTCAAAGAAATCACTTGAAAGGTGTTTGAGGAATTTCAGGAAAAACTATTGTTATATCATTATTTTTGAAAAAAATTTAAGTGATTTCAGATTGTCTCCTCAAAAATAAGGAGATAACAATAGTTTTTATCAATTGAATACGTGACATTCACTATTGATTTCTAATTAAATGTCAACAGCAACCCACCTAAAGTCCATACGTTTGATCTTCCGTCCTACGTCAGAAAATATCGCTTCGAGAAACGACACAAAAACATTCAGTCTGATAAAGTAAAGCAAATTCGTTAGAAAAAGAACGCACTGTAAAACTATCGTCGTTTTTTGAAGCGATAGTTTGTGACGTACGACGGAAGATCCAACGAACAGACTACAGTTTAGCTTCTCTAAAATATTTTTGGCCACCTAAAGATATTTTGATAGACTAAAAAACATATGTAAGCTGCCATCAATTGCTTTCTGTCAGCTTTTTTCTGATTTTTTCCTACGAACCAGTGAATTATGTTGGACACACTGCACATTTTATTATAGTATAAAAATACGCTCATTTATTATTTGTGCGATGAAACACCAGAAAACACCAGAGAAAGAACTACAGAATTTTGGAAAGTCGTCATATTCAACTATAAACGCCGTGATTAAAAGGGTGTCATTTTGAATGTTTGTTTAACCTCACTTTTATTGCTTCGCCCTCTGATTTACACCCTGTGCTACACAGAGGACTTAGAACCGTTACAGAAAGTCTTTAACTGAAGAATAATTGCTACTGCTGTTGTTGCTGGAAAATGATAATTATTACCTCAATATTTTAAGTGATGAGCACGAAGCGAAATTATAGGTATGAAACAATGGATAAAAACGCTGAATTGGCCGAAATGATATCCTGAAGTGAATGCCAAACAAACCAAACAACAGGATTTGGATTCAGTTGAAGATCGCCAATGTGAGGAAGAAATTTCCTGCTGTACCAACCCAGAAAATTGAAGCAAACTTTAAAAAATGTGAAGCAAAGACTAGTAGTTAATGTCCAAAAGAAACTAAACAAGAAAAAGCATATTGTTTAGGTGAAATTGTAACTTATTTATCTCCTCAGTTTCAAGGGCATAAAAAAAACGTAAAATCTAAGGATCTACATACAGAAATTGAAAAGCCCAAGGTGTTTTTTTGATAAATGTTTCACTATAAGACTCTTAGTCTGAATTGTGGAATGTGCCAACCTCTACTAATTTGAAGTGAATGCCAAAACACCCAAAAAATGGGATTTGGATTCAGCTGAAGATCGCCAATCTGAGGAAGAAATTTCCTGCTGCACCAACCCAAGAAAGTGAGTCTATCAGAATGAAGCGAATGCCTTCAAAAATGTGAAGCAAAAACTGGTGGTTAATGTCCAAAATGAACTAAACAAGAAAGAGGATATTGTTTGGGTGAAAAAATTTACTTATTTATCTCCTCTGATTCAAGGGCATAAAAAAACTCTAGACCTAGGAAACAATATACAGGAATTGAAAAGCCCAAGGTGTTTTTTTGATAAATGTTTCACCATAAAACTCTTAGACTGAATTGTGGAATGTACCAACCTCTACTAAATTGATGTGGTGATAATGTTTGTGAGAATACACAGCATGACGGAGAGTTGCCACTAAAGAACCATACGTTGCTACTGGTAATTTGGTTTAGCAATTCCCTTGATTTCAAACATCATGCTGTAGAAAAAAATGTTTCTAATTACGAATGAATTTTGTTAATACTTTCCCTCTTTCTCCGACACTACGTTAAGCCACCCCTTTCCCTCTGTCTAGAAACAAAACTATGTGTTGCAGTATATCAAGAGAAACCGGTGGAAACGGATGGCCTTAATTTGAAGCTGTATATCAAGAATAAACTAATGGAAATGGGTAATGGGTTTAAATCTTATGTTGATGAAGAAGACTTTGTTATCACTTCATTACCTACCAATTTTACATCTAGCTAGAAGGTTTTTCGAACTTTTAGAGCTACAGTTTCTTTCAACAATCTCACTTCTTATTTTTCCACCCTCTGCTTTTCACCCTGTGCTATACAGAAGGTTTAGAATCGTTGCCGAAAACCTTTAAATGACGAATAATTGCTACTGCTGTTGTTGCTGCAAAATGATGATTATAGGCTCAATATTTTAAGTGATGAGCACGAAGTGTAATTCTAGGTATGAAACAATGGATAAAAACGCTGAATTGGTCGCAATTACATCCTGAAATGAATGCCAAAGAACCAAAAAAGAGGATTTGGATTAAGCTGAAGATCGCTAATGTGATGAAGAAATTTCCTGCTGTACCAACCCAGAAAAGTGTGTCTATAAGAACGAAAACAATGAGTACTTTCAAAAATGTGAAGCAAAGACTGGCCGTTAATGTCCAAAATGATTTAAATAAGAAGAAGCATATTGTTTATGTGAAAATGTAACTTATTTATCTCCTCAGTTTCAAGGGCATGAAAAAAAACATAAAATCTAGGGATCAACATACAGGAATTGAAAAGCCCAAGGTATGAAACAATGGATAACAACGCTGAATTGGTCGCAATAATATCCTGAAGTGAATGCCAACAAAATAGGATTTGGATTCAGTTGAAGATTGCCAATGTGACGAAGAAATTTCCTGCTGTACCAACCCAGAAAAGTGAAGCAAACTTTAAAAAATGTGAAGCAAAGACTTGTAGTTAATGTCCAAAAGAAACTAAACAAGAACAAGTATATCGTTTAGGTGAAATTGTAACTTATTTATCTCCTCAGTTTCAAGGGCATGAAAAAAAACATAAAATCTAGGGATCATCATGCAGGAATTGAAAAGCCCAAGGTGTTTTTTGATAAATGTTTAACCATAAAACTCTTAGTCTGAATTGTGGAAGGTCCAACCTCTACTAAATTGACGTGATGATGATGTTTATCAGGATGCATGGCATAACAAGGAGTTGCCACTATAAAATCATTCGTTGCTACTGGAAAGCTGGTTTATCAATTTCCTTGATTTCAAACAGCATGCTTTATAACAGATGTTTCTAATTACGAATGGATTTTGTTTATACTTCCACTACTTCTTCGACACTACGTTAAGCCACTCCCTACCTCTGTTGTCTAGAAACAAAACTATGTGTTGCAGTATATCAAGAGAAACCGATGGAAATTGATGGTCTTAATTTGAAGTTGTATATCAAGAATAAACTAATAGAAATGGGTAATGGGTTTTACACTTTGTGTTGGTGAAGTAGAAGTAGAATTGAGTAAACATATTCAAAATCTTATTAATGTTAACAACACTTTAAATGCATATTTAAATTATGTTTAACAGTTAAAATGTCAATTCAATTTATTTGGCACATGTAAGAATCGATCTACGTCTTTGACTCCAACAATAATTGTTGGACTTTTTACTTTTTAATTTAAGGCTGTATATCAAGAAAAAACTAATTGAAATGGGTAATGGGTGAAGTAGACTTTGCTATGACCAATTTTACATCTAGCTATTTCAAGGTTTTTAGAACTTTTGGAGCTACAATTTCTGCCAGCCCATTTCTAAACGGAATGTCTCTAAATATTTTGACAACTACTTCAACAACTAAAATTTTTTGCATTATTTACAAGATAGATATATCTACGCTTTATGCTCAGCTGAGGAGAAATGTGCTCCCTTGAAGCTGGGTTCGTTCAAGGCACCACCTTCATAAAGGAAAAAAGATCGTGGTTCATCTTAAGAACTTATCAGTAAGGGTAGAATAATAATAGTCAAATAGTATGATAGTTTAAACATGGCAAAAGAATTTAATTTTAAAGGTCTCTAAAAAGTCTGATATTAATCAATGATTGAACAAATTGCCGAAAGACTATTTAGAGATGGCTCAGCCATCAGTTCAGAAGTTATTCGAGGCTTCATCTCAATAGAATGCGTTGACACACTCGACTTCCTCATAATCCGTTACTGCGCATGTATTAGATCTAAAAAAAAAGATCTTGCACACATGCGCCAATTTTTAGACCCAATATAAACAGTAAGGTGAGATTTTCGTTATTCCTAGAAAGGAAGTTTTCGACTTTTTGGGTATCAAATCAATCATCAAAGAGAATAAACTATTTTCGAGAAAAATTGGTCATCCTTGCAGTAGACCATCTTCTGCTTTATCACTAAGATCGACACCAACTCGTTCCTTTTCCTCCAGCAGCAAAAAATTAAAAAATGAAGTCCGATTTGACCAGATTGGTCATATAAAAATTCTGGCTCTAAGGTTTAGTACATCAAATCAAATATTCACTACTAAGAATTGTTTTTTCAATTATCATACTAAAAATTTCTGGTTTCTTTTTTTTGCATAAATTTGAATTTTGATTTAGATTTTGATCGATTTTAGCCTGGGATCACTTTTTATTCAATTGGACACGCTTTGGTGTTTAAATAATAATAATATTAGTTGGTGCAAAAAATCAGAAATCCATAACAGTGTTTATTTTCAGAATTTTCGCTCCTAGGAAAAAAGTTGTGATTGAAAAGGTTGATGTCTTCAAATTTTAAAGTTAATAAAAACATATTTTTTTATTTGTTCGACGTTTGTAAAACTTAAGCTTCAACCGTAACTAGAAATTACTAAAACATTTTAGAATTTTTAAAATCATTAGCCAAAATTTTTATATCTTGTATTTGATTCTCATTTTTCACTTGGTGAGACATTATGTTAATAATAGGTTGTTGAAAAAATTCACTTGGTTTGTTGAAATTCTTGATAATGGCCCAGTACCAAAACTAGTCGAATATAAAATAAACAATTTAGTGAAACAAACCAAGTGAATTTTTTCAACAACCTATTATCAAAATTTTTATCTTGAGAGAAACTTACCCAAATTTGAATGGAATTATTTCTGAAATTAGTGTTGCTTTGATAGTTGTAGTATTATAAACTTACTCGTTGGGATTGGTGTTGTTATATTTGGCCGCCAGACTCCTCATGAAGTCACTGTAATTCCTACCGGAGAGGTGCAGCATGGGGTTGGCTTCTTGAGCGGGCGGCGTGTCTGGATGTGAAGCCGAAGAGGGAGTGACGGACCTGGAGGACGTGTCCGGCGTGCCGGGACTCAGTCGTTCGTTCTTCACATGGTTATTGTTGTGGTAGTCCGCCGGGGAAGTGATCGACGTCGTCGTCACCGTGCCACCGCTGCTTCCCCGGTCCGGACGCCTCCTCCTCGAAGGCTTACTGATCGGGGTCGTCGGGCTCTCGCTTAAGGCTTCTGTAGTGGTCGTATCACCTGAAATTAAATCATAAAAATTAAAAAAAAATAATTATAAATAATGAAAATCCTAATCGTAAACATCAACTATACTGATGCAATATTGGATATTTCCTTCTAAATATGGTATACCATTTGGAATTAACTATCCGATATTGCACTATTGTTTATCAGTATTTGGAACAATAAGTGAAACCAACCAAAGATTTTGTTTACCCAGGACAATACAAGCTCTAACAATTCGGCCCAAACAAGAGACTTTTTAGGAACTAAAAAAGTATAATTGATGGGTCATCCGTCATATAACACCCAATTAATCCTTTTCATTTCCCCAACTCGAAAATAAATCAAGTGGTCAACTCCTAAATAAGTAGTTGATGTGTTGGAAACGCACGTTTTGAAGTTGAAGAAGAGCAAAAACCTTCTAACCTCTTTGCAAAATTATATTCAATAGAACCTTCACGACAAAAATAAATCATGAGGTCTAAATAAGTGGTTGATGTTTTGAAAACACACGTTTTGAAGTTGAAGAAGAGCAAAAATCTTCTTCTAACCTCTTTGCAAAACTATATTCACTAGAATAACAAATTTCCAAACTGATTGGAAGAAGTGCTTAAAAAATTGGTTCAAATAGTTTAATGATTCAGATAATAGATACATTATTATTGCTTTAATCATTCATTTTTCTTTCCTCAAATTTCTCTTATAATCCACGCCCACACGTTGAAATCCTTTCAGGAAGAAGAAGAAAAAACTTAGAACAGTTAACTACCAGAATTAAGACGTATAATTTTCGGCACTAACTCAAACCCGACATGCGGCCGATCCGGCTCTGCTTATTAATCACTGTCATCATTAGAATAATTGCATTAATTGAAAACCGATGAAATTCCAATTATAATTAATTAACGAGGAAGAAATGGCTGGATAATCTTCCGGCGCGATAATTAAACCGTAAAACGATGGCGGGCGTGCGTTTCATAAGTTCCCCGTATTATTATTATCGTTAATGGTAATCAGTGAAGCCTGGAAGTATCGTTCGCTCCAACATCGAAAGATTCCTAATCGGTTATTGGATTTAATTGAAACTACTTCATTATGCGCGATAAACTGTGAAACATTGTTTTCTGATTATTATTACTACTAGGATATAATCACGTTATATAATATGCATGCATTAATGGTGGTTATAAATTATTTTAACATCAACATTTAATTGTGCATAAAAAATTCATATAAATTTTGATATTGGAATTGATTGGATTAATAATTTCTACAGATTTTATTTTCGATTATTCTCAATGAACCGAAATACTCGTTTAAGAGTTTAACCGTGACATGAAAAAAAGAACTGCGTTTAAGGTAGTTATCAATATTCAAATTGACCACCACAAGGCCATACGTTGCTTGGTTGAGTGCGTTCGGGTGATAGTATATCGATTTATATAGTCCATGTCAAGCTAAGGTCAACCTCTAATATTTCACTTTTTAGAAGTAAAATTTTTAAAAATTTACCACCTAGAAATAAAGTATAATATTAAATATTGTAAATGGTTGCAACCATTACTATGTAGTAATTTATTGTAGTAGTCTTTTTTATGAATACTTCAAAAGTTGTAATTACTGCAATAGAAATATTTTTTAATGTCAAAAAAATGGTGAAGTGGCCATCATAATACTTTTCCTATATTTTTCTCGAAAACTATGAGGTTTACGAAAAAAGGCTATTAAAGGAAAGTAAAATCCATCAACAATTATTACTGAAAATTCTAAATAAATTTGTGGAAAATAAATCTTAAAAAAATGGATAAAACAAACTGAAATAATTGCAATAAAATTTTCTACAGATGTACTGAGTGTATCTCTCATCAACATTTTGTAGGAATTTCTCTTCCAAATTGTAAACATTAGTATCAATTTTATAATCAACCATATTTCAGTCTGTAGGCATTTTTTCCCAAATTTTCATTTTTTGGAGACTAAAATTTTCAAGCCTTCCTAGAAATTCTCTCCTAAATTTCTAGAAATTTAGGAGAGAATTCTAGAATATTAATGGTTGAAATTTTCCAGTATTATTATTTTCAAAATTTCAAGAAATTTTCTCTGAAATTCCTAAACAAATTTCGAGGATTGTAGAATTTTTAAGGAACTAATTTTCTAATTTCCAAAGTTTACCTTCAAGGATATTAGAATGTATAAATAATTTATGATACAGGTGTGCCATTTTGAATTTTCTAGGAATTTCTTCTCCAAATTTTTCATTTTACTAGAGATTTTTAGAAAGTTTAGAATATTTTTCAGGATTCTTAAACATTTATGGAATTTATTCTACAGATGTACTAACTTTGTTCTTCTTTACAATCAGTGTTTTTAGAAATTTCTTTTGTAAATTGCAAACATTGTCGTCAATAATTAACAATAGTTCAAATTTTTAGAATCCCAATAGCTATTCTTTATTTTCTGAAGATGCCACTTCTTCATTTCTAGAAAATTTTCGAGGGTTGTGGAATTTTTAAGAAATTAATTTTATAATTTTTAAAAATTATCTTCAACGATTTTAGAATGTGTAAAGAATTTATGCTACCGGTGTGCTACAATTTTATCAATGCTTTCTTCTCCAAATTGCAATATATTTTACTAGTTTTTAGGATGTGATAAAAATTTCTTTTCTACATTTTTAGAATATTTTTGAGGATTATTAAACATTAACGGAATTTGTTCTACAGATACTAACTTTACCCTTCGTTACAATCAAATTTTTTTAGGAATTTCTCTTTATAATTGTAATCATTGTCATCAATTTTTTATTAGCATGACAATGAATAATAAACTATAGTTTTTTTCAAATTTTTTAGAATCTCAATGGCTTTTCTTTATCTTTTGGAGATTTATCTTCTAAATTTTATGAACTTTTACCTGGTTTGTGGAATTTCCAGCATTATTGTTATCTATAATTCCAAAATTTGCTCCTTTTCATTTCTGGAAAAGTTTCTAAGGGTGTAGAATTTTTTTAAGAATTTATTTTCTAGATGTAAATTAAAAAATTCTTTTACTTAGTTAATGTCACAATGTTTATTAAATAGTGACTGCAGTTTC
This sequence comes from Ontholestes murinus, assembly GCA_963969525.1. Classification (NCBI taxonomy): domain Eukaryota; kingdom Metazoa; phylum Arthropoda; class Insecta; order Coleoptera; family Staphylinidae; genus Ontholestes; species Ontholestes murinus. Next base: position 14,603,399 of record OZ018389.1, on the reverse strand, counting down.
GATCAAAATCATTACTTATAGTTTGATAATGATCATTGTTTGATCGAAACTGCAGTCACTATTTAATAAACATTGTGATATTAACTAAGTAAAAGTTTATTTTTTTTATTTTTCATGTAATTAAAATGTATCACGAAGTAAGTAACATAAATCAGTTTTTCTTCTTCAAGAATTTTAAGATATACAAGATTTTCCCATTTATTTTGCTAGAAGCTTTTTTGATGATTAGAATTTGTAAGCCTTTCTTGAAATCCTCTTCTAAATTTCTAAAATATTTTTCAGGTGTCTTACAACCAAAGTTTTCTAGTAATTTCTTCCCCAAATTGCAAGATTTTCCCGTCTACTTTACTAGAAGCTTGTAGGAAGTTGTTTATGACTAGAATTTGTAAGCTTTTCCAGAATTCCTCTTCTTAAATTTCTAAAATATTTTTAAGGAGTCTTACAATCAAAGTTTTCTAGGAATTTCTTATGAAAATTGCAAGATGTTCCCATCTATTTTACTAAAAGCTCTTAGGAAGTTTTTTGATGATTAAAATTTGTAAGCCTTTCTAGAACGCTTCTTCTAAATATCTAAAATATTTTTCAGGAGTCTTATCTATTTTTTTTAGAAGCTTTTAGGATTTTTTTTGACGACTAGAATTTGTAAGACTTTTTAGAATTCCTCTTCTAAATTTCTAAAGTATTTACAATCAAAGTTTTCTAGGAATTTTATATCCAAATTGCAAGATTTTTCATTTGCTTTACTAGAAGCTTTTAGGAAGTATTTTTGGTAACTAGAAATTGTAAGCTTTTTAGAACTCCTGTGAAACATCTTGCCAATCAGTCTAGTGAAGGGGCTGTGTGACATTTTGTCGAGCAGTCAAGTGCGACATTCACCTTCTGGTGATCTCGACAGCTGTCGGATGCTAACGGAGGCGCACACAAGGTCTTTGGGCGCTGATATGGTGTTTCTACAGCAGATGGTGTAGCGTCGGTGGGGGCGAAATTTCGAAGAAGGTAGGAGGCGTAAGACACCTTGCAGGAAAATGGTCTATGAATCGATTAAGAAAATGTACAAGAACGTCTACGTACGAAGTTAATCAACACTGCTGTGTAAAAAGAATGAAGACTTTTAATAAATAATTTCTAGAAAAAAAATTATATCAGAACGAAAATAATTACGAACAAGAACGACCTATATTCTAGAATTTATAGTTACTATATAAAACAGATTTTCGTTCGTAATTTAAGTTACTTCTAGTTTGCTAATAATTTCTAATAAGTCTTTAAGGTTGTCTAAAAACCATACGATTATACAAGACACTAAGAAATTCTGCATCTAGGACATGGATTCAAAAGCAAGAAATGGTGCAAGAACTATTACTTCTACCTTCAGATCTTTTGGAATTAAACTGTCTGTATCAATATCAACTTTGTTCGTAATTTAAGTTACTTTTAGATTGATAACACAGGTCAACAAAAAATTTGTGATTTGGTTACAGTTATTTTTAGTCCGATAAAGATTTCTAATTGATAAAAATAATGGATACAAATATTTTAATGACGATACTTTTACAAAACTTAAAATATAAGTTCTCAGAAAAGCGAATAATGCAGTTGATGGAGGTGATAGAGTACTCAGCACATCACCACTAGATCCAAGATTTCCTAACACAAAACGGACTAATTTCCAAGATTTCCTAACGCAAATAAAATCTATAAAATACATATTAGGGGTTCAAACGGGGTTGTGCACTGCACTACGTTGTATCCAGTTAACGTCGCATAGCATTTCCTACTCAATTTCGATTCTCACCTTCACGAAGCCTTATATAAGGTGATGAACCCCCCGTAACCTGAGCAACTTCTCCTTAGATGCGGTAACAACTCGTATAGAGTATGAGTTCAGGACTAACGAGAGCGGGAGAAATAGCCCTCCGAAAAGAATGTTGGGCATGAGGCCAACTACCCCACTGCGTAAAAACAAGTAAGTTACGAAGAAACCAAGCGCCTCGGATATCAGTTTGGATTACACGGCAACGATTACTGCAAAGGCTGAGGATCAAACAGTGGCAGAAAGTGGAGGATAGAATAATAGTTTTTTAAGCAAAATAAATAAGGAATTAGGAGCTGTGATTTGTGGGGATTGATTTTAATGTGCCATTTTGCAAACTATCGTTGAAGGGAGATAATAAGCTCTTGAAGGAATTGACTGTGTAAAACACTTTTCAAGAAAACGGTCTGCTCTTGAAGGAATTTAAGGGCTTTTGGTAGTGAGGGAGCATATGTCATCTGCAAATTGCAGAAGATATGTATATGGATTAAAGTAGAGAGGATCAGAGTTATAGACATCAACACAAAAATGTTATATAGCAGAGGAGCGAGGAGAGACTTGGGGGAGTCCTTATTCGGGAGTAAAGGAAGAAGAAAATGATTTGTGGATTTTAACTTGTTATTTTATTTTTGAAAGCAAAATCTCTACGAGGGACATGAGGCTAACAAAAGAAATAAAACAATAGATAATGCTTAATAAGTGTAGAATGTTGTTAGTGATAATTTTTGAATTATCGCGAAATGGTAGACAAATGAAAGTTAACTTAAAAATTTGTGAATACGATCTGGATTCTTATCATTACAATGAAATAAAAGAATTTCTGCTAATAGCTCTTCTCCAAATATTTCGTATTTCTAGTGATGAAGCAACTATTTAAAACAGAAAACCTCTTTGTAGCGAAGCTAAATTTACACGAGATGGAATCATCAACTTCCAAAAATGGACATGCAGAGGCAAATGAAAGCTTGCATGCCACTTAAGAAAGCCATTTGCAGTAAAAATTTAAGTTGAAAACATTAATAAATAAGTCCTAGAAGTAAATCATTGTAGGAACCTTCAGTAGTGAAATATGGTAGGCTTATTTGAAGAAGAAAAAAAACGAACTCTATTGCAAAAAACATTTAAGGTATTATTTATGTTATCGAACATGCCAAAAAGAAGATTCTAATATTATGATAATTGATAAATGATCGCAATTCGAACACAAAATATGTGTTCTTCCATTCCCATTCTCATCTTCTCAACCTCATTCTTCTGGTGACAGTTGCTCCATGAAGACTTTATTGATGATTCATCAAATTATTTTGCTATAAAATTTCAAGCAAAGACGACTGCGCCTATGTTTTGAAAGGATTTTTAACGGAATGGCCTGAGCCGTTACTGGCTGAAGCTCATTACCCAGCCTATTGCCAATTTGCAGAATTATGTACTATTGGTGATAAACCAGCCCAAGAGGAGCGATTGTTGCAAGCGTTACTGTTAATCCTACTGTTGTTACCGTCTGAAAATTGAGTGTTATCGAGGGACATCTTGGAACTTAAATTTGACGGCTTCTGAAGGACACAACAAAATGTCGGCCGATAGTTTGGACACCCTCTTCACACCTCTTCACACCAATTGAATGGCTAAGAAAGCGTTGGAAGGATGCTGCCGAAGAAGACGCCAAAAAGGTTTTTAAACTAAGGGGTTCGCGAAGAGTGGCAATGGACCGTACAAAATGGAGGAATAAATTAAGGGAGGGCTCGAATCTGGACTGTAGTTCAATGTGTGTTCAATTGAATTGAATTGAAAACAACTACTCGTATTAATGCATCACCAGGAATTGAATTGCATAACTATTAGCTGCCGTCACATAACTTAAATAGCATTAAGGCAATCTTCAGACACTTGTTTCGCTGTATCACAGCTCATCCGTGAAGCTATGTCCTTCCTAGTGGAAATCCCGCACGAGAATGAATCAATTTTAATAAAATCGAAAATACATTAAAACACATTATTTTTGAATATTTTTAACAAATTTTTAAGCAAATAATTGCCATGATATAAATTTTAGAATGTTTGAAATCACGACTTGCAATTTTTGGTAAATGAAATTTATAGTTTGTAGACTTATCATTTTGCCCACAGTTGAGTTATGACTACTATTTTTTAGCATGTTATGAATTCATATATTTTGTCAGTTCTAACAAGTTTTAAAGTTATCATCATAAGGATGATATAATTTTTACAGTTTTCTAATCACCAGTTGCAATTTTGATTAAAACAAGTTTACAGTTTGCAGTGTTGCCATTTTGTCTATAGTTGAGTTATAGCTATTATTTTTTGGTATGTTTGAATAACATTCAATTTGGACACTTGAACAAATTTTTAAGTTAATAAATGAGATGATATAACTTTTACAAATTTTCAAATGACCAGTTGTAATTTTCATTAATTTAAGTTTATAGTTTGCAGTGTTGCCTTCGTGTTTGTAGTTTAGGTATGTCCATCATTTATTAATATATTAGAAATACATATAATTGTACCATTTTAACAAATTTTAAAGCAACTAAATGGGATAATATGACTTTTAGAATTTTTGAAATCGTGTGTTGCAATTATTATCGAATGAAGTCTATAGTTTGCAGTGTTGTAATTTTGTCTACAGTTGAGATATAAATCTTATTTTCTGATATGTTAGAAGTACATTTATTTTGAATATTTTAACAAATTTTAAAAGTAATACATTGGATGGTATGACTTTTAGAACTTTTTAAATCACGAATTGCAATTTTTATTAATTTTCATTTTTTTTAAGTTAATAAATAAGATGATATAACTTTTAGAAATTTTCAAATGACCAGTTGTAATTTTCATTAATTTAAGTTTATAGTTTGCAGTGTTGCCTTCTTGTTTGTAGTTTAGGTATGTCTATCATATATTAATATATTAGAAATACATATGTTTGGACCATTTTAACAAATTTTAAAGCAACTAAATGGGATAATATGACTTTTAGAATTTTTGAAATCGTGACTTGCAATTATTATCGAATGAAGTCTATAGTTTGCAGTGTTGTCATTTTGTCTACAGTTGGGATATAAATATTATTTTCTGATATGTCAGAAATACATTTATTTTGAATATTTTAACAAATTTTAAAAGTAATACATTGGATGGTATGACTTTTAGAATTTTTCAAACCACGAATTTTAGTTAATTGTTATTTTCAGTTTGCAGTGTTGCCATTTTGTTTACAGTTGAGCTGTGTCTAAAATATTTGGCTGTATTAATTTTGGATAATTTATTAAATTTTGGAGCTAATAGTCGAAATAATATAGCTTTTAGCGGTTTTTTAAATCACGGGTTGCAATTTTCAGAAAATTAAGTTGTTGGTCTTTAGCGTTGCCATTTTATCTACAGTTGATTTGTAGCTGTTAGTTTTTGTTATATTAGAAACACATTTATTCTGATTATTTCAATAGATTTTTAAGCCAATAAATGGAATGATGTGACTTTCGCGATTTTTCTAATGACGACTTGCAATTTTCATTAAATTAAGTTTATAGTTTGTAGTGTTGTCTATAGTTGAGTTATAACCAGAATTTATTCATATGTTAGAAACTTATAAATTTTGATTATTTTAATAAATAGGAAGACCACCCACCTACTTGCATGTATTCAAAAGCTTTCATTATAATATTGTTTCCGGATCCAAAACTATACCCAAGATTTCGATGAAGGTTTTTTTTATTACATACAAGTGTTGTAGCTAATGAACAATATATGTAGGGTGGGTGGTTGTTGTTGTTGTAACACCTGAAGGTTCTGCAGGACCAAATTTCACAATATCTTGAGGTCTTAATGATGGATTCAGGGTAAGTATGGATTACTACCTAGTAAAGTGGCAACCATTGTCTTCATTAAGTTATATTTGTTTCATTTAAGAACTTTGGTTACTTTTTTACCTCATCTTGCATAAATTTTCCATTTGGTACGGACTTACATTTGCTTTATTTGGTTTTGGCCTTAATAAACTTTAGATATTCTTAGTTATCACCTCTCGTATATTTTTCCTTTTTAGAAATAAAATTTATAAAAAATTACAACCATTGACGATGGAGGCTTCTACTTCGTCAATGGTTGTAATTTTTTTAAAAATTTTTTAGCATTGAGATCTTTGGAATTGATTATACTCACCCTATAAATGATTTCCTTTTAATACTAAGCTGTATTCAAATTTTGTTCTATTTTGACCTTCGGGAGTTTTGATTTTTTAAACTACAATTTACAATCTTTGACAATTAAATTTGGTGAAAAGTCTTGTAACATTAATGGAGTTGAAGTATTAATGAAAGTTACATTACTATTCTTCGAAATTCTTCACCTTCTATAACTATGCACCTCTGAGATCTTCCATACGTGTCCTGGAAACTTTAGAAGAAGGCTTCCCTTTGGATTGAGTTCAAAAGCCTCGTCACGTTTTATTGGATGTCAGAAATATCATCAAATCTCTGAATATTAATAAGAATTAACTATTTCTAAGCGCAGTGTGGAAACTTTCGTTAATATTTCATCTACGTTAATGTTACAGGACTATTCACCGAACTTGTTTGTCAGAGATTGTGTATGTTTGATTTTAATTAGCATACATTATTTTTCTTTCAATAAGAACACAATAAAATTTAACCCTACCTTTAGGGCCGAAAGACCAATGGTCGATAGCCCCTTCACAATTAATGTTCAAATGTAATACCATATTTTAAAGGGGGGGAAAATGTGAATATAGATATTTATTATTATTATTTAACCTTACCAAATTCATGAAAATGATGGTAGTGACCGTTACTATGTGGTAGTTCATTTTAAAAAAGGTTAAATGAAAATAATTTTTAAGTTTTTATACCACTATTTACCAAATTCAGAAATATATTATTATACTTATACCTTATGAACTAGAAACCAACGCAAAGCTAATAAATCTCAGCACGCAGAGACGCAAACGAAAACACAACCGATTGACCTTTTCCCACACGGGGCCCAGTAATTATTCATAAATTCTTCTCCACCACTCGATCCGAACAATTATAACATTTATTATCGCCTTTTACGCAACGGCCGCCGCCGACTGCCGTCTAATTAAAAAAAAATGGAATCTTCAGTTGCCCAACAATAAATTTAAAACGTACGCAACAAATAAGACTTCTGTAATTACAAAACCGTTCCACGAAACCACCTCTCCTTCCTCCTCCTCTAATTTATGAAGGTTATGTCAGCGGGTAGGCAGAGGTCACGATTCAGCTACCACCGACTGATCGAATTGGAAATTGGTTTTGAGGAATCTGGTATGTATGCATGTAGTGATGAAAGGCCCCAAGTGCTATTAGGAATTTTATTATGATGGCCGATAAAGTATTGAAACGTATTGAAAATTTAACAGATTAAACTTTTACAAAAAAATAATATAAATGATAGTTGAATGTAAATAACACTGTTGTACCGTTTCTTCACACTTTTCACTTTTCATGAAACCCAAAACAACATCGATAAGTAGAAGAGTATAAATGTCATCTTTAGTTTTTATAGACCTTCATGTGGAATTTGTATTAATTGGCAACCAATAGTTAATGAATATAAAAACCTCTTTGTGCTAATGTTGTTAATTAATATACCAGAATCTTTGCACTAATGTTGGATTAAAAAGAGACGGTGCGATATTTCTCGCGCGACGGTGGTCGACCAGTTTGGTATCTGATTGTCATCTCCGACTGCCGTGCCATAAAACATCTCTCTTTACGAGCAATATGACAACTATTCTAATATTTACATTTAGATTTACATCCATATTCCCGGGATATAAACGTTTGTCATCTTAACACTTTCTACCTTTATTTATTTACTGTGTGTGTGTTTTTTTTTTTTACTTTGCGGTATAAAATGCATGACGTCTTTTTCCGTACCGCACACATGCCAGTAATACTGGTTTCCCAGCGGTGTGATATATTTGAAATCTGACTTTTGTCTACAGTAATCGTAAGTTATTCCCTAATGCGATTTTATGTTTAAATAAAATAAATATATCGTTTCACAAAAATAATGTTTTAAGGCATTTTCTAATCTCACCATCAAGTTTATGCTATAATCAAAATAATATTGGAGCTTAGGACCACTCTGATACTATTTCTTAAATGTAGGTGCCTACTTTAGGACGTCCTTCTAGTTTCTCTTTCTGGTGCTCTCCGTCTTCTCACCACCAGCACTTCTAGGACTCAAGCATCCCTTTTAAGTTTCGGATGAAATTTTGCCTCTTAGAAACTGGATGTCTTAAATGTCTTAATACAGCTCAAATGCCCATTTCTCCCACCAATGGATTTTTTAATACCTTAACCTTAGCTTTTTGGCAATCCTCGCCCATCCTGTAGCACTCATATATTCATTCCTCAAAGAAGAGTCATGATGACATAAATTAATTTCTAGAATTTCCTCTAAAACGGGACAAAACACAGCATATTTGCTAAATTAATAAATTAATGATGAATCCAGAAGCAACCAAGGGCTGATACGTATCTCTGGAAGGATATGGGTCGAGTGGAAGATCATTGAGAAGCAGTGAACTCCGCCTGCGATTCCTGCGGCCAAAATTTTTGTATTATTTAATGTATATATTTATTTAAATATAATAGCAGGAATAACGAAGTTAATAAAGAATAAACATACCACTATTCACCATTCCATATACTTAATTTCCGATTAATGGATTTTGCTCTGTTCTAATAGCTACCTCTTTTGGCAACCCTCCTAGACATGTCTTAATATATACCTTCGCATGCCCTTCCTACAAAGAGGTAATCTGCAATACTTGAGGTACAAGGAAGTGATGGTGATACCAAGACTTTTATTGCATCTGTTGAGATATTTAAAGATCTAAATAATCATATTTTCTTTTGGTTAGTAGATCAAATAAAGTTAATTTACATTATAGTAGGACCCTATAAAAACTGTTCACAAAGACCAAAATGCTAATCGAAATCAAAACGCAAATTTAAATCTATAGATTCTTGGTACATTTTATATAAACCTAGCGTATTCTTGACCTACCCCAATTAATTTTATATTAATCTCGCGTACTCATGACCTAACCTAATAAATTATACGATGAATTAAATTCTCACTTAATCCGTGATGAAATATTTTTAATTAACATTCTAATTAATAAATTATATATTAATCTTGGCATATAATAATCAATATTAAGCTATTTATTCCTGACCATAAAATCACAGCGCATTTCTCTTCTATTAAAATTAACAACACCATCATCCATCCCTCGAACACCTGTAAATATCTAGGGATTCTTTTCGATACCAAACATTCCTTCAGAGTCCACGCATAATGAATAAAATTCAAAATTAAATCAAGAGCTCAACACATACAAAAACCAAGGCATTTTCACCAAAAAAGCCGTAAACATAATTTGATAAACATCGATTTGTCGACCGTTTATTGATTACAGTGCGATCCTATTCAACCAAATCTGTCCTTCAACTCTCCAGCACTTTAACGTCGCTGAAAGGTAGGCCCTACCAAACTAAGACATCCCATCAACTCCCTATACAATCCTTCTATGGAACCACAAAGTCGTCACCCCAATATTCCAATGTATAAATAGCATTAGTGTAAAATTTGCCTGCAATGCCTTAAATGTAACCATCATCAATTAATTCTGCACTCTCCTAAACATAAAAATCCATCAATCACCCTACATCAATTAATTAGTTCGAATCATCCAGACTGTTACACTAGCTAGCAATATTATTTATATTTTTCACATAACTTAGAGTCAAGACAGGGTAGAATGACCGATGATCGATAGTCCACCCTTATTTTATATGTTTCTTCAAATTGTATATATTGTTCGAATAAAGATATTATTCTCTCATTTTCTAAAAAATGAAATTTACTAAAGTAGAACATACAATAATTTTTATATGTGAAATGTTACAATTTTCAAAGCATTTTCCTCATTAATTTTTCAATATATTTCCATTTATTCTTCAGAATTTGTTCACTACTTCTCACTGTATCTTATTGCTTGAATTTTCTTTGATCATACTAAGGTCTTTCAATAATTTTTCTTCTAAATGTTTCCCATATTTTTTCGAAAATCCCAATTTTCTGCTTCATTTAACTTAATTTAACCAGCAAATATTCATCCAAATTACAAGATTTATCTTTGAGAATTCTATGATATTCCAATTTTACTCCCAATAAAAATGTTCTAGGCACTTTCTTGACCATTCTTCCAAATTGCAAAAACTATTATTTAACGTATTATTTCATAAATCATTCATTTATTTCAAGAGCTAAGTGAGAATATTATTCAAGAAATTGCAAGAATTATATTTCTTAGTTTTAGGAATTTCCAGCAATTTCATCAGTTTTTGCTTCATTGAATCGAAGTTTTGTAGAAACGTCTCCTCTAGACTTATAGAAATTATGAGAATCCTTTTTGAGGTAGAACAATTTTTTATCAATTGAGATTTTTGCAGCTTTCTTTTTTATTATCTTCCTATTATTATTATTCACATTTTTTGCTTTATCTTACAACGAGAATTTTATAACTTTGGAACAAATTGTCTCTTATATTTTTAAAAATTTAGCATCTCTTCTTAAATCTTTCGTACACTTTTGGAAATTTCTATCTCTGTCCAATTGGAATTTTCTTAAAGTGTTTTAAAAAAAGCAGTTTCTCTCTCTTAACTTTTCTCTCAACTTTTATAAATTTTTCAACACATTCCTTATCTTTGATTAAAACACTTAGAACCTTTCTTCAATATTTTATTTTTATCCAGATGCACATTTCGGACACAAAGTGTCCATTATCAATGGTTTGATCAAACTATTGATAATGGACACTTTGTGTCCGAAATGTGCATCTGGATAAAAATAAAATATTGAAGAAAGGTTCTAAGTGTTTTAATCAAAGTTATTATTATCTTCAAGTAACTCAATCAACCAAATTAACATTCCTTATATTCTTAGGAATTTGTTATTGTTATTGTTTATTTAAATGTATAAAGATGCATATGTAAATACAACCGGTTTAACATTTCTTAAGCCTAAGTTTAACAAAATGAAACAAAATCACAAAGTTATCACCACAGGTTACAAAATAAGTTACATTACTAGATCGATATATCACATGTTAATATCTATCCCGTATTATTATTTTATTACAGATTAAAGTTAGCCATAACATAAGGTTAAAGCCTTTTCTTAAATTGATTCAAGCTCGCAGACTCTTCAATGCTTGTTTCTAGTTTATTATATTTATCTAAACCTTCCTAGAACAATGAACAATAAGTTCCCTGTTTTTTTTAACTGTATTAACGTTCACTACTTCTTTCTATTTTATTGCCAAAAATTTCTTCGATCATTTAACAATTTTTCTTCTAGGCGTTTCCTTCATTTGTCTTACCATTTCATGCTTTCTCAATTTTATTTATCCAGCAATTCTTTTTCCAAATTTTACTTTCTTTTTCTTCCTCATTGACTTCATTTAATCAAGTTTTTTAAAAACTCATTCCCTAAATTTCTGGATATCAGAATGTATTTCGTCTAGCAATTCCTCTCCAAACTTGCAAAAAATATCTTCGATAGTTCTGTAAGTTTCCAGAAATTCTACGTCCTCTTGTTAAATCGTAGGTTTCTAAACATTTCTGCTCTAGATTAATTTTATTTTACTCCCACCCTTCAATCTGCACTCTCATCCCTTCAATCATCATTGAATTCCCTTGAAATATGGTTCTCCAAATGGCATATTGAAATAAATCCCTCAAAATCCAAGCTTCTCATCCCTTTCCACAGAACAACTCCTTCGTCGCCCAAAATCAAAATCCGAACATCAGAAGATTCTTCTTCCCATACTTGTAAATAACTTGGAATATTATTCGACTCCAAATTATGATTCACACCCCATGTCCTCTCCATCAAATCCAAACTCAAAGCAAGGGCATATTTCCGATCACTTACTTATAAAAAACAAGGTATTTCTATACAAACAGCCGCTAAGATATATAAAGCGATGTGTCGCCCTTTGCTTAATTATAGCTCTATCCTCTTCACCCAATGTCGCCCCATAACTCTCCATCATTTCCTTGTAGCAGAAAGATCCACACTTTGCACCTTGACTAAACTACGCCATCCTAATAACCCACTCCACAATCCATCCAATGAATCTCCTAACGTATGTTAGCCATTGCTGAAAAGTGTTCCACTAAACCACATAATTCCAACCTCCTGAATAAATATTGTATCCCTCGCAATCCCAACATCCTTCCCAAACATCATCATCCAACAATCACCTTACATCAATTCATTTGTTAGCTTCATCCCGACAGTTAGTCAATTATAGTTCAATTTTTACTTTTAACAACAAGGCAGAAAGACCAAAGGTCGATAGCCCAAACAGATACTTACTAACCCCATCTGTTAACATTTATAATTACTATGTATTGTTTAAAAAAATGTAAGTGTCTGTAATAAATATGTTGTATTGGATTGATAAGGCTGTTACTTGGCGAAACTCCATTATGAACTTATAATGAAAAAACACGATCGTTTTGAGTTTAACTTTATTTTGTAGATACTGCTACAATTGTTTCACCACACAGTGGCTTCCTCATAAGTTCAAAGATGTTGTATATAGCATAAAGTATAATAATTCTGTAATCATCAATTGGCCATCTGTGTGTGGCAAATTTGCAAAGAGAATAAAGTATTCCTTATAAAAACAGTGAAGAAAGGAATTTAACCACGTTTTTATTATCACCCTGTATAATTATGCACAAGTAATTAGCGGAAACTAAAGTAGCGATCATTGTTTGGGAAGGAAAGACTTTGTGCGGTGAATTATTGGTGCAATGATAAGAAATTAGGAGCTGTGATTTGTGAGGATTGATTCTAATGTGCCATTTTTCAAGCCATCGTTGAACAAAGTCAATAAGCTCTTGAAGTAATTGAAGGGATTTTGGTAGTCTGGGACCATGTGTAATCTGCAAATTGCAGAAGATATTTGGATGGATTAAAGTAGAAAGGATCAGGGTTATAGATATAAACACAAAAAATGTTATATAACAGAGGAGCGAGAAGAGCCTTGGGGGAAATCATGTTCGGGAGTAATTTTTTTTATGAAGAAGAGAAGATTTGTGGATGTTGACTTTTAAGAATATTCCTTATTATTTTAACTGTTTTTCTATTAATTATTACGTTAAGAATTCTTTCACTGTTATTTTTAAAGACATATCAAAACATTTTTTTATATCTTTAAAGACATTTCAAAATATTTCTTAATAAAATTCAAAAACGTTTTTGAAACCATATTTTGTGTCAGTATTTTATTAAGTGATATGAAGTTTCAACAAGGGAGAGCCTCAACAATCCAGTATTCCAATATATGTTCAATGGTTTTGCTTAGAAAAATTTAATAAATCAATTATTAATTTTAGTTTTTAATAAATTTATTTTGTTTTAAAATATATTTCAGCTACTTTTTTATTACTACTCTTATTACTGTTTCTAACATTTGTTTCTTCATTAAGAAATTAATTTTAAAAATTCCAAAATTCTATAAATACCTACAGGATGTCCCGTTAATAATAAATTTCATTCAAATCGAATAAAGCATTCAATTGTCCAAATTTTTTGAAACTTTAAAGACAAATTCCGACTTATCCGTAAAGTTTTGGATATAGATAAGTTGTATTAAATCATCATATTTTGACCCGAGGAATCTATGGTCCAGACATTTCCTCACATTAACGGGACACCCTGTATATTACAAAAACATGACTTAAGTTGATGACTTTTGAAGGTCTAAACATTCTAAAAGAATATATATTTGTTTCTAACAGATATTTATTGTTTTAACGATAGTAAAAAGTTTTACACTGTATTTTTAATCGTTTACTTCTGTAAATTTTATTTCCATTGTTCTTGCATAAAAATGTATTTATTTTTTTAATCAACTATTTTTCAATATACTTAAAAATGTTTTTCTTACAAAAATTCAATTATTTTTTGTATTCAGAATCTTTTAAATACAAGGCCATATAATTTTAAAATTTCACTTTTTTAGTATACTTTTATTCGCTTTCCCTTAAAACTTTCAATTGTTTTTCTTGGTAAAAAAGGTTTAAATGTTTTCAGCGAATTTTCAATTGATTTTGTTCCTTCTGGTTAATTTTAACTATTACAAAACATTTTTATATAAGAAATTTTTTTAAGTCTTTTTTTGAGCAAATTTTAATTGTTTTTTTTTTGCAATTTTAACTGAAAATTTATTCTTGCTTTAAACATACTTTAATTTTTCTTTCAACTCGTTGTTTGAAGATACTTGAATTGTTTTTGCATTTATTGTTTGGATGAAAAAATTTTTGCTCATTTAATTTTTTATATAATTATTAATTTTAAAGAATTTTATTTTTAGAATGTTGTTGATAGATTTGAATTTTATTTATAAATTTTAGCGACTTTTTTTGCTATCATTGATTTCTTCTTTAAGAAATGTTTTGAATTTTTCTTATAAAAAATTGTTTTTTTTTTTAATTCACAAGCTTTTTGTAAAAATTTCTCCTATGTTTTTAGTAAATGCTTCTTTGCATTGTTTTTTTTACTCTAAAAAAAATTTAGAATTATTTTTTTTTAAGTTCACCTATTATGAGTTCAATTAAAAACAAATTCTTGGAAAAGTTAATATCTTTGATTCAAAATATTTTAAAACAAATTATCTGTTTTGTTTTTAATACTTTTTCAACTATGTTTTTTCAAATAAAATTGCATTTTTATATCTTTTTATTTTTAAGAAAGTTTAAATTGTTCAACTGTTTTTTTAAATTTAAATTTTACAATGTACTACCTAATAAATTTAAGAATCTCAGTCCAAAAAAATTTACATCAACGGTTAAAGACTTCTTAATTAAACATGCATTTTACAGTTGGGAGGAATATTTAAATTTTAACTTTTGTTTAATTTAGATTTTTATATTTTAAATTTTTATTTAAGTATGACTTTAATATTAAGTTTTAATTTGTTCGTCTTATTTTGTAGGTTTTATCGCATAATTGACTAATTAATTTTTATCTTACATTTTAATATATATATATATATATATATATATATATATATATATATATATATATTATATTTTGTGTTGTTAACTTTATTTAAATTATTATTATATTATTATTCATTGTAAACTTAAACTAAGAAATTTTAATTGTAATATCATATCACACGAAAGATGTTTCTTTATATTATATTATTTATTACTAGTTTTATTATATATATGTACTTATTGACAAGTGTAAAGCTGTATTGCTATTAACACAATAAATAGTATTATTATTAAATCATTTTCAAACAAATTATTTTTGAAAAGTATATTGAATGTTTTTTTTTTTTAATTTTCAAGCATTTTTTCTTAACAAATCAAATCAATTTTTTACAAATTTTTAATTGTCTTTCTTTCAAATTTAAACATCTCGGTACAATTTTTATAAAAAGTTTCTATTATTTTTTTTTTTAGAAAATCGCAGTTGTTTTTGGAATATATATTTGTAATATACTATGATTATTTATTTTCATTTTTCAATTAAATTTATAATATTTCAAATGTTTTTATATTAATTGTTTGTACGGGAAAACATTAATTGTTATTTTAAAGACATTTCTATGATTTGTTAAATATTTTCAAATGTTTTTCTCAGGAAAAATAAATTATTTGAAAATTGTTTATTTGAGAGTTTCTTTTTTTGATAAAATTTAAGCTACTTTTAAATAAATTATTTCTTTCGAAATATAATAGCACTTGTATGAAATTTTCCACTTGAATTTTGAATTATTAATAATAATAATAATAATAAATTTATTCAATTCAAGTACATAACATAACTTAAATGGAACAAGTCATAATAATGATTTACAGAAACAAATCAAATCCTTAAATATAGCTAAATATAAAATATAAAATTAACTTAAAACTACCGAAATAAAGAAAGAGAAAATAAGCTTAAGAACTAAAAGGGGATTTAATATTTAAGTACATTAGTGGATATGAAAAATTTAACAGAAAAATTAAGTATGATTTTGTTTTCAGAAATCATTTGATGTATATGTTTCTTTTTCCAGAAGGTACTGGATTAAGTTGGTTTTAAATTCTTTTAAATTCGTAATATTTTTTATATATGTTGGCAGTTTGTTAAATATTTTAATTGCACTATACTTTGGTGACTTTTCAAATAAAGTTAATTTGTGAGTTGGAAAATCATAATAATTACTATTTCTGGTGTTGTATGAATGAGTTTTTGAATAATTACTAAAGCTAAGTTTATGTTTGTAATTAAAAATAAGCAATTCGTACATGTAAAGGCTATAAAATGTTAATATTCCAGCTTTTTTGAAGTAGCCGCGACAAGATTGCGTATATTCTAGACCGAAAATAATTATTATTTTTTAATTGTATCTATTTTTGGGAATGGAAAATTTCGAACGTTTTATGTAAGAACATTTTAATATGTAAACACAGTGATTTATATAGAAAGATTTCAATTGTTTTAATTTTTAAAAAGTGCTTTAAAATAAATTTTTAAATTTTGTAAAATTACAACTATCTTTTAGTAAAATTAAATGTTTTTTCTGCAAATATGATTATATTTATTACATGCATTGATTTGTTTTGCCTGTTTCCTTTTATTTGCAAAAAAAAAGTAAAATTTGTTACTTTTTAGAATTTAATTTTAATGTTTAATGTTTAATGTTTTTTCCTTATAATTTAAAAAGGTATTTAAATTTGTTTATAGGCATTTAAAATTTAATTCAAAAACAATTGAAAATACTGGAGAAAGAAAACAGGATCACTTTATTTTACCACTTTTAATTTTTTTAAAGTACACGTGACTATAGTTTCGATTATCAACTAGTCATTATCAATAATATACTTTATGTGTGATAATGACTAATCATAATGATGGTTGCGACCGTTACCATGTGGTAATTCATAATGAACACTGAATAAAACACTTACTATGTTTTTAACCACTATATATTATAGTGGTTAAAAACATAGTAAGTGTTTTATTCAGTGTTGATAATGACTAGTTGATAGTCGAAACTATAGTAACGTGTATTTTTGTTAAATAAAAGTGGTAAAACAAAGTGATCCTGTTTTCTTTCTCCAGTATATTCAAGATGTACTACAAAGTAAACGCCTCCACAATTAAACATTTAACAATTGAAAACTCTAAGACTAAATTTAAGGCAATGTATAAATTATATAACATACATTCACTTCTTCATTCTAAGATAGTTATCGATGTAATAACAAAATGTAAATTCATACTTTGTAGATAACATGCCAAGACTACCTAAGATTTAAAAAATATATTGCACCTTTTGCTCACCAAGCCTTAAAAATGATAGGCCAACAAAGATTCAGTTATTGGTCACCTGCCAAATGATTACAAAATTCAAAACTATAAAAATTATCAACAGAAAGATTTGAATTATGTAGTAATTCAAATGAATAGATCATCACCAATCCGATATCTATGTAAGAACTGGTTTAGAGATTTTGATCTTATCAACCATACTTCTATTTGCCATCCTCAGAGAATCTAAAATATATCTTCTAAAACTAACGCCAGCTTAGTAAATTTAATCTACAATACTTTGGTAATTATTTCATATTCTTATGATAGCTATAAACTGGTTTAAAGCCAGGCTTATCACCATATTTTTGATGATAGTTGGAAAACAAATATAGAAAGATCAAAAGGAATCTTGTAGACTAGATAATTTTATAATTTTATAATTGACGTTCACATCCACTTCAAATATAAATTGTATTTTTTGTACATGGTGGCTCACGTAAATAAAATGAAACAAAAACGTATACTTTGTTGATATCACAAATTATAAAGTGATATATCAACAAAGTAATCGTTTTTGTTTAATTTTGCAAGATGTATCATGAAGTTAACGCCTCAACCATTCATCAATTAAACAAAATGAATTGAATTGAATTGAAGTGAGCAAAATATTTTATTATTTATTTTAAAATTTAAATTTATTTCTATAGATGAGTTTTCTAATTTTCAAATCATTTATTCATTTCGAAATTCTTTCACTATAATAATAATGGATAAAACGTGAAAACTTACTTGTTAACATTCTACATCGATATAAAAAAATAAATTCGTTTAATATTTTAACTAATTTTCTAATCATACATTTACGTCAAACATTAATCTGATTAATACAGGGTACAGGAAATTCTGAGCCATTAAACGTCTCCCATAATTAATCCGCGCAGAGCGGCCATCAATAAGGAGAAAGAAATGCCGTTCGATGGGATTTTCATGTGAGAGGTCATCACATGAGTTATCAAAATAAAAAAAAAAACGAGGAGAAGAAGAAATGTGCAGTGAGAGGACCAGTTTCAGTGGGAACGGGCCGTTAAAGAGGAGATGAATAAAAATTGGAATTAAATAAGTTGTCAGCTTGGGGAGAGGCCGCTCGCTCGGACATTTATTGCCCACACTTGGTCATTTTGATTTTTTTTTTCCTTTTGGTTGAGGAAAATGAGGTCCTTTTTACCGACCCGTTGAGCTGTTTATATTTAACTTTATTGGACTTATCGCGTTCTGTCAGGATAATATAATGTATTATATAATTTATGTATCTTTTTCTTAAATTTTAATTATAAAAAAATATTTAGAGTATTTATATGTACATATATTACCATAATAATAATAATAATTTGATAATTATAATATAGTTCTGCATCAACTTTTTCATTAAGAAAAAAAAAATATTAAAATTTTGAAAGCAGGTGTCCCCCAGGGGTCTATGGTAAGTCCTACGTTAATTATTTTTATGATACAAATTTTATTTTAAAAAATTGATGATTAAATTCTAATAAATATGCTTATTTTTTTAACATTACAAATGTTTTACCATGGCTTCTTCAGACTTTTAAAGTTATGTATTTTTTATTTCTTGAATAACTTTCTCACTTATCTCTTTCTTATAATAAACAACCCTTAATCTTTGTGAAACATTATAAAATGTTGATAAATTCTTTACCTAATATATTTTTCATCAATTATTATGAAATGTTGATCAATTCTTAACCTAATATAATTTTTATTAGTCATTTGTTAGATTGATGATGTAATTAATTTTCTCAGATTTTATATGAATACAAATCAAAAAGTACAGGAGCACTGTAGCTAATGAAACTGGACCCTTTTCCACCTTTGGTTTTATTACTGTATAAAAAAAAACACAGCACAGACTATTTTTTCAATTTTACAACTCAATTATACCTGTTTAGACTGGCGTCCAATAAGGGTATTTTGACCCGAGTCGTAAAAGGTAAAAGCGACTGTCGATTTGGGCTTTGGCCATAACACAAACACAAATGTCAACAAAAATGACCGCCGAAGAAGGTTAAAGCCATAAACTTCCTCTTCTACACGTATTGTTTGCTAATGGTAGTTTCTAAGAAATGTTTATTACAGGTGGAGGAGCGGCGGTGCGCACAGGTGGCTCAGGTAATTGCAAATGAAGGGTTTTCCTTGAAATACCAAACGTAAACGTACTCTAAGTACGTTCTTCACAACAGTTTAGATTTTATTTAAAAAAACACACGTTTGACTTTTATTACATCAGTAAGTTTGGTTATTAAAATAGGAAATGAAATTAGTTCCAATTTGGTAAACTGAACGACATTATTTATTAATTTGATTTAATAAAATTTAACTATATTTATTTATTCATTTATTCTTTATCATACTTGCTCAATAGATATAAAATATTGAAAACATACAAACAAATTTTGACAGCAAGGGCGAAGTTCATCTTGAAAAATGTTCTTCCACTCAAACCCACGGATATCCATTCCTCCAGTGATTCATAAAGCTGGAATTAGTTTCAAAGACACTTTTTTATGCATTAGAATGCTTGTATTTAGAATTTTTCGGATATATCCACAAAGATTTCTCACTTTGACAATATAATTCATTTTTTTCCTAAAATCTTCACTTTTCCTACTTAACAAATTGCATGAAGTGCATAACTCTCAAATGATTTACGCTACAGGGCTTTAATAATTTCTATAAACATAAGTTATACATTTAAGACACAACAGCATTTTATGGAATGTGAGCATGTAAGGTCAATATGTGGAACAACCGTGTATAGAATGTTACTACAATTATATCACCTTTCCTTTGCTTTTCCTGGCTCGGTGCCGGCGAGATAACGCAAATAGACCATACTTAATAATCTTTATGGTGTTTATCTGTGATACGGCAGAGATAAGTTATGCCCATAGAGAGTGAACACAATGCCCACTTCTGGATGCATTACGGCGCAGAGCGGGCGTTTTGTATTTATTCAAATGCGACTTAAGTCGGTTTTATCAGAAGAAATGATATCACGCGCCGGAGAGAAGAATAGAGTCTAAAATGGTGAACGCCAAAAAACATATTTCTGTATTTCATATCTAATTGGAATGGAAGTTTACAAACGACATTTTTAAAATGTTAACCTAGCTTAAAGATATGCGATTTCCATCATTACGACTTTTCGGTCACAATTCCAATTCTACGGGGTCAGTATACCTGAGGGATTAGTTGACCCTCGGAAATTCCAAAAAAGGGACCAGCCCAGAGGCGCCCCTTGCCGATAGAGGCAATTACAGGTGGATAACCACCGTGAAAGAGAAATACCTTCGGGGATTATCTCATTTACATGCACTGCTTATTACCTAGGGATTCCGAGAAATGTTGGTAAAAGGTAAGCCATATGCCGAAATGTAAATTTGTAAAAATATTTGGTCTTAATTTTAAAACAACGAAATTGAAACAGCATTGGCCATACATTTCTACTATCAGTAGTTGCCAATTCTTGCTATAACAATCTTTAAAATAAACAAAATATTTACATGCTATATTCAATTTTGTTTCCAAACTGGTATGATGAGTTTACTTTTTGTATTCTTCAACTTTGGCTCATTTACAAGTGCAAAATAGGTATTTTGGCAATAAAATCTCATCAATCTTTATTAATATGGAGAGAGGTATAACTAATCAAAAATAGTTATATTCTTTTCTTTGCAAATTTATTTCTTGCGAAGAAAGTAATATAACATAAGCGAGGGTTTTAGTTTTAGCAGAATAATTTAGCAATTTTTTGAGATTTATTCCTACTGATTTTTCAAATAATTTTTGATGATGTTTTACTGATTGGAGGGTGGGATAGAGGCCACCCACCCACCCTACACATACATATAAATTTTAATTACTGATAGTCTCGCCGTTTCCAACAATTTTAATTACAAAATTGTTGAGTAAAAAAGAAAATAAAATGGTAAAATTTTGAGATTTATTTTTACAAATTTTTCAATTAATTTTTGACGATGTTTTACTGATTGGAGGGTGGGATAGAGGCCACCCACCCACCCTACATATACATATAAATTTCAATTATTGATAGTCTCGCGGTTTCTAATAATTTTAATTACAAAACTTCTTGAGTAAAAAAGAAAATAAAATGGTAAAACTTTGGAGTGAGTAAATTAGTAAAAATATGAGGCATGATGGGTGGGCAGACTTTAAATCTAAATTGGATAAGATTGGCTATTAAAATTCATTTATATTTAAAATTTAATTTTGATTTTGTTATATATTTTATTACATAAAGGGTTTGATTGTTTTTAGCAGCAAAATCATCAACGATTAGCAATTATAGTTATCATGTATATGTAGGGTCGGTGAGTGGCCACTATCCCACCCTCCAATTAGTAAAACATAAGCGAGGGTTTTAGTTAAAATTTGTAAAATATAAATAAACGCAGAATAATTGCAATTTTTTGAGATTTACTCATACAAATTTTTCAAATAATTTTTGACGATGTTTTACTGATTGGAGGCTAGGATAGAGGCCACCCACCCACCCTACATATACATATAAATTTCAATTATTGATAGTTTCGCGGTTTCCAACAATTTTAATTACAAAATTTCTTGAGTAAAAAAGAAAAAAAAAATGGTAAAATTTTAGATTGGAGGATGGAATAGTGGCCACCCACCCACCCTACATATATATTTTAATTTACATTGCTAATCGTTGATGATTTTGCTGCTAAAAACAGTAAAGCCCTTTATGTAATAAAAAATAAAACAAAATCAAAATTTAATTTAAAACATAAATTAATGTTTATAGCTAATCTTATCTAATTTAGATTTAAAGTCTGCCCACCCATCATGCTTCAAATTTTTACTAATTTACTAACTCCAAAATTTTACCATTTTATTTTCTTTTTTACTCAAGAAGTTTTGTAATTAAAATTGTTGGAAACCGCGAGACTATCAATAATTGAAATTTATATGTATATGTAGGGTGGGTGGGTGGCCACTATCCCACCCTCCGAACAGTAAAACCTAAGCGAGGGTTTTAGTGAAAATTTGTAAAATATAAATAAACGCAGAATAATTGCATTTTTTTGAGATTTATTTCTACAAATTTTTCAATTAATTTTTGACGATGTTTTACTGATTGGAAGGTGGGGTAGAGGCCACCCACCCACCCTACATTTACACATAAATTTCCATTACTGATAATCTGGCGGTTTCCAACAATATCAATTACAAAACTTCTTGGGTAAAAAAGAAACTAAAATGGTAAAATTTTGGATTGGAGGGTGGGATAGTGGCCACCCACCCACCCTACATATACATTCTAACTTACATTACTAATCGTTGATAATTTTGCTGCTAAAAACAATAAAACCCTTTATGTAATAAAAAATAAAACAAGATCAAAATTTAATTTAAAACATAAATGAATTTTTATAGCTAATCTTATCTAATTTAGATTTAAAGTCTGCCCACCCATCATGCTTAAATTTTTTACTAATTTACTAAAATTTTACCATTTCATTTTCTTTTTTCACTCAAGAAGATTTGTAATTAAAATTGTTGGAAACAGCGAGACTATCAATAATTGAAATTTATATGTATATGTAGGGTGGGTGGGTGGCCACTATCCCACCCTCCAATCAGTAAAACATAAGCGAGGGTTTTAGTAAAAATTTGTAAAATATAAATAAACGCAGAATAATTGCAATTTTTCGAGATTTACTCATACAATTTTTTCAAATAATTTTTGACGATGTTTTACTGATTGGAGGGTGGAATAGAGGCCACCCACCCACCCTACATGTACACATAAATTTTAATTACTGATAATCTCGCGGTTTCCAGCAATATTAATTAGAAAACTTCTTGAGTAAAAAAGAAACTAAAATGGTAAAATTTTGGAGTGAGTGAATTAGTAAAAATTTGAAGCATTGATGGGATTTGATGGGTGGGCAGACTTTAAATCTAAATTATCATTTATATTTAAAATTAAATTTTGATTTTGTTTTATTTTTGATTACATAAAGGTTTTGATTATTTTAGTAGCAAAATCATCAACGATTATTAATTTAAGGTATCATGTATATGTAGGGTGGGTGGGTGTCCACTATCTCACCCTCCAATTAGTAAAACATAAGCGAGGGTTTTAGTTAAAAGTTGTAAAATATAAATAAACGCAGAATAATTGCAATATTTTTTGAGATTTATTTCTACAAATTTTTCAATTAATTTTTGATGATGTTTTACTGATTGGAGGGTGGGTTAGAGGCCCCCCACCCACCCTACATATACATATAAATTTTAATTATTGATAGTCTTGCGGTTTCCAACAATTTTAATTACAAAACTTCTTGGGTAAAAAAGAAACTAAAATGGTAAAATTTTGGAGTGAGTAAATAAGTAAAAATTTGAGGCATGATGGGTGGACAGAGTTTAAAACTAAATTAGAAGATATTAGCTATAAAGAATCATCTATATTTAAAATTAAATTTGTATTTGCTCTATTTTTTATTACATAAAGGGTAGGATTATTTTTAGCAGCAAAATCATCAACGATTAGCAATTAAAGTTATCATGTATATGTAGGGTGGGTGGGTGGCCACTATCTCACCCTCCAATCAGTACAACATAAGCGAGGGTTTTAGTTAAAATTTGTAAAATATAAATAAACGCAGAATAATTGCAATTTTTTAAGATTTATTTCTACAAATTTTTCAATTAATTTTTGATGATGTTTTACTGATTGAAGGGTGGGATAGATGCCACCCACCCACCCTACATATACATATAAACTTTAATTCCTTATCATCTCGCGGTTTGGAATAAAACTAATTACAAAACTTTTTGATTAAAAAAGAAATTCAAAAAGTAAAATTTTTGAGTGAGTAAATTAAATTATTACAATGTTTATGCATGATGGGTGGGCAGACTTTAAATCTAAATTAGATAAGGTAAGCTATAAAAAATCATTTATATTTAAAATTAAATTTTGTTTTATTTTTTATTGCATAAAAGGTTTGTTTGTTTTTGGCAGCAAAATCATCAACGATTAGCAATGTAAGTTATCATGTATATGTAGGGTGGGTGGGTGGCCACTACCCCACCCTCCAACCAGTAAAAAATAAGCGAGGGTTTTATATTTTATAAATACGCTTTACACTTTGTTTTTCTACAATAGATACTTTATGTTGTTTCCGAGATTTCTGGAGTTTTCCAGCATGTTTTATTATTACAGAGTTTTCTTATAGATTTATAGAATTCTCATCAAGATATTCCAATAAAGTAAAACAAAAGTTATAGACATTTGAGAAATTCTAGAGACAATGATAAAATTAATATCAAATGGAAAATTGTAGATATCTAATATCTAAACGAAAATTCTAAAATTCCGAACATTGTTGAAAAATTCTATAATCTTTAAAGAAAATTCTCACAATTTGGACGACATAACTTAGGAACTGCTGGAAAGTACCTGTTAATCGGGGAATTATCGAATTATGCTTACCTTATTATGCCTCGAAAAAATTTTCTTTAAGATTTATGAATTTTCCAAACAAATTTTCTTTCAGTTTTCAAATATTTTTCTCCTATTTTCAGAGAGGTTTTCCTTGGGGATTTTAAAATTTCCAGCTATGGAAACTAAAACTTTACATTTCTGGAGTTTTCCAGCATGTTTTATTATTACAGAATTTTCTTTTAGATTTCTAGAATTAGCATTTAATATAAGGCAAGAAAATCCAATAAAATAAAACACAAATTGTAGACATCTGAAAAATTCTAGAGACAACGATAGATAAAATTACCATCAAATGGAAAATTGTAGATATTTAATATCTAAACAAAAATTCTAGAATTCTGAAAAATTCTATAATCTTTAAAGAAAATTCTCACAATTTGGACGACAAGTTGTTCAGATAAAATAAAATAGGAACTTCTGGAAAATACCTGTTCGTCGGGAAATTCCCGGATTATGCTTAGCTTTATGTACCTCGAAAACATTTCTTAAAGATTTCCTTGGGAATTCTAAAATTTCCAGCAATTTTTGTTTCAGAGATTTCTGGAATTTTCCAGCTTGTTTTATTATTACAGAATTTTCATTTAGATTTCTAGAATTTCATATTATAAAGCAAGAAACTCTAATATAATAAAACACAAATTGTAGCTATCTGAAAAATTATAGAGATAACAATAAAATTACCATCAAATGGAAAATTATAGATATTTAGAATCTAAATAAAAATTCTATAATTCTGAACATTGTTGAAAAACTCTATACTTACAATTTGGACGACAACGTGTTCAGATAAAATAAAATAGGAACTGCTGGAAAATACCTGTTCGTCGGGGAATTCCCAGGTATGCTTAGCTTTATGTACCTCGAATACATTTCTTAACGATTCAAAAATTTTCCAGACAAAATTTCTTTCAGTTTTCAAATTGAATAAAACACGATAACTTTGTTTGTATAACTTGAAAACTTTTTATTGTGACTAGTTTCGACCAATTTAGCTTGTCATTATCAAACACATAGTTTTCAAGCATTTTTCTTCTATAAAGCATTTTTCTTCTATATACTTTCAGAGAGTTTTCAAAATTGGGAGAATTTTCTTGAGGATTCTAAAATTTTCAACAAATTTGGTTTCATATTTCTGGATTTTGGAAGAGAAATCCGTAAAAAAATTAGCTTTCCTGAAAATCTGTAAAAAAAATTAATTCCAAAAAGAGAAAGAAAATTTTGACAACTAAAATATATATTCCTAAAAAATTCCTGCAAATGCAAAAAAGTTACTGAAATATTCCAATAAAATAAAATAATACTTGTAGAGAAATCTGGATGAAATGCAAAAAAATATTAATTTTCTGATGAAAATATAATATTTAAAGCAATTTCTGAAAACGAATAATTCTAAAACATTGGAAAAAATTATTAAAAAATTAGATAAAGTGTGCTTATTTTTGTACAGAATTATATTGACTAATTAGTTTCCTTATTAAAATCTCCATTATCTTGATTATGAGCACTTAAAAAAATACATTATAAAGAACTAATACGAATTTAATTATCATATCAGCCATACGGAAATGAAATTAAACCCAATGTCCAAAATTGTGCGGAGGTTGTGCAAAAAAAATTGAAACATTGTTTATGCAAATTACGCGAAGTGAGCGTCCAAGTGACATTTCGAAGTTTTTTCACCTTCTTTCACTTCACCTTACGCGCGAATTGGTCTAAAGTTCATGACCACGAACATACACTTTTTTCAAATCATACTCGTTTGCCTGTTATGTATCGGCATAATTATATCTATAATCCGCGACTTTGTCAAGGTTTCTTCTGAACAACGTTCGTGGTTTAGATGATGATTATTTATTGATTCTAGAACGAAGGCGTGTTAATAAATGATTATTTTAATAGTACGGAATGCGAAAATTTTGTAGAAAACAGATATTTTATCTTAATTATGACAAATCGGATAATCTAATTAACATACAAGCATAAAAATATTATATCGAACTTGCCAGAAGAGTTAGTCATCAAATTAGCATAGGGAAATTTAAAACAAAGCTTAATTAATCATCGGAATTATTCAATAAGAAGAATAGGCAATTTCATTAGAAAATATCAGTATACAACAATAAATAAATCTTTTTTATCAAAATGCACAACGCCGCCATCATACAAGAATAAATAAATTTATTTATAGTAAGCAAAATCAAACTTTTTCCTAGCAGCAGAGTGTATAAGGCAAACGCCTTAGAAAAAGAAGAAGAAGAAGAAAATAAAATTGTTATAATATTGTATTTGTAGTAACAACACAATAATAAATTTTAGAAAATTTGTTGTGTACATTTTTTGGCACTCATTTTTCAAAATAATTATTGTATTCTAATAATATTAATAAATATTGATGTTCTTTATTATTTTTTTAATATTCAATGGTTTTTAACTTTTTTAAAAAACACGTTTCTTTTCAATTGTTTTTTAACCGTTTTAAAGAATATTAAGGGTTTCAGTTTTTAATTATTTTATTCTATAAATTTTCAATGGGTTTTTCAATAAAAATATTTTTACAGTTACTTTCATATTTTTAATTATTTCTTCATTTCAATTGTTTTGAAGTACTTTTAATTTTTTTTTTTAATTTGACTGATTTATTTTAAATTTTCAATTGTGTTTTCTTCTAAAGATTCTCAGAGAGAATAATATCTTTATTCGAACACTAAATACAATATGGGGAATATATACAGATGATTTACAATGATGGTTAGTCTGTCCGTTTGGGCTATCGACCATCGGTCTTTCTGCCCTGTCTTGACTCTAAGTTATGTTTCAAAAAATAAATATCTTTGCTAGCTAGCTTAACCGTCTTGATGATTCGAACTAATGAATTGATGTAGCGTGATTGATGGGTGTTTATGTTTAGGGGGGATGTTGGGGTTTCTGGGGGTACAGAATTTATTGAGGAGGGTTACATTAAAGGGATTTTTTGCAAATTTCTTACTAAGGCTAAATATACGTTGGGATATTGGGATGACTTGTGTGGTTTCGTAAAGGGGAGCATTAGAAGGATTGTGAAGGGGGTTGATAGGGTGTCTTAGTTTGGTAAGGGTACGTAGGGCTGACCTTTCGGCGACGTTAAAATGGTGGAGGGTGGAAGGGCGGATTTGGTTAAATAGGATCGCACTGTAATCAATAAGAGATCGACAAATCGGTTTGTAAATGTGTG
The DNA here is from genome assembly GCA_963969525.1 of Ontholestes murinus. Lineage (NCBI taxonomy): Eukaryota > Metazoa > Arthropoda > Insecta > Coleoptera > Staphylinidae > Ontholestes > Ontholestes murinus. Next base: position 14,575,397 of record OZ018389.1, on the reverse strand, counting down.
TGGAAAGATTCTCATTTGTATGTGTTTTTTTAATTTTTAATTATCTTTTCTTTAATTCTATTAACAGTTTCTTTATTACTATTTTTCATCTCACTTGATGACAGATGATAATTGACAAATGACAAATGGTAAACAGTTGATATATTAGCTCTCATTTTTATTTATTTTTTCCGATAAATTGTATTTACCATTTTTTTAATTTTATCTTTTCGATATTTTCAATAGTTTTTTCAACAAAAAATATTTATGTTATTTATTAATTTTTAAAATTTTTCAATGGATTTTTGAAGAAGACTATTTTATTTTAGCAACGGAAAGGAAATTGTTTTAGAGAAATATTTTACGTTTATTTGTAATGAATATTGAAGATTTGAGATTAATTCCTGTTAGGAGAAGTTTTCTACATTTTTCTTAATGACGCAATGCATTTTTTATTTTGTAAAATTGAGTTTTGATCGTAGCCATGTTGTTTTTTAGCAACGATAAGTCAATTGTTTTAGAGAAATATCAAAACTACGATTATTTGTAATGGATATTGAAGATTTGAGACTAATTCCTGCTAGAAGAAGTATTCTACAACTTTTCAAATAACGTAAACATTATACATTTTGTAAAATTGGGTTTTGATCGTCACCATTTTGTTTTTAGCAATAGTAAGTAGATTTTTTTAGAGAAATATTAAAACTACGTTTATTGGGAGTGGATATTGAAGATTGAATTTCTGCTGGAAGAAGTTTTCTACAATTTTTTTAATGACGGAAATTTGCAGAGTAGTGGTACCAGAAGTTATTATTAAACAAAAATCAACTAAAAATTAATATTTGCAGTAAATCTATTAGAAATTACAAAAAATATCCTTAAATTTGACTTAAATTAGGTATAAAATCGCCAACACTTTAAGATTTTATTACAACACAGCTAAGGACGTTAAAAAACTGATAAAAATTTACTTAAAATCCACTAGGCTGAGCTTTTCAAAATAAAAAAACAATGGAAAATTTAAAAAATACAAATCAATTAAACACTTAATGATAAATACTCTAAAGCAAACCTAAAGGTGATTAGATTTTCCCAATAGAAAAGCATTTGTAAATTTAATAAATAAGTTTAAAATTATTCTATTCCTAAGATGGATTTGGGAGCAAAAATATTAAATACTTATGAAAATATTTTCAAAGAAGAAGCAAAAAACGTTAAAAAAAAGTAATCTGTTTGAAAATGGCTGAAAATTCTGAAAATATTCAAAAAATAATTAAATTCTTTCTTTTCAATCTACCAGTTTCATTTTTTTGAAGAAAAAATAAAAAATTTTATAAAAGGGACAATTGAGTATTTGCTATATTCATTGCTTAAAAAGTTGTACCTTTTCTTTGCCTCAAAAAATAATTGAAATCTGTGAAATTAAAAAAGGGTTAAACATTAAAAAAACAGAATTTTTCTTAAAATTATGTAAATAAAGAGTTGAAACTGTCTAAAAACATTTATTAATTGAAAGAAGTATCATTAAAAACAGAAGATTAAAAAAAACACTTGGGCCATGAAATTTATCGCACCAATTAAAGATTAATAGAGATTCGTCTTAAGATTAATAATCGATATTTAAAAAAAATATTTTAATTGTAGTTAATAACGATAGGCAAGAAATTTACTCTTTATAAATTGTTCCCTGATAAATTCGTCGACTAATTTATGTAAAGATTAAATTAATTTGACGAATAAAGTACTTATTTAAGAAAAATTGCTTGAAAATTAAAATTTGAGGAAAACACTAAAGAAATTGCTAAGAAATTTAAAACAACATTGAAGACTTTATTTACAATTTGGAAAAGTAATAAAATTTAATTAACAATGCTTATAAATCTAGAAAGTTTCTTGAAAATTTAAAAAAGAAAATCATAAAAAAGTCTCACAATTTTATAAAGGAATTGCTAGAATTTTCTACCTCAAAGAAACTTCCTAAAAATATTATCATAATTTCGAAATTAACTTACTAGACAATTTCTGAACCATGGAAGAGGACATTATGAACAAACAAGACAATTTTCTAGAAAAGCCTCAAACATTTTTTTTTTCTAGCTTCGAAAAGTAATAATATAAAATTAAAAATACTTCTAGATCTAGAAAATTGGAAGAAAATATCTCACAATTTTAAAAAATCTGTTTTTAAGTAAAGTGTAAATTAATTATTACTACTTATACTTTATTTACTTTTATTTCTTAAAAAAAGTTGTTAAAAATTCCACAAAAACTCAAAAAATAAATTTAATGGAGACACGATTACTTTGTTTTACCACTCTTATTATTTCAAAAATAAATTCTTAAAATTTTAAAAGGAACTCATAGAATTGTAGAACAAGAAAAATAAGTTTCTAGAAAAATATAGGACATTATTTGAAGTTCTGAAAAATTTGTTAATATGAAATAAAAAAATTAAATAAATTCCCAAAACATAAATTTCTTCGACATTCAAAACAACATGAAGGAATTATTTTTCAATCTGGAAAAGTGATAAAATTAAATTAAATTTGCTTCTTTTTATGGAAAACTAGAAGAAGAAAACTTATTCTGAAATCATCATCAAAAAGCCACAAAAACTTAAAAGAGTTTTATTAAATCTTACAGAAGAAATCTAAAATTCCCAAAAAATATTCTCACAACTTTTTCGAAGGAATACAGAAGAAAAGTTTCTGTGAAATTTAAGAACATTTATTGAAGTTTGCCTCATTTTGAAACAATAATTTCTGGAAAGTTTTGATAGCACCAAGAAAGCCAGTTTTCTGGTTCTCTTTTCTAAGATGCAAAAAATCTTCAATGTAATCCTTAATTTTATTTAGAAAAGTATTAAATTAAAATTAAAAGTGCTCCTAATTCTAAAATCTATATTAAATTTTCTAAAATCCTCAAAGATTTTTTTTTAATAATCTCTATAACGTCCTAGAAAATTGTAGAACCCTCGAACATAGAAGAAAAGTTTCTGTAAAAATTTAGAACTTTATTTGAAACTACTCACAATTTATTTATTTAAACTTTACAATATCCTGTTAGTACTATACATATAACCATTTCATAACTATACATGGTAATCACAAAAATTTAGCTCACAGCTATGTGTTCTTTCACTTCGGCCCAATAACTCTAGATGAAAAAAAATCACAAAAAATGTGCACATTTTTGCCATTTAGACAATATTTTAGCCATTCCTGGCGCATTTATTCAGAATTTAGGTGGGACTCTTTTTTGACATTTTATTGTCAAATATGACAAATCAATTTTTTAGTTACACAATATTTAAAATAGTATATTGTTCAACGAGTGACGAAAGTAACATTTTTTTAAGCGAGAGAACAGTTTACCAAACGAGGCGAAGCCGAGTTTGGTAATGTTCGCGAGCTTAAAAAAATGCTTTCGACGAGTTAAACACTATACTTTTTCTACTACCTTATCTATGATACTAACAAAATTTTATTATATAAACAAATACTTTATTTTGAATTAAAAATTACAAAACTACATCTAGATCTAATTCACTTTCTGAATCCCTAGTGACGAAAGTTAGCGTTATGGGTTTTTCTCTCACTAGTGACGGAACTCAAATTTTCGCTGGTGTATTCGGTGACGAAAAATGTCTTTTTATAAAGGGTAGTAGAAAAAAAATGTTTTTTTAATTTAAAGTTTATACTAGGGTTTCTAGAAAGACAGTATAAGGATAAATATGTGGAAGTTGAAAGAATTTTTAGAGAAGTTTTCTAATAGGAATCGAAGGCTTACTTGGATGTGGATAACTAAGTTAGTATTATAGATGAGCTGGTTAGAAGGATTATGAAAATGATGAAGAGGATGCCAATGTTTTGTTAGGGTACGAAGGGGTGCTCGCTGGCTAACTTCAATAACGTGGGAGGTTAGATTGTTGGTATTGGAATAGAGGACACAACCATAGTCAAGTAATGGGCAGCAGATCATCTAATAAATGTTTACAGCTGTTCTTGTATTGATAGCAATTTCTGAAGTATTTTGCCTTAGAAGTTGTTTTACTTTCTGAATAATAGAAAAACGTTAAATTTTTTTATACTACTTTTTATTTTCACACAATACTTCGTGAGTAGTTTCGAATTACACTGTAATCATTATTAAACTAAGTGTGAATTAAATGCTATGTACGGTCGGTGCTCCTCTACAGAATGGAAGGCTGGATGCTTAAAGCAACATCGATGAATAAAATAGAAGCGTTTTAAATGTGGCTTTACCGTAGAGTACTGAAGATCTCCTGGACATCACGAGTTACAGACGAAGAAGTTCTACGGCGAGTAGGTACAGATCGCGAAAATTGAAGGAAAATGAAGAATAGGAAGAAAAATAATGTTGTGGCTCAGGAACATAAGACAATGATCTGGACTGAATACTATCGGTATATATAATCTGGTTTATACACTTAGAAGCCGAGAAGAAGTATTATTAATGGATAAATGTTTCAAAAGAAGAAGAATATTAAAAAGTTTTACAATTTTAAAAAGGAATTGTTAGAAATATTGTAAAAATCGTCAAAAAATTCTTACAACTTCGAAAAGAACTTACTAGAAAATTGTAGAAGCTCGAACATAGAAGAAAAGTTTCTGAAAAATTGAAAATTTTATTTGAAGCTTCTTGCAAGCAAGGAATTTAAACCAAAATTTAAATAAATAATATTAATAGAAATATTCTTTAATATGACATAAATTGGAGGGTGTAATAATGGCCAGCGATATACAATCCATACACAAGTTTTGGTCTTCAAACCTCAAACAAAACAGTAAATAATTAAAAACAATAATTAGAAAAGCACGAAAACATTTCGTAAATCTACAACAAATGAATCTTCACTTGTTTGATTATTGAAGTAAAAACACTTAAAGTTTCAAAACACTTTTGCTTTTATTAAAATGGCGAAGAAATGACATTGTGAATTTTTCAATTCAGTCATCAATAAGAATTATTATTAAGTTACAAACACAAATTGTGTTTCTAAAACTTTTATTGTGGCCAACCACCCACCCATCTACCTTTCATTTAATACTCGTCAACCATCCACCTTCTCTACATATACAATTATTACTTAGACTACAAACAAATATTAGCTTTTAAATCACAAACAAACTTGTCAATTAATTAATTTATCAATTCCAAAGAAGATTTCTAGTGACATTAAAGAAACATTTTGTAGGGTGTTTGGGTGGCGACTATTACACCCTACATTTTATATAATATTAACAGAAGTTTGTTTAAAAATGAATTCTAATTAAAACACTTTAACTTTGTTTGTATAACACTGTATTTATTTTGTGACTATAGTTTCGGTAACTAAACGTACCATTATCAAACATAAAGTCTATAGTCACAAAATAAATACAGTGTTATACAAACAAAGTTAAAGTGTTTTAATTAGTGTTCAACATGTATAACGAAGTAGATGCCTTAAAAATAAATAAAATAAAAATGAATTGTCAATATAAAAAAATAGATGATTAATATTTTTAGAGAATGCATGAATAAGAATTTAAACACAATTCTTGGTCATGAAACTCAAATAAAAAATCATGAGTAACATAAAATAATTCTAAAACAGTTTTGTGGTTCTAGTAAAAGAAAATATGTAAATCTATTGGATACTATAACACCCTCAAAATGATTTAATACTAGCAGTAAAGTCAACATTACATAAATTAGCTAAGATATTTTCCTTCTTTTTGATTATTGCATAAATAATTAAGAGAGATATTTCTTGAAGTTATATCTCTTATTCATATGCATCCCTCCTAGGAGAGAAAAAAATAGTGAAACAAAACTACGTGTTTAAATCTCTCAACATAATCCAAAAATATTTCACCACGGATTAAGTGAGAAATTAATCGACCATTCGAATATTTTGCAACATTTACGTAAAAATTTAAAACCTTAATTTCTTGCAAAAATGTTCCAAAAAAATATGTTAACTTTAAAATAAATAGATACGCATTCTACAAAGAAATACTCTAATAAATGTTTTATTCATTATTCTCACACGATTATTTGCAAACTTAAAACAATGTTGATAGAAAGTAAAATCATAAATGTATTTCTACTCCGCATTCAAAAATAGTAGCCCATTCAATTGCTACCTTCAAAAAAGTTTAGAACACTTGTTCAACATTTCAAACATCATTGTAATTTAACTAAAACCTTCATTAGTAATAGTTCAAAATGTTTGACCAAGTGATAAACGAGAAAGTGATTCAAGAAATATCATTGTAATTATTAAAATGTCGAAAAAGTTTGCCAAGAGAAATATTTATTAATAATATTTAGAGCTAATATTAACAGCTTTAAATATTATTAATTTACATACAGATGAAAAATATTCTTTGAATACCATAAACCATTGAACCATAAATTGAGCAAAAATATCAAAAAGATTTTAAACATTATTACTTCACACGCTCCTATATCAAATCATAAAAAGTACTCTTTAATCTAGAAAAACTGTTTTTTACCAAAACTCTTTGTTTTCTTATAGATTTTCTCCAATTAAATATGTGGTGATAATTATTATCAACATTATCATATATGTTCTGGATGGATTTGTTGGAGAGGGTAGCCTTAGTGTGAAAAGAAGAATTCTTTAATTTAGAAAAAAGGAAAAAAATACTGTTTTTTACCAAAAACTTTCTTTTCTTACAGATATTCTCCAATTAAATATGCATTGAGAATAATCATCACTATTATTTTTAAGTTCTAGGTGAATTTCTTGGAGAAATAGTGTATTGTTCAATTCCAATAGTAATAAAAACTTTCGTTCCTATAATACTTGAAGAAGTAAAATTTGAAAATTACAGGCTTGAAGGGATCAATGTAGATCCACGCATAACTCAGAATGTTAATCAGAATATTTAGATTTATTTTGAAATGAGTAACAAAATTTTGCACGACTATAGCGTTGGGTGTTCATGTTGAGTTTTTTTGAGCGAGCACAAGTGAAGACACTTCAACTACCTATTATTGACATAATGTTTCATCAAGTGATAAATGAGAAACAAATACAAGCTGCATGCGGTCACTGTTTCATAAATCAATTTAGAGGTAAGTGTTTATGTTTTACTTTAAGTTTACTTGCTAGAATTAATTAATGCTCCATAAAAATGTTAAATTAATGCTTGAAATATTTCTTTCTAGTAGTTTATAAGAATTATTTGACGTAATGTTGTTTGATGTCCAACGAAGTGGAAGTGTGCAAACTTTAAAAAGTTCTTTATAGAAATAGTAAGAGCATTTGCAATATGAAAGAATGATGAAAAATTTAGTACTCATATATAGAAAAACCTAAATTCGTAACCTAAAGAAGTCACAAAGAATTGTTGCGAAAATAAAAATGGTGATGTGGGCATCATAAAAATACTTTCCCTATTATTTTGATGATGTTTTACTGATTGGAGGCTGGGATAGAGGCCACCCAACCAATTGACACAAGTGAATAAAGAAAATATTTTAAATCTATCCAATAATACTATTAGTATTTTCATCTTGTTGTATTATACCATTTCTTATCTAATAGTTTGCTTCATTTGAAACATTGTCACGTACTTTCAAAACCTAAAAATAATTTGGAATAATATAATTATGCAGAATATAATCTCCGTTACGATTTAAAAATTTAAATACAACCCGAAAATCCAGCTGTCATAACCGTGTGGAATTATTCAAATTAACCCTTGCGTCTCGGGAGTGTCCACAATGTCGAAATCTGGAAATCCCGTTCGCAGGGTATAATTAGGGTCGCCACTAAATACGACGGCTGTTCCATTAGAGACGACAGATTTCCAACGTAAATCCGTTCTAATGACCCTCGCCAGTTCACCAGATGCCCAATCTGTCATTCCAACAAAAGATCACGCGTTCGAAAATCCTCAACGAACGAATAAGATCAAGATGGATAAATATAACAGCTTCTAGAAGTCATTGATTTCACCAACGTTTCCAAATTAATCAAAACTTATAAATATAAGTAAAACACTTATTTGGCATTTCTTTTTTGCTTCAGTTATTCATTACTAAATATATATTTCTAGAAGAAAAATGCATTGGTTGATAGCCAATTGATAAATGTATTCCATATTTATATTTGTATAGTCATTATTTTGGTTAATAAAGTAGTTTATGTATGTATATCTTGGTCTTCAAGTAACCAATGTACATTTCAAGGCGAAAAGACTAAAGGTCGATAGTCAGTTGATTTGTTATTGTATAGTCATTATTTATACACATAAACATATTTACTATAATCAACGAAGATTAAATCTTGTCATACATACATACAATTCATTAAGTATATTTATATGTGTGTATATTTCGGACTTCAAGTGACCATCAATAGTAACTAATGTTTCACATATCTATAATTTTTCAAGTATTCAAATAATCTAGGAACATATAAGATTAATCAAAATCTTTAACTTTTACAATCTTCTAAACTTAGTAACATAAAACCTAATTATGCTATTGTTTCTAAATTGTTGGTACTGTACATAAGCAAAAACTTTATAACATCAACCAAAAAACTTACAACTTTAATTCTTTGCAACACTTACTTTTTATGTTATTTTTAAGTAAACTCCCTTGGTTTTTTAAAATTATAATGGCAAAAAGTATCAATTAAACAAATATAATATATTATATTTACTAAATTTAAAATCTATACATTTTGATGAATATTAATCCCAATTATGTTGGATGCTTGAAGCCATAACTTTGTGATACATATTGAATCCCAATTAGTTTATATTTGCTACAAAAACTATGAATAATAATTATGATATAAAATAATAACGGTTTTTTAATAATGTAATAATCACGCCAGATGAAAGAGATAAAAGAAACCATAAATATCACCACCATCTGTTGATAAGTAAGTAATGAAGTGAGAAGTGCGAAGCATCTCGAGGTGGCTCGAATCAAGAAGGCCGAAGAACATGTGCCGCGCGCAAGAACGGTAGGAGAAGAGATGTGCTAACCATTTTTGCTTTATATGCACATGGTGGCATATGGCGTGCCGTAAAATCCTTAATGTTTGCTTTCTTTTGTGCCACAATAATCACTTTGTTATAATAACCTTACGCCGCAGTCGCGAGGTAATGTTTTCCTTGCGGTTCTAAACGTGCTAAAATATTACACGTTCGCAAACACTGTGCTATTAATAGAAGCGGACTGTTGTGACTTCACCTTCGATATTCTCAAGAAAAAAAATGATTATTTACTGTATTCAGAAAATATCGTTTGTGTTAATGTTTCCTTGTTTGATGCCAAAAAAAGGTGATGTTGCATAAAATCAAAACAATACAATTTGTTTAAGATTACAACAATGTGTCCTGCTAATATTAGTCTTAATAGGATTCATCATTTTAGATTTATGTAATATATCATATTTTTAAATGATTAATCAAGGTTTCAAAAAACTGTTTTCATTGTTCAACAATTGTTTCGTCACACAGTGGCTTCATAAGGTAGATGACAAATATGGTTTTACAAGTAACGGCCTCATCGATCCAATAGTGATCTTCATTTTTGAAGGATTCGAAGAGTTAATAGAACAATTTTATTGAAGATTAATACAACGTATTTTATAGGAATTTGGAAAAGTTATGACCTCCTCAATTGTAAATGACGATGGATTGAAATTGAAAGAATTTGAAACATTTTGAAAAGCCACCTTGTTTCTTTTGGTAACTACTAAAACTACTAACACTTCTATTAAGTAAATCAAAAATAATCTTCAACTACTACCACTAAATTTAATATTGTCATCAATTAAGTAATTATAAAGTTGGCCAACTTGGAAGAAAAATATGTTAGTTTGCATTTTCTCCAAATCAAAAATTTTTTGCAGAGCTTATCAAGTCATTTTTTATTACTGGTATTCTAGACATTTGTGAAAGTATTTTTACGATTGGGTAAAGAAATACGTTTTTGGCAGCTGAAACACGAACAAAGAAGCAGATAACCCCGCTTCCTCCATACATACCAAACGACCCGCATTAATATCACCATTATACCCACAACGCGATATTAATTTCCACCACGGGCAGCTGATTAATTCCGAACGTGCCCATAATTTATCCAGTAATTTTTCCGCATTTCAAAGAGGCAAACTTCACCTCCATTCAGTTTCGAATGTGACCACAAACAACGAATTCTTACAGGTAGCCCGCGTCGGAGAATACTCCGCAGGAATTATTCAATCATTCATCTACATTCCGGTCTGTCAGTGCGTGTATTATCGCCCGTCCACTCCGGAGGAGGTGCCCGCGTGGGTGGAAGCGAGACGGAGGGATGCACTCGCGTCGGTCGTACCTGAAGGAAGTGGCTCCGAGCTACCGTCTGACATTTACAATAAGTCAAAGTTTTCAATGTCCGACGACTGTTGCGGAGGAGATTCACGGGCGCCGACTGAATTTACAATTAACTTGTGTCAACGCAGAACATACTAATAACCTGCCGGAGACCCGTTGGTAATATTGATACCGAACAATGATCTCTAACCTTGTACAAATATAGACACAACCTTAAACACCGGCCTAAGTATGTCACATCGGAATTGCTAAGAGTTATGGACGCGAATAACAGAATTGAAACAGTTTTTAATATTAAATATTTGAAGGAAAAGGATCTTCTCTAAAATTGATTCTGCTTAAAGATTTAACTGAATTTTGTGATATTTGAATGGATTTAATGGAAACGAAGCATTTCCAAAAATTGTAAGAACCTTTCCTAAAAAAAATCCAATTGCAGTTAGAAAACCAAGAATCAGGGCAATTTAATTCAAGAAATCTGGAAGACAATTTGTTGAAAAACTTGAGGAACATTCTCACAAGATGAAAGAAAAATGTATAATAATAAATCTATAAAATTTGCAGAATCTGGAAGAATATTTTTTTGAAAAACTAAGGCTGAAAAATTCGCGAATCTAAAATCTTCATATAAAATCAAAAAATTTCAAGTGTAGTTTAAAAAACCGAGACTCGGAGCAATTTAATTCAAGAAACCTGGAGGTCAATTTTCTAAAAAAAACTTGAAGAATATTTTCACAAGGTGTAAGAACAATTTGTAACAACAAATATAGAATCTTCTATAAAATTTGCATAATCTGGTAAATTTTCTAAAAAAATAAGGCATACATTCTCGATATAAGTAAAATAAGGAAATTAGTAACAAAGAAATTCTGAAAAATTTTATCAAACTAGAAAACACTTGAAAATTTTGCAGTACAGAAGAGAAACTTCTGAAAAAGTTTAGGACCCTGGAAAAAAATTCTCGGAATTCGGAAGGAACATTTTAGTATCGTCTGGAAAAGTAAGTTTTGGAAAATCTAAAACTCTTGTAATTTGGAAACGAAATTTCTAGAAAATTCCGATAAGATGTAACAATAAATATTGAAAAATCCTAGAAGACTGGAAATAAAGATTCTGAAATATTCTAAAAAAATGCTGCAAAATTCTAGAAATTTGAAACACCCTAGAAGAAAATTCTTGAAATACGGATTTTTTTTAGGCCAATCCGAAATAAACATTTTCTGTTACGAAATAAAATTTCCGTCTGTTGTGACCTCTCAGATTAGTTTACATATTAGAGTTTAGAATGAATAGGCGAAGAATAGTTGTGAAATGGTATAAGAGAGGCGATAGAAGATAACCTTCTTGGATTAGAACCGAATTTCAAAGGTTTTATCTAATTCTAATTTGATACGTAAGCATAATTAAATGGTGGATATTCAGACTAAAACGTTTATACAAGAAGCTAATATGCCAAACCAAATCCAAAGTTAAAGCAAACATAATTTCAATTTTGTAAACTTAGAAATGATTGATTTGTATGTTAGATGTTAGAATGCATAAAGGAATAGTTATTGGATTTTGGATAGGAAGCAAAACTAATATTCAGGAATATAATTATTTGATACGTGAAGGAGTCTTTGTTTGGTGTTTATATTGAACTAAAGTGATGCAAAAAGAGTGGGAGCTTGATATAAATAAAGAATCAATTATAGGATCGAATTTAGGACACGGATAATAACATCTTCTTTCCAATAAGAGAAATAGTTTATGGGAGTAACACTAATTAATTATTATCATGTAAGAGATTCTTAAGGATAAATCGGTGAATTTTGTGTAGGCCTGAGGAAAATTTTTTACTAGAGTGGAGCAGTAAATAATAAACTGCCTTAATTAATATATGTTTTTGTTAAGGGATCTAAAAATATAAAAAAATTAAGGAGAAACCAATCAAAAACCAAAATTACGGAATAAAACTTTGTTTTAAAGCAAAAAATGGGAGAATGGCGTAAAGAATGACATTATTAATTCAAGAAGAAAATGAAGATTTTTACAATCTTATTGGATAATAACTGGAAAAGAAATAATGAAAACCTAAAAGAAATAATAAAAAAAAATAAATAGAACGAAGCTATCTTAAAAATAAAACTTCCGCAGTCTTATTCTTAGATGCCCAAAAAGCTACCATCTCAGTCTCGCATAAAGTAGCCTTTTAAACATCCCTTCTCAGATTAAATTAAATTATTTAACATTTATTAAGAAACAAGTTGGAAATTAAAAATAAACAATTGAAAACAATGGAAAACATGACAGTAAAAAAATACTTAAAAATACAATTGATTAAAACAATAACAAAATATATAAGTCCTTTACGTTGTAGAAAATTAACTAATAATTAGAAAAAACACGAAAATATTTTGTAAAATCTACAACAAATGAGTCTTATTAAGACTACAAGCACAAACCACTTTTGAAACAACTACTTCTCTAGCTAATACTTCGACAGACATTGAATAATACAAAAGTAATTTGCGTGTTACAAAATAGCAAGGCTATCAAAGCAACACTAGTTTGAACGTATTTCTTTCTGTAAAATTACAAATTATTTAATTATTAAACGTACAGTCAATCATTTTTAGTTTATTTTACAGAAAGAAATACACGAATTTAATTGTTTTTATTCTCGTGGAAAGTTGTATTTGGCCCTTTTTGGTAAAAAAATACCATTAAACAATAAACAATTGATAACTAGGAAAACATGGAAATAACATGAATTTCAATTGTATTTTTCTTAGCAAGTAGTATTTGATTTATTTTTAGTTAAAGAAATACTATTAAAACTTCATAAGAAAAAAATAACAATTCAAAACATTTTGAAAAACAAACGATTTTATTATAAATAAAAGAATTTCACTAAAAATATATAACTGATCTAAAAAATAATAAGAAAAAATACATCTAATCTGCTAGAACAAATGAAAAATATAAAATACAAGCTAAATGCTAAAACAAAAGAAAAAATAGAAATTAAGATAAAAACAATTAATAATTAAATCTTCGTTAGAATAGAATAGAAGAGTTTTAACTGTCAACTGTTTTATTTTTCTTAATTTGGTTTTATTATTTTTTGGTAGTTTTCAGTTTATTTTTCTTTTAGTTTTCAACTGTTCTAGCAGATTTAAATAGTTTTTATTTTCGATTTTTTTTTAAATCAGTTATATCTTGGGAAAATTATTTTCTTTTTAAATAAAAAAAACATTGTTTTTCTAAAACCTTTCAATTGGTTTCTTTTTTAAGAAGTTTTTTGAAAAACATTTGATAATTTTTTTAAAAACAGTTACAAATTTCCTAAAAAAAAACTTGTTTATTCTTGTCTAAAAACTGTTGACATTTTAAAATGATAAACTGTTGTAAACTGACTTAAAATACAGTTTAACATTTGCTTTTAAATTTCACTACAAAAAAGAAAAACAATTGAAAATGACACTAACAAATACATAAAAATATAATTTATTAAAACAGTAAAAATTTAACTGAAAACTTAACTTTTTATTTAAATCCTTTGGAAACAATCATAAAAATTGCATAAAATAAATTAATAATTACACGAATTTTAATTGTGTTTTTTTTCTTAGAAAGTTGTATTTGTCTTTTCGGACAACAACTTCTTTTAAAACTTCTTAAAAATACCTAAAATTAAAATTCATTAAAACAGTGAAAATTTAACTGAAAACTTATCTTTTTATTTAAATTTAAGAAGCAAACTATTGAAATAGCATACAATAAATTAGGAATTAAAGGAATTTCAATTGTTTCTTTCATAGAAAATTGTATTTACCCTTACAGTCAATAACTTTTATTAAAACTTTTACAGAAATAAACTACAAAAACTACTTAAAATTGCAATTGTTTAAAACAGTAAAAATAAAAATAAAAATTTTGTTGTTTATTTAAATTTTTCAAGAAAATTGAAATTGCATTAAATTTTTTGTTGTATTTGGCCTTTTTCTTTCATCAAAAAATATTATTAAAATATACAACTGAAAATATGAAAACTACACGAATTTCAATCGTTTTTTCTTCGAAAGTAGTATTTGGTTTATTTTTGGTTAAAGAAATACTACTGAAAATAAAAATTTAAAAAAAACGATTGAATATTTTTAGAAAAACAAACATTTTTGTTTAAAAAAAGAATTTCACTAAGAAGATAAAAGTGATAAAAAATAAGAAAAAATAAATTTTAAATCTGCTAGAAGAGTTGGAAAATAAAAAATAAAAGTTGCAAACTAAAACAAAAGGAAAAATTCGAAATTAAAAAAAATACTATTAAATTTCTTTTTGCGAAATTTCAAGTATTTTTAAAATAGAATAAAAAAGTTTTAACTGTTAATTATTTTTAGATTTAAATAGTTTTTTTTTCTTCTTTTTTATATCAGTTAAAAAAAAATCGTTTGTTATTCTGCATATTTTCAATTGGTTTCCTTCTAAAGAAGTTTTATAGTACTTCTGAACCAAAATAAAGGCAAATACATCTTTCTAAGAGAAAAACAATTCAAATTCGTTTAGTTCCCAATTTATTTCTCTTATACTACTTTCTAAGACGAAGCAATTGTAATTAAATTTTCAATTGTCTCTTTCTTAAGAAGTTTTTATAGTAATTTTTAACGAAAATAAAGGCAATATCTTTCTAAGAGAAAAATAATTTAAATTCCTTTTAATTTCAAATTTATTTAAGCAATTTCAATAGTTTTTTATTTTGAAAAATTTAGATAAACTGCAAATTTTTCGGTTTAATTTTTATTGTATTAATCAATAGTATTCTTTTAAATATTTTTTATGCTGTCATATTTTCAATTGTTTTCTTTTTTATTGTAAAATTTGAAAGTAAATGCTAGACTGATTTTTTAGTCAGTCTTTCTCATACTTAATTTATCTTTTTGAAATGTCCATAGTTTTTAGGCAAAAGGAAAAATGTTTTCTTTAGAAAGTTTTTAACTGTTTTTAAACAAAATATCAATTAATAAATTTATCAAAGTGGTAAAACAAAGTCATTGTGTCTCCTTCTTTATTATATACAAGTTGTTCCAAAAAGTAAATGCTTCCGCAATTAATTAATTTAAAATATCAATTGTTTTTTTTTAAATTATTATTGTTATAAATTTCAGTTGGTTAGTTTTTTTTATTTTAACAGTTTGATTTTAATTGATTATTTTTTTCTTAGTTATTCTTTCTTAGTAATATCCTTCTCTTCTTATTTTAATCAAAAAAGCAAATACAACTCTCAAAGAAAAAAAGTACACTAAAGATGTTTTGAAACAAATTTAAAATTGTTTTTGAAAGTTTTCAAATATTTATTCTAAAACAACCTAAAAACATTATGAGATAATTTTTTTACCAAATATACAATTAAAAACTTTCTAAGAAAAGTGAAAACTTTCAGACAAAAAGCTGCGGTTTTTTTATTTTTTTTTTTTTTTCTTAAACAAAAGAAAACTTCACTAAGAAGAAACAATTGATTTAAATCAATTTTAAGAAGAAGAAATCAAATCAAAACTGCTGGCATAGTTGAGAATTAAAAAAAAAAAACATTATCTTAATTTGTTTTTTTAAATTCTAATTTGTTGTTTTCTATTTTTCAACAGATTTTTCAACAGTTCTAACAGATTTAATTGGTTTAAAATCAATTATATATTCTTAGGGTTATTCTTTTTTTAAATAAAAAATAGTTTTTTTTATTTTCTGAAAGTTTTCAATTGGTTTCTTTCTTACGATGTTTTTATAGTATTTTTAACCAAAAAGGCAAATACAACTCTCAAGAAAAAAAAAACAAATGAAAACTTCTGGAAAGAAATACGATTTATTTTTAAATTATCAATTTTTTTTTAATGTAAACATGTTATTAGAAAGTTTCCAAGCATTTATTCTGAAACTTTCTAAAAACATTCCGAGACAAAAATTTTAGCAAAAAAGCAATTAAAACTTCCCTAGAAAAGTGAAAACTTTCAGACAAAAAA
Source organism: Ontholestes murinus (assembly GCA_963969525.1). Lineage (NCBI taxonomy): Eukaryota > Metazoa > Arthropoda > Insecta > Coleoptera > Staphylinidae > Ontholestes > Ontholestes murinus. Next base: position 14,559,052 of record OZ018389.1, on the reverse strand, counting down.
CAGCGGTTTATTTATTTTTGTCTTAAAGAAAAGAACTCTTTACTAAGAAGAAATAATTGATTCAAATTAATTTTAAGAAGAAGAAAAACAAATAAAGTCTGCTGGGATAGTTGAGAATTAAAAAAAAATAATTATTATAATTTTAATTTCGTTTTTTATTCTAATTGTTTTTTTTTATTTTTCAACTGTTCTAACAGATTTAAATGTTTTTTTCTTATTTTTTTAAATCAATTATATCTTCTTAGAGATATTCTTTTTTTTTAAATAAAAAATCGTTTGTTTTTCTGAATGTTTTCAATTGGTTTCTTTCTTAAGATGTTTTTATAATATTTTAAACAAAATACAAATAAACAAACAAATACAACTCTCAAAGAAAAAAAACAATGAAAAACTTCCGAAAAGATTAATCGATTAATTTTTAAATTATCTAATGTTTAAAAAAATGTAAACATATTATTAGAAAGGTTCTAAACATGTTTTCTAAAACTTTCTAAGATAAAAATTGTATCAATAAAGAAATTAAAACTTCCTAAGAAGAGTGAAAACTTGCAGACAAAAATAAATTTACTTTTTTAAAGAAAACTTTGAAGAAACAATTGATTCAAAACCATTTAAAGAAGACAAAAAAACAAATAGCGTCTGCTGGGACAGCTGTGAAAAAAACAAAGTCGAGAATTTAAAAAATAATAATAATAATAACTGCAAATTGTACCAAAAGAAAAAACTCTCAAAGAAAAAAAAACAATTGTAAACTATTGAAAAGAAAAAATATTTGTTTTTAAATTATCTAATGTTTTTAAAAACTGTAAAAAGGTTCCAAACATTTATTCTAAAACTTTCTAAAATCATTTTGAGATGAAAATTTGATCGAAAAAGCAATTAAAACTTACTAAGAAAAGTGAAAACTTTCAGACAAAAAAGGATTTATTTTTTTTAAAGAAATAATCACTAAGAAGAAACAATTGATTCAAATTAATTTTAAGAAGAAAAAATATAAATAAGTCTGCTGGAACAGTTGAGAAAAATAACAAAGTCAGTAATTTAAATAAATAAAAATAATAATAACTGAAAATTGTACCAAAAGAAAAAACTCTCAAAGAAAAAACAATTGAAAACTATCGGAAAGAAAAACGATTTATTTTTAAATTATCTAATGTTTTTAAAAAAATGTAAAAAGGTTCCAAACGTTTATTCTAAAACTTTCTAAAAACATTTTGAGATGAAAATTTTATCAAAAAAGCAACTAACTAAGAAAAGTGAAAACTTTCAGACAAAAATTTATTTTTCTAAAGAAATCTTCACTAAGAAGAAACAATTGATTCAAATTAATTTTAAGAAGAAAAAAATATAAAATAATTCTGCTGGAACAGTTGAGAAAAATAACAAAGTCAGTAATTTAAATAAATAAAAATAATAATAACTGAAAATTGTACCAAAAGAAAATACTCTCAAAGAAAAAACAATTGAAAACTATCGGAAAGAAAAACGATTTATTTTTAAATTATCTAATGATTTAAAAAATGTAAAATGGTTCCAAACATTTATTCTAAAACTCTTTAATAAGTTTTTGAGATGAAAATTTTATTAGAAAAGCAATTAAAACTAAGAAAAGTGAAAATTTCAGACAAAAAACAACGATTTATTTATTTTTTTGTTAAAGAAAACTTCACTAAGAAGAAGCAATTGATTCAAGATTCAAATCAATTTTAAGAAGAAGAAAAAACAAATAACGTCTGCTGGGACAGTTGAGACAAAAAACAAAGTCGAGAATTTAAAAAAATAAAAATAATAATAACTGGAAATTGTACCAAAAGAAAATACTCTCAAAGAAAAAAGCAATTGTAAACTATTGGAAAAAAAATATTTGTTTTTAAATTATTTAATGTTTTTAAAAAATGAAAAAAAGTTCCAAACGTTTATTCTAAAACTTTCTAAAAACATTTTGAGATAGAAATTTCATCAAAACAGAAATTGAAACTTTCTAAGAAAAGTAAAAACTTTGAGATAAAAAACGATTTATTTTTTAAAGAAAACCTCTCTAAGAAGAAACAATTGATTCAAATCAATTTTAAGAAGAAGAAAAAAAAAACAAATAACGTCTGCTGGGACAGCTGTGAAAAAAACAAAGTCGAGAATTTAAAAAAATAAAAATAATAATAACTGAAAATTGTACCAAAAGAAAAATCTCTCAAAGAAAAAAAAAACAATTGTAAACTATTGGAAAGAAAAAATATTTGATTTTAAATTATCTAATGTTTTTAAAAAATGAAGAAAGTTTCCAAACGTTTATTCTAAAACTTTCTAAAATCATTTTGAGATAGAAATTTCATCAAAACAGAAATTGAAACTTCCTAAGAAAAGCGAAAACATTCAGACAAAAAACGATATATTTTTTTAAAGAAATCCTCACTATATTTATTTTATAAGAATGGAGTACAAAGACATAATAATAAATAAATAAAGAAGAAAATACAACAAATAACGTCTGCTGGGACAGTCGAGAAAAAAAAAAGTCGAGAATTAAAAAAAATAATAACTGAACCAAAAGAAAAAAGGTCTCAAAGAAAAAAACAATTGAAAGCTGTCAGAAAGAAAAACGATTTATTTTTAAATTATGTAATTTTTTTAAAAAATGTAAAAAGGTTCCAAACGTTTATTCTAAAACTTTCTAAAAACATTTTGAGATGAAAATTTTATCAAAAAAGCAACTAACTAAGAAAAGTGAAACTTTCAGACAAAAATTTATTTTTCTAAAGAAATCTTCACTAAGAAGAAACAATTGATTCAAGTTAATTTTAAGAAGAAAAAAATATAAAATAATTCTGCTGGAACAGTTGAGAAAATAACAAAGTCAGTAATTTAAATAAATAAAAATAATAATAACTGAAAATTGTACCAAAAGAAAAAACTCTCAAAGAAAAAAACAATTGAAAACTATCGGAAAAAAAAACTAATTATTTTAAAATTATCTAATGTCTCTAAAAAATGTAAAAAGGTTCAAAAACTTTCTAAAATCATTTTGAGATGAAAATTATATCGAAAAAGGAATTAAAACTTACTAAGAAAAGTGAAAACTTTCAGACAAAAAAGGATTTATTTTTTTAAAGAAATCTTCACTAAGAAGAAACAATTGATTCAAATTAATTTTAAGAAGAAGAAAAAAAAACAAATAACGTCTGCTGGGACAGTTAAGAACAAACAAAGTCGAGAATTAAAAAAATAAAAGTAATAATAATTGAAAATTGTACCAAAGAAAAATCTTTTAAAGAAAAAAACAATTGAAAACTATCGGAAACGAAAACGATTTATTTTTAAATTATCTAATGTTTTTTAAAAATGTAAAAAGGTTCCAAACATTTATTCTAAAACTTTCTAAAACCATTTTGAGATGAAAATTTTATCAAAAAAGCAATTAAAACTCACTAAGAAAAGTGACAACTTTCAGACAAAAATCGATTTATTTCTTTAAAGAAATCTTCACTAAGAAGAAACAATTGATTCAAATCAATTTTAAGAAGAAGAAAAAACAAATAACATCTGCTGGGACAGTTAAGAAAAAACAAAGTCGAGAATTAAAACAATAAAAATAATAATAATTGAAAATTGTACCAAAGAAAAATCTTTTGAAGAAAAAAAAAATTGTAAACTATCTGAAAGAAAAACGATTTATTTTGAAATTATCTAATATTTAAAAAAAAATGTAAAAAGGTTCCAAACATTTATTCTAAAAAACTTTCTAAAAACATTTTGAGATAAAAATTTTATCAAAAAGGAAATTAAAACTTCCTAAGAAAAGTGAAAACTCTCAGACAAAAAACAGCGATTTATTTTTTTTTTGTTAAAGAAAAAACTTTAATTAATTAAGAAAAAAACAAACGAAGTCTGCTGGGACTGCTGAGTACACATAGGGTTCTTTTTATAAGATACAAATCAAGTTTAGATGACTCACTCATGAATGTATGTTTGGAAATAAACAAATTGATTGATTGATAAATAATAATTAAATTGAAAATTGTACCAAAAGAAAAATCTGATTTGTTTTAAAAAAAAGCTAAAAAACAGTTAAATACTTTATAGAAAACATTTTTACGCTTATCTAAAACAGTTGAAATTTCGCAAGAAGAAAACAAAAGTAATTTGGTAAGAATATTTATTTAAATTATTAGTTAATTTTCTACAACGAACTAAAACACTTTAATAAATTTTATTATTTAGGTTTGTATAAAAAATCATATAAATTCATTATCATTATCATTATCAATTTTACTGAGTCACCACTAGACATAAGAGTATTGTTTTAATTTAAATAATTAAATAACAATTTTTTTTTATGTTTTGTATTATTTTGTTTATATATTCATGTGTATTTTATTAGGAAAGAAAAGAAAGCTAACGTATAATAAATAACTAAATAAATTACAAATTGAATAAAAATGTTTTGATTATTCTTAGAGTGGAATTTTTTACGCCTAAAATGTTAAGAATAATAATAAGAATTTATTACTGCCGTATTTACAATGTAATTATTTATTTTTTAAACAGTAATTGATCAAACTGTTAACGGTGGAGGCTTCTACTTCGTTATACATTATTCTTCACAAATAAAAAACTGTTTTAACTTTGTTTGTATAACACTAACTTTAGAATTTCTAGTTTGATAATGACAAGTTAAAATTGTCGAAACTATCACTAAATAAAATCAGTGTTATACAAACAAAGTTAAAAATGTTTTTTTATTTGTGATTTAATCAATAATTACTTGAATGCTACAATAACAACATTTTCCATTTCCTCTTTAATATTTGATGTGTCAACGTATACAAAAAAAAATCACTTTATATAAACTGAATCATCAGTTTAAAAGACCGTAACAGACAGCTGAATAAGATAATCTATATTAACTAATAATTTAAACGACCTAAAGTACTTTGACGAATAAAGCACTATTTTATTTGTTACCAAATGTACATTTCAGACACAAAGTGATCACTATCAATGGATTAGTACTAGTGTAGTATTGTGCAGAAAGGTTATTAGTGCTTTATTCGTCAAATTAATTTGATCTTCACGTAACTCAATCAACCAATCTAAAGTACTTTAATACATTTTATTATTAATTTATATTTGATGATGATAAGGCACAAATCCATCCTTCATGTAATATTAAATTACTCCTTCTGACTCAATGGGATTATCACGTAATTAACTACTCAAAATAAACGTTTGCAGAAACTTATCAGTGCTTGATTAATTTTTAAAACTAAGCTAATCTTTGCATGACTCATCCAAACCACGAAATCAATAGTTATATAAAGGAAAAATAAATAAATATTATATAATATTTCTATTAAAGCTTACAATTATATTTTTTCCATAAAGGAAAATAATTTTTTGTCATTAGTGCTTGAATATTATATCTATAATTGCATTTTTACATTTTTATTATGGAAATAAAAACTTTTAAACACTTTTTTTCCCTCTAAAAAGAAATAGGTTTGGTTTAATTTTTTGTTCTTGGTGGCGACTATTTTTTGCATGTTAAGCGAAACAAGTTGCGATCGATCAACAGCTCACAGCAATTCGCACCGACTAAGCATACCATTACCCTACATACGAATTCATTTAAATTTTCGCCAGAGATAACAATGGGCCGTGGCCCACCCATTGCAAATTTATCGCAAACCTCGGAGATTCAAATGTAGAAAAAAAATCTAATAATAATAATGGCATTATCCTAACCGTACCAGCACGTGGGATTAGATAGAATTTATGTTTGTTATCTAGCAGGCCGTGCATATTTAGCGATCGTGCCAAACCAGAATAAGCAAACAGGAGAAAACACAGATATTAACCGATTTTACGAGTTAATAACAATAATTTAACATCGGATAAGGTAAGGAGTTGATTTTTTTGTTTGTTTCTAACCTGAGTAGCACCAAGCGGGCCAAACCACCGGACTCTCCGTATCCATTGATGGAATTGTTAATAATACTCTTTGCTTTATTTATATTGGTGATAATCCATGACACTTTTCAGCACTGATTAGTACACTGGCACACTAAATACAATACGAACTCGACGCGATCAGCACTTCTTTTCATTAATCGGACACGCGCTTTTATAATTGCACTACGTTTGCACACCTGCCGATCGAGTGAAAGTCCGAACGAATCGCAACAAAAAAAAAATAATAATTAAAAATAAAACACAATCGCACTGTCGCACTGATAAAAGGTGTCGTAGCTGATGAGTCCACCGTTTGGTTTCGTGTTGTTGGTGTTGAGGAGCGAGCGCGGACTGAGTAAAGTTAAGCAGGTGTGTAACAGGTGAGTGAGGTGAGATAGATATGGTGACCATGGACGGCCTCGGCGCGTACTGATCAAGTCAAGAAGAGTAGTAGTAGTGCTCTCCTTTGGAATCGCTCGCCACCACTCACTCACTCGCCGAACTGTCACTGTCATTCTTTATAGAGACCAGCTATACAGGACTACCTTTACAGGTACTATTATGATAATCAACTCTGTTCACTCTCTCGCTCGCTTTCTCTCTCTCTCTCTCTTTTTAATCGGTCCCTCCACGCGCTCGTTTCACGACCTTTTAAAGAATTTTTATAATTATATTATACCTTGTATTCGTAACAGTTGATGTAATGAGACATTTTCAAAATGCGTTTTATTGTCACAGATAGATAATTCTATGCAGCAGACGGTACTTTACCTCTAATAATTTTAAACGACACTTGAAGTTAAGCAATTTTTATTGATTATTGCTTCTACGTTAATTAATTACAACAAAATCATCCTGATAATGTAACAAGCGAAATATAAAAAATCAGTGAAACAAACCAAGTGTTTATCAATTCTCTACCCATTAAAATCATTTTGTTGAGGTTTTTACATTTCCTGCTTTTGTATTGTTACATATTTATTCAAAAACAAATAAAATCAAACCAAAACAGATGTTTCGGTTGGAACTAGTAAAAAAAATATTAAAATTAAAAATTATGACATAACGTTAAAGAATTAAAACAAAATACGAGGTACCTTAAAAACTTTATGTTCTAACATATTCCATAAATACATTTAGATAGATTAAGCTGATTAAGATCTCACCATTAGATAGAAAAGCAACTTTATCAAATTCCCGAAATAAAACAATAACATCTGGTTAACATCATGTACCGATGTGAACGTATAATTCCAGAATTATTGAAGATCTACATAAACCTACAACCCTACATAGTTACCAATTTTGGGTCCTAAAAAATGGTATAGTAAGAAGGATACCATCCTAACATGCTACAATTATTACATACAACACTCTCTCTGCATCTCCCCCCAGTAGAGTTTAATACCATTGAGAAAGGAATGGAAGGAAACAAATATTTTAGAAAATGGTCTAAACTATAGTCTGTAAATTCAAAATTATTTTCGTTCGATGTTAACAGTCTATTCACGTCTATCCCAACAAAATGAATTAAAAATAATTCTAGCACCTAAACACAATCTTCAAAAGTTTATCAGAAACATCTACAGCAATATTCCTTTTAAATTCAAACCTTCTAATTTGAGCCAAGTATTGATACTTTTTCTTAGGAATATTATTGTTATACGAAGGGCATTTGAAAAGTCCGTGCAAAAATAAAAACTACTAACATGTTTGGGGAAAACCTTTTTTAATTTTTCGACATAGTCTCCTTTTAAGCTTATACACTTCGTCCAACGATGTTCTATTTTGTTGATCCCTTGCAAATAACAGTATTTGTCCATGTCTGCAAAATATCCATTAGTGTCTGCAATCACCTTCTCGTTTGAATAAAATCTTTGTCCCGCCAGCCATTTCTTCAAATTGGGGAACAAATAGTAGTCCAAGGGAGCTAAGTCTACTTCCATTAATTTTACGACCACAACTGCTGAGGTATGTCCTGGTGAGTTGTCGTGATGGAAAAGGACTTTCTTGTAGGCGTTTTTCTTGCAGCTCGGTTTTCAAACTGTCCAATAACGATAATAGTTTTACCCTTTTCCAGATAGTCGATGAGGATTATCCCTTGCGAATCCCAAAAGGCAGTTTCCATAACCTTTCCAGCCGAAGCAACGGTCTTCGCCTTTTTTGTGCAGATTTCTCCTTAGTAACCCATTGTTTAGATCAATGTTTCTCAACCATTTTTGTGCCATGCCCCACTTAAGCCTTTCTAAAATTCTTATGTCCCCCTATGTAACAAATACATATTTTTTAATATTAAAAAATTGTTCGCTTAAGAAACTTAAATGATAGATTTTAGGAAGAAATCCTTAGGAAAATGTTAACAAAACGCACTAAGTACATTTTCAAGACATACAATGAAAAAGTGAAATTCAAATTCGAAATAATTTTAATAAAGAGTTTTCTATATTAATGTATTATTTTAATTAAGTGAGATCCTTGCGCTTGATACTTGCTGCACATAAATTTTATGTTAGATTACAATTTGGTTAGCTTCTGTCTCAAGTCTTCCGGTTGTGTTATATCCAGACGATATTTGTTTTTACCAGTAAATCCACATCAGCTAAATATGAAGATGGAAACGGTAACCATAGTTTTCTTGCATATTTGGTTGAATTTGGGTATTTCTGTTTCTTCACAAAGCCATGCCATCGCTCCTTTTATATTAAATAAAGTTTTAACTGACGCATCATTTTGAATTTCTGCGAGTTCTTCTTGTTACTGCATATTTGATATATCAGACAACTCCACTAACTTTGGCTGCAGCTTTAAAAAAAATTGTTGTTTCTGGATTGGACCAAATTCTTAGTTTTCTCGTAAAAGATTGTGCGGAAATATTTGCGGAACCCTTATCTATCATCTTTAATATGTCGTTGCGCACATGTACATTTCCATTACTTTGGAAGAAATGTCGTATTATTCCCATATTTCAAGGTAAAGGTGGTGGAGACCCATTAGATTCCTATCTAATTTGTCAAAGGCTTTTTGTGTGTAATGTGTATATACAGCCATTTTATATAAATTGCCAAGTACAACCATTTTTATTAAGTCAGCATGGATTTATGGAAAAAATATCGATAGTTAACCTTCTTACAATTACTCAATTTATAAGCAATAACATGGATAAGCGATTACAAGTAGATGTAATATACACCGATCTATCAAAGACCTTTGACAAGGTAAATCACAGTATATTGTTAAAAAAGTTGTTAAATTTTGGGCTTTATGATAGTCTTATTAAGTTTTTTTCTAGCTATTTAGATAATCGCCGCGTATGTGACTATCATAATAATTTTAAATCGTTAGACTATGTATTGAAAACTGGTGTTCCTCAAGGCTCAAACCTGGGACCGTTGTTATTTCTAATTTACGTCAACGATATTCTATTAAAACTAAAATGTAATGTTTTAGCATATGTCGATGATATTAAGATTTATTGTGTTATTAAATCAGACAACGACAGTTTATTTTTACAACCGCTATTAGATATTATTGCAAAGTGGTGTAAGGATAATTGCCTGAAATTAAACACAGGTAAATGCAAAGTGGTTATCTATACCAAAAATAGATCACTAATCATATTCAAATATAATGTCAATGGTACTGCTATTGACCTAGTCAAAACTTAAAGATTTAGGTGTCACATTCGACAGTCATTTAAGCTTCAGGAACCATATTATAAGAATCACAAAATCTGCTTGTAAATGTTTAGGTTCTATAATTCGTCAAGGAAGAGACCAAGATACAAAAACGTTTTTTAAAATATTTGTACTATGTAAGAACGGGTAGGTATCCTGCCCAAGGTTATCCCTATAAGAATCTATTAGATTTTATTGGTGAAGACCTTATACCTCAGACGCAAAATGGCCAGCCTTAAGACATTACACAAAAATTTATTATTCTGCGTGCTTTTCTGCGGTCACAATTTCTTTTAATGTACCATCTAACTTTACACATGCAAGTAACACATACAAATCAGCGGTTCAAATACTAATATTGGTTCTCGATCCCCAGTCAATGATATGTCTGGAAATGTTAATGTTATATGCAAATATTATGATATTAATAATGACAATCTTGATTTTATAATTCAATTAGTAAGACAGAAACTTAAAGTACCAGTCACTATTTCCTAAATTAAGTTCTCTTCCCAAATTGATTATAAATATCACACATACCTCTTACAATGGTCTCTTTGCAATTATACATTAGTTACTATGTTGTCTTAGCTTAATTTATTATTATACAATTTGTAAGTTTATTATTTTATTATTCTGTTGGGTAAATAAACATTATTATTATTAAAATCCATGTTGGAAAATACAAACAAATTTACAAAGTGTTTTTTATTTATCGTTAACAGATACTTCATTTTAAGCTTATCGCTTAAAAAATCACTAAGAGTATCAAACAGTTCCATAAAACTTTTCAAGCAGTTCCCTTTAGAGAGCCATCTTGCTTCGGCGTTAAGTAAAAGTCTCACATGGTCTGCATTTTGTTCTTCACAAAATAGCTTGAATAGACGCCTGCATTTGGCATTTCCTTTAATAGCATAGTGTATTAATACTGAATGCAGCATTTCATTTAGAACAGGCGAGATGTTTTTAGCTACCAAGTTTTTCCTATGAATAACACAATGCATAAGAATCATTTCTGGATTCTTATCTTTTTTCTTGCCCATCATATTAGGAACACCATCTGTAGCACAAGATTTTCATTCGTATATTATTGACATCTAACTAGTTTTTTAGCTTACTATATATATCTTTGGAGGTTGTGATGCTTTCTAATCCTTTTCAGAACAACATTTAAATATTTGATTGTAGAGGCTTTCACTTTGTGATACATATTTTATAACTTTAAATAAAATAAAATAAACTTTGTTTATATCACACAATATATTCAGCTGGTCATTATCAAACTAAATTTAGTTTGATAATGACCAGCTAAATTGTGTCGAAACTATAGTCACTGAAATAATAAAGTGTGTGATATAAACAAAGTTTATTTTATTTTATTTAAAGAACAACATTTCTTTAGCAAAATGCCCTTTATAAATATATCTTACGTAAATTATCAATATTGTCTCTCAAAGTTCATTCATCCATTTGCACTGAGAATTTTCTTGTTTTCAGCTTTTCAACAAATTGTTTTTCAATATCTTCACTGGAAATTTTTTTCCAGATTTATCGATGAAAAAAGAAATTTGATAAGTAGCATACGATTATTAGTTAAAGTACGAGCAGTAAATAGAGAAATCTATCATTGCATTTAAATGACCCGGAGAAAAAGGATTTAACTCTCCAGCTGCAAACCATCCTGCGGCTTTCTTATATCCAATTTTTTTGCAAAATATTATTTACCCTTTCTTCTGTGATTCATCACCATATCATGGATTTGATCAATGATTTCTGGAGTCGTAACCTCCACAGGCCGTCCAGAACGTTCAGCACCCATATAGCCAGTCCGAAAATTTTGAAACCACTAATAAACTATTCTAATCGAAGGTGCAGATTCACCATAGTGTTTATCAAGCTCCTCTTTAGTCTACTGATGCGTTTGCCTTTCATAAAGTAATGTTTAATTAATCACCACGCGAAATTTTCGTTTCTTGTTTCTTGAAAACACGAATGCCAAACACAAAGAAATAGACCAATATGGCTGAAACTTGGTTTGCGTTCATTCAAGAGATGCCACTAACTAAACATGACCTCGATACGCACCGGTGATGCCAACCACCCTCGTAACAACAGCACTTGGTGAAATTACTAACTGTTGTACCTTGATGTTGATTGATAATCAAATTATGACGACGATGGTGAGTAAAAAGTCTCTTCAAGTTATTTTAATGTTGCTTCAACGGCTTAAAAATTTTAATGGTAGAGGCGTTTACTTCATGGTACATCTTGAATGATTTATAAATGAGACACAATAACTTTGTTTTACCACTATATTTTAAATAATTACAGTGACTATAGTTTCGACTATAAGCTAGTCATTATCAAACTAAAATTAAAAGTAAAAACTTTTAGTTTGATAATGAAAGTTTTTACTTTTACTTTTAGTTTGATAATGACTAGCTTATAGACGAAACTATAGTCACTGTAATTGTTTAAAATATAGTGGTAAAACAAAGTAATTATGTCTCATTTATAAATTTAATTTTTTTTTTACAGATTTCAAGCATTTACCAAATATGCTTTTTTACTTTTTCTACAAGCCTCTGTTTACTTTTTACAGAATTCAAGAGTTTCTAATAACTTCAAGATTTTTGAAAGTTTCTAGAAAACATTTTCAGCATTTTTTAGATTTCTTGCATTTTCTAAAAATGTATCATCCATTTTCCCAACAATCTCACTTCTAAACTATAGTTTATTGTTTTAAAGGGTTGAAGAGTTTCCAGCAAAATCTCTTATTTTAATATTTTCAAGTTTCATGATTGAAGGGTTTAATATTTTTCAAATTTTTATAAATCTCTTCTCTAAAGTGTTCTTCTTTTTAAATATTATTCTGGATGTTTCCAGAGTTTTCAGCAATCTTCCATCTTCCTTCAAGATTTTTATAGGTTTCTAAGACGGTTTGAGAAACTTTTGGAAATTTTAATTCCAGATTTTTATAAATCTCTTCTATTAACTGCCGTTTTTTGTACTAGAAGGTTCAAGCGATTCCAGAAATCTTATTTCAATGTTTCTAAAATACAGGATGGTTTTTAAAAAATTCAACACATTTCTTTTCATATTTTCCAGAAATTATTTTCCATTTTCCAGCAACCTCTCCTCAAAATTGTTTTTTATTGTTTTAAATAGTTCTAGAATTTTAGCAATGGCTAAAAAATGTTGTCCCTTTTTTGAGAGTTTAAGAATTTTTCAGCAATTTTCTTTCCAGATTTCTAATTTTTTCCAGTAATATTTATTAGATTTTTTCAACATTCTCTCCTTTAAATTGATAAAAGCAATTGTAGAGTTTCCATGAACATTACTTCAAAATTTTTAAAAGTTTCTAAGATCGTTTAAGAATTTTCCAATAATTTTCTAGCTTTTATCAGAGATTTTTCTAAACTGTTATTTGTAATGTAATATAATGTAATGTAATGTAATGTAATGTAATGTAATGTAATGTAATGTAATGTAATGTAATGTAATGTAATGTAATGTAATGTAATGTAATGTAATGTAATGTAATGTAATGTAATGTAATGTAATGTAATGTAATGTAATGTAATGTAATGTAATGTAATGTAATATAATGTAATGTAATTTATTAATGTTTTGACATAACTGTCTTACATATGTCAGCATCATATAATATAATAAATAAAAATACAAATAAAATCGAGTACAAAAAAGAAAATAGCTGATAATGACAAAATAAAAACCTTAAATCTACAAATAAATCATAAATTTATTGTAATGTAGTGTTTAAGCAATGGCTGTTCAAGGTTTTCTACTAACGTTTTCTTAATTTTTTCCAACAGTCTCTCCTGCAAATTGTAATTTATTGTTTTCGAGGATTCTGCAGTTTCCAAAAATGTTTCTTTCAGATTTCTAAAAGTTTCCAGAAAGGCTTTTCAACAATTTTTTTTCAAACTTTTATAAATCTACATTTATTATTTTAGAAGGTACACGAATTTTTAGCAATCTCTTTTTAAGTTTCTAGAGCGGTTTAATTTTGTATCATTTTCCAAAAATGTTCAACTAAAAGAAAAGATAACCGATTTAGAACATAAATTAAATGCCAAAACAGAATACTGCCTATGTAAACATAATAATAGTGCATCTATTCGCCAAGAGATGCCACCAAATTTTTCCATCGACAGACAGACTACTACAAACTTAATGGCATCTGGAGAAACCTGGAGAAAGTTTTCCAATGACAGACAGACTATTACAAACTTAATAGGAACTGAAAAAACCTGGGGAATAATGTCATTAACCAGAAAACCCAAATGAGCAACCCAATGAATAGAAATCCAAACAAGAAAACTACCAATACAAGGCAAAACTCAACATTTGAATACTAAACAAATTAAATCATGTAAGTTCGGAAGCAAAGGATAAAATTAATGAGGACAAAATAATTGAAAAAAGTATCAATGGCGACGACAAAAAGTGGGAAAAAATCACCAAAAAGAACAACATAGGGAATAGTAGGATTATCCACCAGCAACAACAATTTTAAAACAGCTTTCCTAGCTTCCTGTATAACAGATGCTTCCTGTAGAATAGCTAAAGAGCAGAAAATCCTGGACTTCATAGAAGACACAGGAGTACACATGAAGTAAAACATTCAAAGGACCACGGAGACCGTAGTGCAGGGACGCTAAGCGACACCACCTCATGAAAAAAAGAAAAAAAAGGCTTTCGTATATTTGTCACGCCTCTATCGAGTTGAAATCGTAGAGAAAATTTTCTAGAAATCGTAGAGAAAACTTTCTTAAAAATTCTTAAACCCTTAAATAAGGATCTTGAATTACAAAAAGTAAATTCTAGTAAAAGAGTAAATGCTGTAAAGTTCTTGAAACTTTCTCGAAATCCAAAAGAAAATTTTCTTTAAAATTTTAAAACCCTTAATTAGGAATCTTAAATTAGAAAGTTTAAATTCTAGTAATATGGAAGAGAACTTGCTAATAATTAATAGAATCAGTGAAATAAAAATTATAAATCTAGAAGAGAGTTAAAATAGCGAGAAAACTACTACTTGGAAAATTTTCACAACTTAGAGGAGAAATTTCTAAAAAATTACGAAAGATAAAACAAAATAGAAATTATTGAAACATTCTAAAACTCTGGGAGTAATTTTTTTAAAAACTCTAGAGATCTTAAAGAAAATACTTGCAATTAGAAAGAGAAAAAATTACAAATAATAGAGCAAAACAAAATATTTGCAATTAAAAAAACCAAATTGTGGCAACCTTTAAGACGAAACGCTAAAAAATTCTAGAAACACCAAAGGTAGTGTTATAAAAAATTTATTAGAGTAAATGCTGTGAAGTTCATGAAAGGTTCTAGAAATCAGAGAGAAATTTTTCTTAAAAATTCTAAAACCCTTAATTAAGGATCTTGAAATTACAAAAAGTAAATTCTAGTAAACGGTAAAAAATTCTAGAAACACCGACGAAAATGTTATAAAAAATCTATTAGAGTAAATACTGTAAAGTTCTTGAGACTTTCCAGAAATCCGAAAGATAATTTTCTTAAAAAATTTAGAAGCCTTAATTACAAATGACAAATGATACAAATTAATACATGAACATAAATTATAATTACTTAACAAAAACTTTCTAAAGAATCAACAATGGATGATTTAAAGGCACTAAAAGATGGAGAATATAAATCAATAAAGGGATTAAATTAGAAAGTAGAAATTCCAGTAATTTGGAAAAGAAATTGCTAAAAATTAATAGAATCAGTGAAATCAAAAATTATAAATCTAGAAGAGAGTGAGAATACTACTACTGGGGAATTTTTTTAACTTACGGAGAAAATTTTCACAACAGGAAATTTCTAAAAAATTACGAAAGAAAGATAAAAGAAAATAGAAATTATTGAAACAATAAAACTCTAGGAGTAATTTTTTTAGAGATCTTAAAGAAAATACTTGCAATTAGAAAGAGAAAAAAATTAACGAATAATAGAGAAAAACAAAATAGTTGCAATTAAAAAAAAACAAGTTTTGGTGATCTTGAAGACGAAACGCTAAACAATTCTAGAAACACCAAAGGTGATGTTATAAAAAATGTATTAGAGTAAATGCTGTGAAGTTCATGAAACGTTCTAGAAATCAGAGAGAAATTTTTCTTGAAAATTCTAAAACCCTTAATTAAGGATTTTGAATTACAAAAAGTAAATTCTAGTAAACGCTAAAAAATTCTAGAAACACCCACGAAAACGTTATAACAAATCTATTAGAGTAAATGCTGTAAAGTTCTTGCAACTTTCTAGAAATCTGAAACATTTTTTTAAAATTTTAAAACCCTTAATTAAGAATCTTAAATTAGAAAGTTTAAATTCTAGTAATATGGAAGAGAAATTGCTAAAAATTAATAGAATCAGTGAAATAAAAATTATAAATCTAGAAGAGAGTTAAAATAGCGAGAAAACTATTACTAGGAACATTTTCACAACTTAGAAGAGAAATTTCTAAAAAATTATGAAAGATAAAGCAAAAATGAAATTATTGAAACATTCTAAAACTCTGGGTGAAATTCTAGACCACTCAAAGAAAATACTTGCAATTAGAAAGAGAAAAAATTGCAAATATTTTTAGAATCATCATATTCTTTTAGAAACCTAGAATAGGTTTCTTGTTTTCTTAAAAGCTCTATAACTCTTCAATAAAATGCTTGCAATTAGTAATCTGGGGGAAAAATTGCTAAAAAAAATCTATAAAAGCGAAAGTACTCTTAATGGATAAATTTCTACACCACAGAGAAAAGTTTCGTTAGTTTCAAATTTTTGAACTTACAAAGAGGAGCAGCGGAGGTCTAGCCATTTTTGCAAAGAAAGAATTAATCGTGCAGATTCAAGAATGTTATGTGTGCATCAAACATCTTTCTTTTGCAATAAAAAAAACTTTAAAAGAAAATTCTTTCAATTAGAAGGAGAAATTGCTGAAAATATCTAGAATCGAAAAACATTTGATAAAAATCTAAAGGAAAAATATCGAGAATACTACCAATGGAAAATTTTTTGAACTTCGAAAAATACGATAAATGTAGCAAAATTTTAAAAATATTAAAAATCAGGGAAAATTATTTGAAAAATTTTGAATCCCCAAAGAACATTCTTGCGATTAGACATTTTAAAATTTAAGAATTTTAGCATTTTAGAAAAGCAAATGTTAGGAAGAGAGCAAAAGATCTACAAATGGAAACTTTTAGAATCTTCTGAGAAAATTAAAGAAATTCCTGGAAAGATCTTGAAACCTGAAAGAGAAATAATAAAAAGAAATAAAATGATAAATAAATGGAAAATTGACAACCTGTCAAATGTAAATTGTCTGCAATCAATAAAAAATATTTAAAAAACATAGTTATACATATAATTTTTAGTTCAATAGTAACAAAGACAAGATAAGAAACCAAATTTAGATGTAAATAGTCTGGAAACCATCCTAAATTTGTTCAATATCTATTAGGCTACTTTATAATACCAATTATCATTAAAATCAAAATCAAAGTGGTCTTTGAAAGAAAACCAAAAAATCCAAAAACGTGAAGATATATAAATATATTAATCCTTTATTGGCATAATTTCTACAACAACAAATTCTATCAAAACTGACTAAAAAACTAGTTATTCCCACTTGTCTTTTTCTTTTCTTCTATCTTCCTCATTATTAATAAATGAGATTTCCTAGACTGAAATTAATTTTCTTCTTGTTGTTTTTTCTTTCTTTTTAAAATTTTATTGAAAAAGAAATCGGAAACTATTAACGTGTTTCACAACGCCCGGGGGAACCGTAATAAATTACCCAATTCACAATTACGTCGTGACGGTTTATAGTTGGGCGCGAAAGAAAGGCACAAATTAAAATTGACGTTTAATTACAAATCGGTAATGAATTGCGTTGCTGGTAACCTCACGGCGACCCGGCGTAACGTTCCGTGAAAAAATAAATAACTCGAAATGAAGCAATGATAAAAAAGGTAATTGTGTTTGTTAAGGCGGCAGCACCTTGAATTTTAACGTGCCCGTTCAGATAATAAAAATTTCGAGTGGAAGGCGGCGATTTCAAACCAGGAAATTGCCGAAAGTGCCAAAATGAGGCGTTATCTTAAATAATATATATGTAAGGTTATGTAGAAGTTATTAAAATGTAAAATGATGAAACGTAAGATATTTTATAAAAATGATTGCAAATACCTTTTTATATATCAAACACTATTAATCTTTATTTGTGACTATAGTTTCGATTTTCTGTCATTTTCAAACTATTCTTCAATTTTTTTTTTACAAACAACTTTATAAACAATTTTACAAACATAAGAAGTAATTTAATTTTTGAATTATAGTATAACAATGTAATTAATAATTCATTTTGATATATTAAAAGTGCACCAGGTAAATGGATAAAGTATTAGATTCAATCAAAACTACGTAAGGATAATGAATTATTTATTGTAATAGGTATGAGGTAAGATCAAATATTTAAAAAAAAAAGGTAAAGAATGTGCTCGAATAATCAAACAAATATTGGGGTAGGTCAAGAGTACATTTTGACATTTGTTGTGATTTTAATATTTGTTTATTTTCTTTACTAAAGAAGAAAAAAAATTACATCTATTTTGTGGATTCCCTTCTACAATTTTTTAGTGCTAGTTTCTTCACTGCTTTATTTCAGAATTTTTTCTACTATATTTCTAAGAAAAATTAATGATTCTACAATGTTCTTAGCAATTTACTAACAATTTCCATTGATTTTTTCAGCATTTTCTTATCTACATTTCTTTTCTTACTTTACTTTTCTTCAATGATTCTAGATTTTTTGAGAAAAGCTTCTTCCAGATTACTAGAATTTTATCTTTCAAATTGTAAGAATTTTCTTTAAAAGATCTAGAAATTTTAATAAAATTTTATATGTAAAAACGATTTTCTTTTTGCCGCATCTTTCGTAATTTATAAGAAATTTCTCATCCAAGTTGTAAACACTTTTCCGTAGTTTATAAAATTTCTTGTACTATATTTCTCGCTGTTTTTTTTTTTTTCCAGCATGTTCGCTTCTAGATTACTACAGTTTTCTCTTCCAAATATCAACAAATTTTCTTTAAAAAAAATTTTAATTTTCATTCAGATTTCTTAAACGTATCAAGAATTTACTTTTTATCGAAATTTTCTAGACATTTGTCTTCCTAATTGCGAATTATCACACCCTCCAACTAGTAAAACCTACTCATGAGTTTCACTCTAGAAACATTTAATTTAAAAAAAAAAACATTAAATTAAAACCTTAATATAACTATTTCTCCTTTACAAAATTAATTCCCGAGAAATCATCGTTTCTTTATAAGAATTGGAGAGTGCGATAGTGGCCACCCACCCACCCTACATTAAATTTTTAAATTTCAACTAGAATACTGTTTTCTATTTCTTAAACATCTACATAACTCCTGTTACGTTTTCTTGAAACTAAAACAGTGTCATTGATTTAAAATAACGAAAATATGTAGGGTGGGTGGGTGGCCTCTATCCTACCCTCGAACCAATAAAACATACTCACGAATTTAATTGTGAAAACATTTAATTTAAAAACGTGTTGTATTAAATTTTATATAAGCAAACCTCTCAATGTAATTTTTTAATACAAATATTTGCTACCCTTTTACAAAATTAATTCCCAAAAAATCCACGATTATAATATAATAATTAAAGGGTATAATAATGAACACCCACTCACCCTTTATATACATTTAAAATTTAAATTTAAACTAGAAAAACTGTTTCCTATTTCTCAAAAAACATCAACATAATTAATGTTACGTTTTCTTGAAACTAAAATTTAAATTAACGAACATATATAGGGTGGGTGGGTGGCCTCTAACCCACCCTCCAACCAATAAAATATACTCACAGATGCAGCTATAAAATATTTGTATACTTTGTATTTTCTTCTTTAGTTAAATAAAGACAACTTATTATTATTATTATTTAATTCTAGAAAGTTTGACAATAAATTTATACCTCAGTACATTTCTGAATTTAATTTGTTATTTAAAATGCTTATTACTTCTTTAGGCACAATATCTTCCTGAAAAACCCTCGTTTACTACACGAGAAATTGAGGGTGGGATAGTGGCCACCCACCCACCCTACATATACATGTGAACTCAAGGTGTAATACTAGTTTTAGTATTTTTTTATTATTACCATTTACACTGCTGTTTTTTTTTTATTGTACCAAAACGGTAACAGTGTTAAAAATAAATAAAAATAATACTTCCTCTATCTGTACTATATAGAAAAAGTAAATATATAGAAAGGGTGGGTATCTTTTAATCCACTACCCTCCAATTATGACAATTCAAATCAAATTAGCGAGAGTTAAAACCTCTTAAAATTAAACACGTTTTTAGTTAAATTATTACTTTCCCTATATAGTATATATAGGGGGAGTATTGTTTTCGTGATTTTTTTTTCAAAAATTTTTTTTGCGGAAATATCCGTTTTGGGCCCCCCTGAGTCCATTGCACTAATTTCTGGAAAAAAAATTTGTGTGTCTGTGTGTCTGTGTGTCTGTGTGTCTGTCGGTGGGCGCTGTATCTTAAAAACGAAAGATCCTATTGAGATGAAACTTTAAACTTAAGGTTTTATCGTTAAAAACTGGAACTGAAAAGCTTATGGTGAATATTCATAGACCGGAAGTGGTTGTTTACTCGAGGCGTTTTTTTGTTTTTTGGTAATATTTTTCTAAATATGAAAAATTTTAAAAAGCGGTTCAAACAAAAGTTAAAGGGGATAATAAGATGAACAAGTTTTATTTAAACAGTTTTTTCATAAAATTCTTAACTTTCAAGAAAAAAAAAATTGAAAATTTTTATATTTTTTTGCTAATTACTAATAAACTATTGGAGTTACATGAAACTTATATAACAAATAATTATAGAGAATTAAAAATTAAACAAATTATGAAGTATAACCTTTTTACGTAAATCTCATAATTTTCGAGAAATATATAGGGAAAGTACTATGATGGCCACATCACCATTTGGAAAGTATTGTTTTTGTGAATGAGAATGTCTGTAGACTCTGTATCTCAAAAACGAATGATCTGTTTGAGATTAAACTTTAAAATTAATGTTTTATCATTAAAAACTGGATCTGAAAAGCTTTTGATGAACATTCATAAACCGGAAGTGGATGTTTACTCGAGGTGTTTTTTTTCTCAATATTTAAAATCTAAATTTAAAAAATATTACATAACTTTTCAAACAAAAGTTAAAGGGAATGAGAAACTGAACAAGTTTTATAAAGACCTGGTTTTTGTAAAATTCTTAATTTGTGAGAGAAATATTTAACTTTAGAATATTTATTTTTTATATTTTTCTTTAAAGATTATTGAAATTCAAGTAATTTCTCATCCATACTTTTAGTTTCTAGTGCAACTTCCTTTCCAAAGAATTTTCATCGAAAATTTTAAAAATTTTTACAGGTTTAGCAAAGATTTTATTCAAGTTTCAAAAAGTCATTATTTATATTTATTTATAAAAATTTCCTTGTGGTTTCTATACAAGATTTTGTTCAACTTTTTCTATTAGAAAATTTTCTTCTAAATTTCTATAATTTTCTCAGATGATCCATACTTTTAGTTTTTCTTTTACATTGAAATATCTAAAATTTTTCACAAGATTTCATTTTAGGTTTATAAAACTTTTTTTGAAGATTCTAAAAGTGTACAGTAATTTCTTTTTCTTATCTAATAAATAAATAAATATTTCCAGAATTTTTAGCAAAGATTTTATTCGATACTTCTAGATTTTTCAGAAAGTTCTTTCAAGATTTTGTTTAGCTTTACAATTTATTAAGAAATTTTCTTCTGACCTACTTGATGCTTCTAAAAGTTTCAGGAATTTCTTTTTTGCATCTTCCTTTCCAAAGAATTTTGATCAAGGATTCTTGAATTTTTCACAAGTTTTCCTTGTAGATTTCTAGAACTTTGGAGGATTCTAGAAGTTAACAGTAATTTCTTCTTCATATTTCCAGAATTTTTAGCAAAGGTCTTATTCGGGAGTTCTAGATAATAATAATAATAATAATAAAAAAATTCTAGAAATGTAGATTTTTTAAAGGTTTTTAGAAATTTCCAACAATTTCTTTTATAAAGTTCTAGAAATTTCTCCAAGAAGTCTACTATTTTTTTTTCTTAAATGTTAGTATTTGTTGTTTATTCAGGTTGTAGCATTTGATTACTGATTTTAGAATTTGCTATAAATGTATTTTCAAAAATTTTAGTATCTTCCGTTAATTATTTAGATTTATTTCCTTATTTTGTTGTTTTTTTTTTTTTCTGTAAATTCTAGTATTTTTGATCAATTTGTTTTGGATATAACAAAGCAATTTTTCGAGAGTTGTTTTTTATAATGTTTTTGCAATATTTCTGGAAATTTACAAAATTTCTTGTATCGTTATATCGAAATATTAGTAAACTCTTATCTAAATTGGGAAAAAAAATTCAAGATTTTTAGTCTATCAACTTGTATTTGATGTTAGGAATCATTTCGTAAAATATTTTTTTTAAACCGTCCTTGCTATGAAAAGTTATTTTAAAAATACTGAAAAACAATTGAAAATCGAATTTCAAATTTTTAGCATTTTTACTTCTCTTCGTTGCTGGTAATTTATTAGTGAAAGAATTTTCGTAATTTCATTATTATTTAAAGAATTATAGCTAAAATAGTAAAAAAAATTAATAACGAATTTTTGACTTTTATTGTATGAATTTGAATTTGATGTGTAAAATTTAGAAATTTTCTAATAAATTGCGAAGATTTAAATGAAGACATTTTAGAGAATTTGTTTTTAAAAATTTAGACTAAGGAAATTTCTAGTAATTTCTTTTCCACATTTCAAGATTTGTTCAACTCTAGAATTTTTAGAATTTACTTCTAGAAATGTAGATTATTTTCTCGAGGGTTCGTAAAGATTTTCCTTGAGGCATTCTAGTTTCTTTTTTCTAAAAGTTTAGAATATAGAAAATGGCTAATAACTTCTTCCCCAAATTAATCTTTTTTCGAGAATTCAGGTGAATTTCAGTAATTGCTTCTCTAGAATTCAACATTTTGTTTCAACTAGAGGCTATAAAATTATTTAGAAAGTTCTAAATTGCAGAATTTTTCTTGGAGGGTCTAGAATTTTTTAGAAAAGTTTCCCTTACAAATATTTTCATGTTTTCGAGAAAGTTTAAGGAATTTTCCGTAATTTCTCTTCCCGATTTCAAGATATATTTTTAACTGGTCTTCCAAATTTCTAGGAGGCTCTAGAATTTTTTAGAAAATTTCCAGAAATTTCTCCTCCAGATTTCAATGTTATCTTCTTATCTTATAAATTACAAAGATTTTCTTGGAGACTCTAGAACTTTAAAAAAAATTGTTTGTAGAAATCTAGATTTTTCGTGAAGTCCTAGATTTTTTAGATTTTTTTTTTCTAAAATCTAGACTTTCTTTTTCAAGAA
This sequence comes from Ontholestes murinus, assembly GCA_963969525.1. Classification (NCBI taxonomy): domain Eukaryota; kingdom Metazoa; phylum Arthropoda; class Insecta; order Coleoptera; family Staphylinidae; genus Ontholestes; species Ontholestes murinus. Next base: position 14,535,904 of record OZ018389.1, on the reverse strand, counting down.
TTCAAGAAATTTCCACTAAAATGTTTTATTAGAAACTCTAAAATTTTAATCATTTGTATGGATTACCACGTAGTAACGGTCGCAACCATTTTCTTTATCAAAAATTTTACTTCTGACAATTTTCTTGTGTTCATTTTACATTCACATTTTTATAATTAAAGTTATTGCAAACCGCGAGGCGATCAGTAATTAAAGTTAATATATTTATGTAGGGTGGGTAGGTGGCCTCTAACCCACCCTCCAATCAGTAAAATATAAGCGAGGGTTTTAATTAAAAGTTTTAAAACGTTAATAAACTTAACATTTTTGCAAAATTTAATAGATTTATTCAAACAAATTTTGAAATTTAAGAAATTTTGAAAAATAAGACATAAGAATTTTTTGTAAAGTTCTTAATTTAAAGTTTTTTACAATTTTTTGCTTATTGCTAATAAACTATAGGAACTAAATGAAATTTATATAACAAGTAATTGTGAAGAATTAAAAAATTAAGCAAATTATTAAGAATAACCTCATGGTTTTCGAGAAAAATTTAGGGAAACTATTATAATGGCCACATCATCATTTGAATAGTATTATTTTCGTGAATAATATGACACATATTACAAAACTTTTTAAGCAAAAGCTAAAGGGAATAAGAAACTGCACAAATATTTTTTTCTAAAAATTCTTAGCTTGCGAGAAAAATTTGAAATTTCTTGCAAATTGCTACTGAGCTATTGGAGCTACATGAAATTTATATAACAAATAATTCTTAAGAATTCAAAAGTGAAGAAATTATTAAGAATAACCTTTTGGCGTAAACCTCAAAGTTTTCAAGTAAAATATAGGGAAAGTACTATGATAGCCACATCACCATTTGTGAATATGTTTTACTGGTTGGAGGGTGGTATAGAGGCCACCCACCCACCCTACATATTTTCGTTACTTCAAATCATTGACACTGTTTAAGTTTCAAGAAAATATAACAGTGATTTTGTTGATATTATTCAAGAAATTAAAACGGTTTTGTAGTTTAAGTTTAATGTATATGAAGGTTAAAACAGTTGATTATTTTCAGGAAACTAAAACTGTGATTGTAATTTAAAGTAGGAGAAATATGTAGGGTGGGTGAGTGGCGCCTATCCTACCCTCCAACCAGTAAAGTATACGTATTATTAGTATTTTTCTCGCTGTAATGTTTCCCAGCATTTTCTCTTCTAGATTGAAAAAATTTAATTTTTAATCTTCTTCGATGATTCTAGAATTTCTCAGCAAATTATCATCTTCTAATGATCTTTTCCAGATAGCTAAAATGTTCTTTTTCTAATTGCAAGAGAGACTTTTGTGATTTAAAAAAAAATTGTTTTAACAATTTTTGACAATGGGTTTATTTGATATTATCTCTTTTCTTGCAATGTCGGTCTTCTGTGAAAAAAAACGAGTAACATAGGCTCCGTAAGGCCAAATGTTGGAATCCATAGCCTTATCGAAATGGTTCATATCAATTGTTATTTTAAATGCAAAATTCCGGGAATTTTGATTCTAATTTCTCACATATTACTTCTGGAAATACAGATTTTACATACACACATAGTTCTTCCGCTTTGGTTGCTGGATGTAAATTTGATACATATAAAAATGATTTTCGAGCGATTGCTGTAACAGTTTCATTCTTGGTGGACATGCCGACAATTCCATGAGATTGCTTCTTTTTCTTCCTATTTTCTTCAATTTTCCAGGTTTGTTTTTCATTTTGTTTATCATCCTTTATTGTTATTTCTCCTTTTGCTTTATCTTATCGAAATTTTTCATAAATTTCAATTTCTTAAGTTCGTAACGTAGACAACTTGTAATTTTAAAAATGCGTCAATTATTTTTCTATAGATGTTTGTACAAAACGTTTTTGCAACTTTTTAAAACTTCTTTAATGTTTTTCGATTTAAATTTTTTAAATTCATCAAATTATAAACTTCTGAGTTTTAAACTCAAGGCTTCTTTCTGATTAAAATTTTTGTAGCTTTACAAAGCAGGCTTGAGATATAAATTTGTAATAATTTTATCTTTAGATAGGAACTTATGTTTAGCTTTTGATTAGAAAAATTTCCTAGAATTTCTCCGTGATCTGTTATGTTTAAAAAAAAACTCATGATATAACATTTTAATTCGATGTTACATAAAATTTTCAGATTAAGAAAAGTATTTTCTGAACAAGGTTTTTGTAACTTTTGGAACTGTTTTGTAAATTTTTTTGCTGTTACAGTTCTCTAATCTTCCTATATGTTCCTGAATTATCTTCTAGAATTTCTACAGGTTCCAAAGCTCTGATTTTTCAGAACAATATTTAATTGATTGTTGAGGCACTTAAATGTTGAAAGTCCATATTCACTATTTAGATAAAAAAACTGTTAGATTTTCAAATTGGTTTTATTGTAAACATCACAATGTGGCGAACAATATTTGTTGCAGTTTTATGTATCAGGCTTGATATACAGATTTATCTGGAAAATATTTCAAATAAAAAGTAAATTATGTATAAACTTGTAATTTAAGGTAGTTAATATATCATTATCATGCAATCTTAGAAAAGAGTTGACCTTGATGACAAAAAAATTTCGCAATAATAAATATCAATTAATAAATACGATAATGGCCGTCAAAAGTACAATAATGCTGTTTTTTAGACTAGTAACAAATTATAATGCTAATGGTAGACTAAGAAATATAATTTTAACCTTCTTCACCATTAAATTCTGGATGACCACACTCCTTTCTGTATGGTTGGTAACCCTACAAAAAAAAATGTATATTAAGAAATTGAACAAATATCGCAGGTGAAATATACCTGTCGCGCCTTTTACAGCCACCGTATCTCAAACCTCTCTACTTCCCTCCTTATCCAACAACCTCCCGTTCCCTAATTGCATACCTCTTAGCTAGCAGCGTACACGGAACGACCTCTCGCGGTTACCAATCGTCACCTCTCCAACTCACTCCAAATAACTACCTCTCCTTATCCAACACGCGACCCACAATCATCTCTACCTTTTCCCACCTGTTCCGTTCACCAATAAGCTACTGGATAACGTCTCCCTCTAACCAACGCGTAATTATTATGCTCCGTCTTCGCGGCGCGCTCCGTCCTCGTCCGATCGTAAAAGGTCGTAGCTCCGTCTCGTTCGCACCACAACCGTTCGCCTATCTTCGTTTCCGTTCACGTACAAAGGTCGACGTCTTCTGTTTCTCTTTTGGTAGTTTAACCAATAATTCCTCTCCTACCTGAGTTTAAGTGCACTTATATAGAGATGAAGACGTGATTTCGTGTGTACCCTGCTCGTGTGTTAAAGGGAGAGGGACGACGTTGTGTCTGTGATTTATATTTTGGCTTCTATGCGGAGACTGGCGGCACGGACTAGCTGGAAAAACCTTTTTCATTCATGGATCTCACGGTGCTAGGCTGCAGCGGGATTTAATTGCGTTCCATCAAATTGATTTTATTACGATCGGGAGAACGATTTTAATTGAAACACATTTTGACAATCAATTATAACTAATAAAGAACCCCAACTCCATTGGTTATGTGGCCTATGCAAAAAAAATACTTGAACAGTTTAATGTTTAAATTTAGAATTCGACTTCCCTATCGGACGAATGAACTAAGTCTTTGCATTGCTTGTTGCGATCAACTTATCAAAGGAACAACGCCTATGAAAAAGATAAAGAAATGATTCTAAAATATCTAAAAATCTGGAAGAAAAGTTTCTAAAAAATATAAAAACGTTAAAGAAAGACTTGTACTAAACTACTATAGTATTACCACCAAATATAATATGTTTAGTGATAACAGCATTGTATTTTAGTTTACTGTTTATCATGTTTTACCACGTAGAAACAGTCACAATCATTGTTATGATTAAATGATTTGAAATTGAAGAAGACATTTTTAGAGATGTGATGCAAGCAAAAATTTGTAAATTGCTGAAAAATTGTACAAATGTCGAGGAAAATTAAGAAACCAAATTCTTTTATTATATTTCTCAATTAAGTTTTTTTAAAAAATTCAATTTCTAAAAATTTCAATTATGATATTATTAGTTTGTTTTTATATATTCCATATATTTTGTTATCACATTAGTTATCTTTTACATTAATTAATGACCTTACGGCAATGACAAAACTGCGATGATTTAGATACGAGTAAAAAAAATAGTTCTTGAGTTCTCTAGACTGAAGACGAAACTGAAATTTTCAGAAATCTAGAAGGTAAATTAAAAAATGTCTGTACCAATGCTAGAAAAATTTCAAGGAATGTTGAAGAAGAATTGCTAGAAATTCTAAAATGTGGATAATATAAAGCAAAAAATGATGGAGAAATCTTGAAATCTAGAAGAAAACGTGCTGAAAAATAATAAAATCCCAAAATAAAAAATCGAAAATTGAAGGAGACAAAAAATTGAAGGACAAAAGTAAAATTGATTGGAAAATTTCGATGATCAAAGCAAAAAATGAGGAAATTTCAAAATTCTCGAGGAAAGTTGAAATCTAGAAGAAGACTTTCCGAAAAATTATAAAATCCCAAAATAAAAAATCGAAAATTGAAGGAGACAAAAAATTGAAGGACAAAAGTAAAATTGATTGGAAAATTTCGATGATCAAAGCAAAAAATGAGGAAATTTCAAAATTCTCGAGGAAACTAATTTAAAAAAAATTAAATATATTATTTATTAAATCATTTATTTATTAAAGATTTAAGAAATAAACGTAGGCGTACATATTTCTATGTTTTATATATTGTTTCCTTTATTAATTTTTCTCTGTCCTCATTTCTCATTCTGTGCTTTTAGGGGAAATTTAAACAAGAGTTTACATTTCCCTAATGTATACATACCGTTCCATCAAGAGAAAAACTGTTAAAAAAATAGAAACTTAGAAGAAAATTCCGCAATTTGTATGAGAGATTTCTAGAAAAATGTAGATAAATGGTACTAGCTATGCATCAAACTGTAGGGCGCTATAAAATATGGAAGTAGATCAAGTTTAGTATACATCTGAGGCAATATGAACGGCCAGCAATGTGTGGATGAGGTGTTTGAACCTTATATATAGTCTGTTCGTTGGATCTTTGTCGTACGTCACAAACTATCGCTTCAAAAACGACGAAAGTTTTACAGTGCGTTCTTTTTCTAACGCATTTAGTTTACCTTATCAGACTGAATGTTTTTGCGTCGTTTCTCGAAGCGATAATTTGTGACGTACGACCAAAGATCCAACGAACAGGCTATACTTCCATTACTCCTTCAGCAGTTGAAAAACCTACTTTTTCAAGTCACTGTAAAAGTTTCTATGGACAGATTTGCCTATTATATGTCGTGTATTAAATATCATCTGTCATCTGTCACTTTTTATATGCATCAGTCAACCGTCAACTCCTAATTGTCATTTGCCATTCGATTATTATATTTGTCATCTATCATCGTCTATTGTATATTATCTGTCATCTATTAAATGGCATTTGTAATCTGCCACACTTTTTTATTCATGAGTCCACTGCCAACTGCTAATTGTCATTTGCTATTTGAATATTCGGTCATCTATCATCTATTATCTGTCGTCTGTTGCCGATCATCTGGCGTCTATTAGACGCCATCTGTCATCTTTTATTTTTTATATTCTTTAGTCAACTGTAAACTCATAATTATCATTTGCCATTTTATTATTTGATTTTTTTATCTGTCATTAGTCATCTCTCATTTGTCATCTATCACCTATCATCTGCCATCTGTTATCTATCATATATCATTTGTCATTGATTATTTTATCTGTCATTAGTCATCTCTCATCTGTCATTTATCACCCATCCTCTGCCATCTGTTGTCTATCATATATCATTTGTCATCTATTATCTATCATCTGTCATCTGTCGTCTATTGTCCATCACCAGTCGTCTATTAAATGACATCTGTCATATGTCACATTTCGTATGCATCAGTCAACTGTCAAATCCTAATTGTCATTTACCATTTGATTATTGTATGATTCGTCTGTCATCTGTCGTTAAAATTTGTTCAATATTTTTATAAAGTTTTGTCAAAAATTGCCAAATTTAAATATTAAATTTTTCAGTTTTCTGATGCACTGAGTCAAATATTATAAACTTAAAATATATATGTATATATAAACTATTTTTCTAATCGTTTATAAAATACTGGAAATTGACAAGAAACAATATAAACAATAGTAAGATTTGTCCTTGAACTATCAAGGTTAAAAGTTCAAAAATTGTTTCATTATTCAACTTTCTAGTAAATTAAGTTGCTAAATTAACTTTGATTATATTAACTGTTTAAAAAAATATTGTAAATTGTTAAAATTTGTTCAAAAATTATTCAATTGTTTAAAATTTTAATAAATAGATTTAAAAAATGTGAAATGAGCTTTAAAAATTATGTCAACTGACTTAAATATTCCAAAATTGTTGAGATAAGCCGAAAATATGTTTAAATTTGAGCAAAATTGTTAATAATAATAATAATAATAATAAACTTTTAAAAGACATATTTGATGTTTTAAAAGTTTCGAAGTTATTGAAAATTGTCAAAATAAATTAAAGATAAAATTTATTAGAATCTTTAAAATTTTTCCAAAGTTATTGTTTCATTTTTAACTTTCTAGTAAACTGAGTGTTTCAAATATTTTTAGATATTATAAAAACATGTTAAATTTGCCAAAAATAATAATTATATATTAAAGTCCTTTACGTTGTAGAGAATAAACTAATTATTAGAAAAACACGAAAACATTTCGTCAAAAATGGTTAAAAATTCAAAAATCATTTAATTTTGCATGGCACAATAATTTATGTCAGAATTTTCCCAATAAACTTTGACAAGTTGTCAATAAATGTTAAAAAAAATGTTCAAAAATTTAAAATTGTCAGAAACATGGTAAAAGAAAGAAATACTGCAAAAATTAAAAAGAACATTTGCTAAAAAAAAAATTGCTAATTGAAGAAGATATGTTTGTGAAATTGCTAGAAAATATAACATAAACATGTGAAAATCAACAATTCCCAAATAATCGAACTGTAAAAAATTGAAGAAATCCCAACTTTTCGTAAATAGTACTTTAATCCGGAATTGGAAGTTCAATGCTACAAAAAAGAGGGAATCAAGAAATATACGCCATAATCGAACAAGAAATAACATTTTTTGAATGACGGTGAAAATTGATATGAAATTCATCCATTTACGAAAGAAGAAATTTAAAATAACTTAAGCTAATTCTGAAATATGATGGATAGTTGAAACTTTGATAGTGCCTTCATGGGTCATGAAGTCCATGAGCAGTACACCTGCCTGATGCCAGAAAATGGTTGCCATGACTTTCAGGGATGAAATTACTGTTTTGCAATTTTTGGGATTGTTTGGTGGATGGACATGACGGCAGGAAACTCATATTTTGTCGCCAGTGACTATCCGAACCAAGAACTGGTCTCAATAGAGAGAATAACGTTCACGCTTTTTGTTCGTCAATAAGCATGATTTTTTGTTTCATGGCCAAATGGAAATATACGACTTATCAATAATATTTTCTCCATTTACATCAATTTTCTTGCGTAGAGAAATCTACTCGCAGCCCTAACTTCGCAACTAGCAGAATTCTTTATTTTGTTGAACATTATAAACACTTACATTAACACTACAGTCAATACCAGCGAACGTAACTTTGTACACAGGCAACTAAAATACAATTGAATATGTAAGTATATATCCGGCAGTCACTCTATTCATCAGCGTTCTGCACTGTGCAAACTGGTACCTCTTCCCGGATATACCTCGTATATTAAGTACTGTACAGCAGTACTGGATTAGAGAAGCAGTAATGAACTCCAGTTGGAAGTCAAGATCTTTAATCATGATCTTGAACATATTGGAAAAAAACTTTTGAAAAAGACAAGGAATTGCAGAGGAAAATTTTACGATAAAGATATTATCTTCGGATGTGTGTTTGGGTGTGTCGAGAAACTTGGACAAACCACTAGAGAGGTTCTACTGGGTGAAGAAATTAAGGAAAACACAAATATGACAATACCATCTTAGAAGATTAGATTATCCATCAGTCTGCGACTTTTTTTTATGGGGATAGCTGAAAACACAAGTTTTCCAAATTGAAAAAGATCTAAATATTGTCCTAGTAGATATTAATCATTGAATTCAAAGAAATTAGTACCGGCAGCAATAGCTCTTTGATGTATTTCTTAAAATGATTTATACATTAAAAAGTATTATAATAATCATTAAGTTTGGCTCACTTCACATCATAGGTACTTCAAAACTAAGTTAATTTCAACCTGTAGTACATTTTACAAGTGGTTCTAGGATTATATTTATATACCCTAATATTCCAATTATAACAGTAACACTGACGAAAGAGTTGCAGCCAGCAGTACCCACCGCGGGTCAGCATTATGTTAATTTCCACACAGAAGACTTATCTAGTTTCGAGTACGCAGTTTAAACGGGGCAATTACGGTCACCTGCTTTTGAACGTAAAACAATCCGCCGCGTTTTTAAACTGTAGAAATGAGGCGGAGGTCAGGGCATCAAGATTCCGATGGCCTTACAGACACACGAAAAGCGTATACGTATACACGTAAGCGAGTATGTGTGCAAAGGCGAGCAGGTGTTTGTGCGGTACGACAACAGGTTTCAAAAAGTACCAATTTTTTTTTCGCGTCTTGCGCAACACTTTCGTTTCGTTTCGAGGCTGGAAAGTGGAGCATTTGCGCGCGACAGAGAGACACCGCCGTCACCTTTGACTTTAAGTAAGTCACAGTGTGACTTCGATCGGGTCGATTAGCGTGGTTTTCGGTTGCGAAACGCTGGCGTACCTGTTGCTCTATCGGCGAGATGAAGGAAATTATTCATAATGAAAAAAAAACTAGATCATGACATTATAATAAGTAGAATGTCGACTGGTATTTGATGAAATGTCATGAGGATTTAATTGGAGCAAATTATTATCATTTTTTATATGTGTAAGAAATTATTGTTATTATCACTAGTAGTGTTTAGCTATCGACCACGTGTTTTTATTTACGTTAATGTGCCATTAATTAAATCCAAAATAGCAAAGGGTACTGATCACCCATCCGATTGCAAATCAGCATGATTAATTATTGAGAAACGTTTTTGGTTTCAGTTGTTTGTTACTTGGATAACCAGTTCTGCTCACTTGTAAATAAAACACTGGTTTGACACTATTTTCACTTGGTTTATTACAACAGGATTATAATACAAAATAAATTGATGCCATTAGTCATTTCTAAGAATACAGAGTGTACCAAAACTGAGCATGGAGATTTTTTAGGTCGTAGATAGATAGACTATAAATAATTCAAATGCAATTTTTTCGTTCATTTGGCATCCAAGACACACTCCAGAAGTAAATGCAAAAATTATTTTAACAACAAGAAAACGTTTTTGATCTAAGAAGAAATAAATGAAAAGAACTGGAATTAATAATTATAATTATGTGTTCTTAATTAGGTTTTCTTAATTTCTCTATTTATTATCCGTATAATTAAATAAGAATTCAAACGAAAAAAGGCTTATGAAAACAATTAAATTATTACTACCTAGCACTCTTAACTTTATAAAGATACAATTAAGAAACATGGACTTATTTTATAGAAATTGATTTGTAACAGTAAAAAAGTAATGCCAAAAGATTTAATGCTCTTTAAAAAAAATCATATGAAATCCTATGGATTCCTTCTCTAATGTTTTACTCTGAATTTTTAGATATAGTATAAATTATTGGCTTTGAATTGCAATTTATTATTTTTGCTCGTTCTTTGTATAACTCCTAAGATACTTACTAAATCCACTCAAGTTATTTTAAGCATGCGATGATTTACGAGAGCCATCCAGAAAGTAGTACCTGTTTTGGGATATCAAATCGCAAATTTAAGACAGTAGTGACGAGTCGGTGTATTGAGATACACACTTTCAGCTTTTAATTTTTTTTCAAACAATTTTCCTTCCAAAATTTCCTAGGTCTGTCTAAAAAACAGTTGATAATCTGAATTCTGGAATATAAAGTGGATGATTCAAAGTTCTTCCACAATGGCTGATAGCCGTCCCGTACGCTCGCCATTAAGGATGTTCTCTTCACTTCACGCCTACAAGCCAATCAATGGTTTGAACTCATCAGATTTTTGGCAGTCATTTTAATCTGTGAATAATATATATGTTTGATCATCGTCATTTCTCCATTGATTAAGTGATCATAATTCATATCAGTTAGGGATGGTTTTTACATCGTTGCGTAATTCTAGAGTCAATGCCAAAGCCTTTTCTTCTACATGCCATCAAATTTGTAAAGAAGTAGCATCAAATTTATCAATCATTGGTCAATCAAACTGAGGTTCTACAAACTTCTTTAATTATTTGTATTCTTTCAGAGATAACAAAATCTGCTCTTCTTGGCCTTCCGCATAGGTGTATGCTCTCTTTTTTATTTATAACACGACCTTGGCTTTGTCCGTAGTTACCAATTCAGTTAGCCGAACAACTATCAGTGCCTTCTATTAATGATTTAAGCATTAAAAACCTTTCATTTTCGCAATGTATCTAAAATACCAGGTCTATAAATATGAAACCGGAATTTGCCCATAGATGTCCCTAGCTGTCAATTTGGTTACCGTCAAACCGCGTCATTGGCGCCATTTCCTTGTTGGCACCTCTGACAAAGATTTTCAACTCACAACAATACAAGTTTCATATAACAGCATAGTTTATAATAGCTAATTTTGTGCCTGGAAACTACGATTTGCGGACTGCATTGATTTTTTGTTACCAATTAAAGAAAACTGCTGCAGAATCGAATCGAATGCTTGTCTAAGCTTACGGTGAATTGGTAAATCACAGTGCTTTGAGTGGTTTAAAAAATTCAAAAGTGGCGATTTTGACGTGAGAAACGAAGAACATGGAAGACCACCGAAAAAGTTAGAAGACAGCGAATCGCAAGCATTGTTGGATGAGGATGACGCTCAAACACAACAACAACTCGCGGATAAATTAAATGTTACACAAGAAACCGTCTCCATACGTTTGAAAGCCATGGGCAAGATCCAAAAGATGAGAATGGGTTCCACATGAACTGAATGAATGCTGCTCGCCAGGAACAAAAAAGTCATTTCTCCATCGAATTGTGACTGGCGATGAACAGTGGATATATTTTGAGGATCCTAAGGGTAAAAGATCATGGATAACTCCAGGCGAACCATCAACAACGACTGCAAGGCCAAATCGCTATGAACGGAAGACAATGCTCTGTGTTTGGTGGGATCGGAAGGGTGTGATCTATTATGAGCTGCTAAAACCTGGCGAAACCGTTAATACTGAACGCTACCTACAACAAATTATCGATTTGAATCAAGCTTTGCGTGAAAAACAACCAGAATATCAAAAAAGGCAACATAAGTGATTTTTCTTCATGATAATGCATCATCACATACAACAAAACTGGTCAAGGAAACGATTGAAGCGTTTGCATCGATGGGACACGCACTTGTCGAGCAGCGCTTTACTTCTTACGAAAATGGCTCAATGACTGGTTTGCCTCAAAAGAGCAACAGTATTTTTGGCGTGGCATCTACAAATTATCAGACAGGTGGGAAAAATGTATTTTCTATACAAAAATTCCGGTTTCATATTTATAGACCTGGTATTTAAGAAGACGCTTTAGAGTATAGTTTTTGAACATCGCCGCAGCTCTGGGTGATAAACAACGGGATAGCCTAGCAAAACTGAAGGCCAGAACGGAAGAGATGAGAAACGTTACAAGATAATAAATAAACTCATCTTACAGTGTTTTATTCCTTCAGAAATAGAAGACTTTTCTATAGTATTTTAGAAAATGCTACAGAAATGATATAATACTATTCTCTTCCTGCATACTGATTCTTTGCCCCTATCCCAAATTGGACGATCTCCACGATGCTCAAATAAATTAGCTTCGATAGTTGACTGTAAGACTAGAACTTAAATGCAATCTCCGATATTAGCTGCATTTTCTTACTCCATATATTTCCTGTAGTAGATGGTCACCACTCTGTACCATAACATCATAAATAGTACTGTTCCTATTTCGGTAAATGATACCTTCTCTTTTGACAGAATATCAGGTAAACTTCTAAAAGTTGTATTCACTATTTGTTTTGAGTTATGTGAAGTAATAATCACCAATAACCGTGTTTTATTCTAAAAGTTGATTCAGAACGTGATTTCGATTTGTAATTTATATAAATTTGGCGCAAACAAAGTTGTTGTTCGGTTGCATAACCAATTATTGCGGTTTGCTTATTCTTCTTATCTTAATGTCCATATTATTTTCTGTGTATTTATCCTGAACGTGTTGAAAATACGTTAATTGTCATGGACCTAATTTTTTGCACAATTCGGTGCATTGTCTAAGGATAGGTTATGTACAAAAATTATCTGTACAAAAAATAAGAATATATGTTTCGGTACAACTTCTCGTTCTTCGAATCAAACTCGTTATTTCCTCGTATGATTTTTTCTTATGTTTGATGTAAAGAGAAAATCGTACGAGGAAATAACGCTGAGCTTGTTGTGATAATAACTCTTCGTAATTTTTCAACTCTGCAATTCCCTTTTTCTTTTATTAATTCCCTCTCTTAATTCACATTTCACTTTTCCTTTTCTAAAGTAACATATCTTCTATTCATAGACGCTTTATTTATAAATAACAGCATCATGATATACTTCACCTTGAAATATCTCCAATGACCAAAAAATAACTGTATTTTAATATTAATATTACTTTAAAATATTACTATTACTTGACTAGATGTGTAACTAACAATTTGACTTCATCAAATAATTTTGTTCATCTCACATCAGTATTTTTATCCTTCTCATAGCTCTTGAAGAGAAGTGTCGTCCATTAAAGAGAAAATTTTATTGAAAAGGGCTATAAACAGTTAAAGAAGATCATCATTTGACCTAATTTTTAAACAACAGTTTTATAATATATGGCAAAAAATTATGTTTTAATTATAATTCTTCAGCTTCCAATACTGATTGGATGTATAACTTAAAATAATATCTTGAGCTAATCAAATATAAGAAGGAAAATCCTTCTAATTTCGGTATTTTCATTGACTCTCTTTTACTAAATAGAAAGCTTTTTTGAAAAAGTCAATAAACAGTATTTTCAAGTAGGTACTTCTGAATCGTACAAGCAAAATAGCAACTGTTCATTAGAGGACATCTAATTCCTCTTCATCTCAAACAATCACTGATTCTGATGTAACATTAGTTCTCCTTTACTCTTCTACATCCCATTTTTTTGAATAACAGAAAAACGTTTAACTTTCTTATACTACTACTACAAACTTAGTTTCATAATGATTACTGTGTAATTCGAAACTAGTCACAAAGTGTTGTATAAAAATAAAAAGTAGTATAAGAAAGTTAAACGTTTTTCTGTTATTCATTAAAAATGTACTACGAAGTGAACGCCTCCAAAATTCAAGATATAATTCAAACCATTTTTTTTTATATGCTAACAAAATCTTATTCAAAAAAGATTCTTCGCAGAGACTTAATTCTTAAACAGTTTTATGATATACTTCACCCCAAAATATCTCTGACGATCAAAAACCTGTGCTTTAATTTTAACTCTCACATTTTTCTCATTTCTCTTAACTCTGAAGCAGACAATTTCCGGAAAAGGCGATAAACAGTACCTTTGAAGTAAATGAAAGTTTTAAAGAAACAAAAGAGCAAATATCAATTTAAAAAAGCCAACGACAAAAAATCCTCTTTCTCTCTCTTCTAGATGTGAAACAATCTTACGTATTTTATTTTAATCCTACAACTGTTTATTAAAAAATAAACAGGTTAGCAAAAAACTTCTCTATCTTTTGGTTGCGAATAGATGTTACGTGCTCGTCGTCCTTAGTATCGAAAACTATTAAAACCTATAGTTAACTAGTAGAAAAAGCTCTTTTAGATTCTTTTGTAAATAAATCTCACGTACTACTCATATACCATCAACATATTTTTTTTATAAATGGGTCAAGAAAGAACTTTTTATAGATATTAATAGTTATTAATATCTATAAAAAGTTCTTTCTTGACCCATTTATAAAAAAAGCCATTAATAGATTTTTCTGCAATCTTATTCCTCCTATCAAAAACCTTGTCTTTTCCTTGAATTTCTGTAATTCCTCCCTTTTGACTTCTCTTCCAACTTTACCTCAGCAAAACCCAATTGATCTTTACTTTATCTTAAATACTTTTTTGTTGGTAAAGAAGAAATATCGTATGTCACCATTATTTTTTAACTTAAGTGAATACATTACAGGCATACATAAACTTACAGACTTCTAGAATTTTGTTCAGTTTTTTTTTGTAGATTTGTAGAGCTTTTTTTTAATTCCATTTTTTAAGAATTTTCTAATGGGCCTCTAGAATTTTCCTCAATATTTTTTTTGTAGACTTCAAGAACTTCTTAGCAACTTTCATCACATTTTTGAAGAATTTTTCTAAAGGGTTCTTGATTTTGTAGAAATCTAGAATTGTCAATCAGTATTTTTCATAGGGAGTTCTAGAATTTTCTTCAGTTTTTTTTATAGATTTCTAGAAGTAACCCGTAACTTTCATTCCATTTTTTTAAGAATTTCCTTATGTGCCTCTAAAATCTTTCTGGTAACTTTTATTACGTTTTATGAGTTCAAGAATTTTCTTGTAGATTTCTAGAATTTTTCATAAAATTTCATTCAGTTTTTCAGGAAATTTCTTACAGCCTTCTAGAATTTTTTCAGTTTTTTTTGTAGATTTGTAGAACTTTGTTTTAAGTTGCCATTTTTCATCACATTTTTGAATAAATTTTCTAAAGGGTTCTTGAATTGAATTTTTTAAAAATAAATTCAGTTTATCAGGAATTTTCCTAGAGAGTTATAGAATTTTCGTCAGTTTGTTTTCTTTATAGATTTCTAGTAACTCAGTAACTCTTATTCCATTTTTTAAGAATTTTCTTATAAGACTACAATTTTCTTTGTAGATTTCTAGAACTTCTTAATAGAATTTTCCTCAATATTTTTTTGTAGATTTCAAGAACTTCTTAGCAACTTTCATCACATTTTTGAAGAATTTTTCTAAAGGGTTCTTGATTTTGTAGAAATCTAGAATTTTTTTAGAAAGTGTCAATCAGTTTTATTCAGGAATTTTCATAGGGAGTTCTAGAATTTTCTTCAGTTTTTTTTATAGATTTCTAGAAGTACCCCGTAACTTTCATTCCATTTTTTTAAGAATTTCCTTATGTGCCTCTAAAATCTTTCTGGTAACTTTTATTACGTTTTATGAGTTCAAGAATTTTCTTGTAGATTTCTAGAATTTTTCATAAAATTTCATTCAGTTTTTCAGGAATTTTCTTACAGCCTTCTAGAATTTTTTCAGTTTTTTTTTGTAGATTTGTAGAACTTTTTTTTAAGTTGCCATTTTTCATCACATTTTTGAAGAAATTTTCTAAAGGGTTCTTGAATTGAATTTTTTTAAAATCAATTCAGTTTATCAGGAATTTTCCTAGAGAGTTCTAGAATTTTCGTCAGTTTGTTTTTTTTTATAGATCTCTAGTAACTCAGTATTCATTCCATTTTTTTAAGAATTTTCTTATGAGACTACAATTTTCTTTGTAGATTTCTAGAACTTCTTAGAAACTTTCATAACACTTTTGAAGAATTTTTCAAAGGTGTCCTTGAATTTTTCTCAATATTGTTTGTAGATTTCTAAAACTTTCCAGTATCTTGCAATTCATCCTCCAAGAAATTTCTTAGAGTTATAAAACTTCCATTAGATTTTTTATAGATTTCTAGAATTACTCGGCCACTTTCATCACACTTTGAAGAATAATTCTAATTTTGTATTCTTTACAATTACTTGTTATATAAGTTTCATTTAACTCCTATAGTTTATTAACAATAGGCAAAAAATGACAAAATTATTAAGTTAAGAAGTTTTTCATTGTCTTTAACTTCTGTTTGAAAAGTTATGTCTTATTTTTCAAAATTTCTCAACCCGAATTTCTGTTTTAAATCCAAAAAATTGGATTCTAAAATTTATCAGGAATTTTCTCAGAAACTTCTAGAATTTTCTATAGTTATTTTTGTAACTTTTCTACATTACATTTTTCAAGAATTTTCTTATCGGCCTCTAGAATTTTTTTAAAATATTTTTTTGTAAAATTTAAGAACTTCTCAGCAACTTTCATTACATTTTTGAAGAATTTTTCTAAAGGGTGTTTGAATTTTGTAGATATCTAGATTTTTTTTTAGAAAGTGTCAATCAGGTTTTTTCAGGAATTTTCCTAGAGTTCTAGAAATTTCCTTAATTTTTTTTTGTAGATTTCAAGAACTTCTCAGCAACTTTCATTGCATTTTTGAAGAACTTTTTTAAAGGGTTTTTGAATTATGAAGATTTCTAGAATTTTTTAGAACGGTAATCATTATCAAACTAAACACTTAGTTTGATAATGATGTGTAGTCGAAACTAGTCACCGAAAAATAAAATTTAAAAGTGGTATAAAAAAGTAAAAGTGTTTTCTTTATTCTTAATTTAAATGATATAGGAAAAAATTTCTGAGAAAATCTGAAACTTTCAAATTAGTGGAAATTTTTAAATCTGAAACCTAAATTGCTAAAGAGTTTTAGAACTACTGAAGAAAAATCTCGCAAGTAGAAATATGAATTCATTGAAAACTTGTCTAAAAATGGAAGAAAATGCTGGAAATTTCTAAAAACAAAAAAATAAGTACGTTCCCTGTATTTTTGTTTGCCCAAAAAAGCTATTCCCAATAATTTGCTCTCTTTTGAATTCTTTACAATTACTTGTTATACAAATTTTATGGAACTCCTATAGTTTATAAATAAAAGGCTAAAAATATCAATTTTTTAAATATTATTATTAATTTATTTCTCGCGGGACAAGAACATTATGAAAAATATGTATTAACAAAACTTGTTATTATTAATACTGCACTAGAAAAATCAACATTCAATTTACAAAACTTGTATAGTTTCTCATTCCCTTTTAACTTTTGTTTAAAAAGTTATGTAATATTTTCCATATTTGGAAAAATATCAAAAAAACCGCCTCAAGTAAATATCCACATTGTACGAGTAGAACATTAGCTTCAAAACAGTGCAAAACTGGATCATCTACATGCTAAAGTATAGTGCAATATGAGAATAACTTATGTTGCAGTGCAATGCATAAATGTAAAATAAGAAATTAAGACTAGAGCCTTGTAGAAGACCATAAAAAGAATATTTTTGTTTATGAGAACGGACTTTATGAGTAAGTAAGTAATTATATTAGGTCGTTAAATTATTGCTTCCCTCTCGACAACAGTTATTGACTTGTTTCGAACTCTTTGGGTCTTATCAGTGCACCACAATTAAAGACATGGAAACGAAAAGTTACTACAGAGTTTTTTAGTGATCGCATTCAGATAAAGTTATTTACATCCTAGCAAAGGCTTTTGTTTCTTTTGATAAATTTGCACACATTTTTAGTGCAAATATAGGATTTTTATTGCTGTAAATATAGATAGAATAATTCAAATGAAACGTTGATACGGAGTTTATAAATCACCAGTTCTCCGCTAACGATAGAGACACCGTTGAAGTGACATCTATTGTTTAAACGTTGCACTGATATTAGAACGGATACCAATTAAAATAAGTTGCTATATAAGAATTGAAATGATTATTGAATCAGTGGCTGCAGAGATGTAAAGTATAGAGCAACAATTGAATGTGTATTCAGAATTAATATCCGGGATATCAAATTCAAAATTCAAATTCTGTTTTAAATCCAAACTGTACACTGATTTTTTTCTATCAACGAATTGAGGCTAATAAATAGAAGGCCTAAGATGGAAAGATTCGCCTTTACTAATTTTAAGTGTATGGTGCATTATTTTCTTATTCCAGAACAAGTTTAGTGACAGTCATTGAACAGTTACTGTTAAAGCAGTGTACCGAAAATAGCAACGAGTTGCAGTATGGAGTATGATATTCTATCCATACCAGGGTAGAAATCTTTCAAATAAAATAAAGAAAAATTAAGGTAAAGTTGGAAGAAAGGCCAGTGAGAGGATATTTTCAAACTTCAAGCAAATTTCAAGGTTTTCTAAAAGAAGATGTGAAATTACAAAAGAACCTATTGATAGCATCAAAATATGATTGCCTAGAGATAGTTGAATAATAAATTTTATAGATATTAATAATAAGCCATACTGAGGATATAGGAGGAGTAAGTGAGATCCATTTATAGAAAGATGTATAAGAGATCGTTTTTACTACACAATTATAGATTGTGCTCCTTAGATCTAGAATAGAAAGTTTTTTTAATGGACAGTTTATGTAATTTTAAAGGTTCCTACTTAAAAGTACCGTTTATTGCCTTTTTCTGGAAAACACACTTAAAAAGAGTTAAATCTAGGGCATAGTTTCTGAACCTTCTTTTGCTCACTTCTAATTGAAGTAATAGAAAATATTTTTCAAAATGGTTTGAATTTGACCACTTAGAAATGAATGAGAGAAAGAAGAATTCTTTAGATAATTATGACTTAGCACCTAGATCATAAGTAAAAGTGATAGATGTTATAGGAAGTATTAAAGGAGTTTTTAGAAGTAGTTATGTTTATATAGGGAAATAATGTTTCTGGATTCAATAGTAGGAAACTACACGTTACATAGAAAAAGAAACCGCATAAAATTATTGATGATAAGATGTATTCGACTTTTGGTAGTCTAGATCTTATAGCTTCAACTATTACACTATCCTTTGAAATCGGTTCGGATTTTACAAGAGATGTTTAGAAATCGGAAAATAACAATCATACCATTAGAGTTAGATGAACAGATCTTCGTCAGGTAGATGATAAAGTCTGAAGAACGTTACGTCAACTTCAAGAGGGTAAATTTGTTTTTCTTTTTTAATTTAACCTTAAATTAATAATCCTATGATTTCACCATTAAAAACATCTTAGTAGATTTAGCTAACTTAAAAAGTTAAACATTTTGTAAGTTGATACATCATGTGTGTTCAATATTGTATTGTTTTTACGTTGTATTGTAATTTTTTCCAGAGAAACACAAGTTTTGAAAAACATTGTTTTCCACATGTAAAAATCTTTATCTGATTGCAGCATTTTTGATGACAATCACTAAAAATTAAGGACTTTTTCACTCACAAAGCTGGAAATGTTTACCATGAAAAATCTTCATCTACACGAACACAAAGCCAAATTTTCGATTTTCTTTAAACGGATAAACTAGCACCTTAGAGATATTTCAAAGATGTTAATTATTTTAGTTTTTGTAAATAATCTAAAAGATATGTTAAATAATTTGACCTTAGCAATAGTTTTCAAAAATATTAAGATATTTTGAGGGTTTGAGCAGAATATGACAATTCTTCCTTTTCTGGTGACTTTTTTCTATGAGTTGGATATTTTACTTCTATAAAGCAACTGAAACATGCTTAACGGCTTACTAAATATTAGCGAAATTATTACTAGTGACATTTTAAAGCTGCAAAAAAACTGAGTAACAATTTTACAGCAGTTAGCGATAACATTTCGTCATTCTAAGGACATCCCAGTTTTCCAATCAATGAAACATAACAAAAGTAACACCGGTTTTGAAAACGGAAAATAAATATGCTGTTAATTAATATTAATAACTTTTCCAAAATATTCGAGACAATTGTAGCTAATAGGATATATAGTCACGTTGAAACCCGTATCTCCACCAGACAGCATGGTTTTATGAAAGGAATATCAACATCAACCAACTTATTAAATTTTATTGAATTTGTATCCTTCCACCGTGATAAACGTATACAAGTCAATGTTATTCACACAGATACAACAACACAAATTAGAACGATGGGGTTTGATCGGTATGATCCACTTATTAAAGTCATATCTATCAAATAGAGAAAACTAATGGAATATTTGAGCCACAAGTTCATAATTTTCTATCTATCCAGCGATCTACCTCAGGGTTCCAGCCTGGGACCACTACTATTTCTTTTATTTATCAACGATATACCTTATAATATCTAATGACAAATTCTTATTTATGCAGACGATGTAAAAATTTTTAAAGAAATTAATTCCGAGAGCGACAGTTCAGAGCTAAAATCTGATATAGATAGCATTCAAGAATAAAGTGAGATTAATGAATTGCAGCAGAAATATAAATGTATGACGTTCTCCAGAAGTGATGTGGAGTTTCAACAAGTAACAGCCTCATAAATTCAGTATATTTGTTTTGAGTATAATGATGTATACTTACCATCCGTCATGAATTTAAACAACTATTGCACTCTCTGCGCTATCTCAATGCCTCCTAATTTTGTCTGGGTCTTCAACTTACCTCCCCTACCATAAGGGGGCGTTAAAAATAGGAAATAATATGTCGGGATGAAAAGGATGGAAACATTAATACGAGTGTATAAATTCATAATAGTCTCATCAAAAATAAGCAAAAATACGCCAGTAAAGGCTAAGTTATTGCCTAAAGTGGCTAAATACACTGCTGGTGAGCATATCATCATCCAGTAATATGGGTTTGAGTGGTAGAACACTACGTGAACTCCGCCCGCATGTTCCCTTCTCTAAATTGTTAAGTAGTTTATAAATTCATATTAATTGTTATTATTATTAATAATTTTTTGAGTAAACATGTAAAGAAAAATCAATAAATCAATAATTCATAAATTAAAACACAGATTTTTTAGGTCATCAGAGATATTTAAAGACTGTTGTTTATGAAATTAGGTGAAGGAAATCTCTTGTGTATTGTTTTTTTCACTGAAGATTTGAATAGCAATAATTACAGATGAATAAGGGTACTGCAGAGTTAAGAAATTACGAAGAACTATCACATCAGGCTCGGGGATAGTTTGAAGTGAAGAGGAAGTAAATGTCTTTGAATTACACCAAAACGGCCCGATATTGTATGAGAAAACCTATGGAAGATTGTAGGGCTCCTAACAGGATACTGCAATTTAAGATCCCACATGGAATAGACTGGGACTACAATCTAGTCCAATCTGCAGAAGGTGCGAGGAGGAAGAGGAAACCGCTGAGCAGGTACTTCTAGGTGTTATCCAACCTGCGGGAAACCACAATGGGAGAGGGATATCTAAAGTCATCAGACATCCTAAGAGTACCTCTTGTTGCAGTCCTGGCGTTTGCCAATGCTTTGGGTTAGCTTAACCGTAGAATGAGGACTCAGATTGGATAACGTACAAAGGGCCCACTGGGGAATACGTGCAGCGGAACTCTCGGCTTTCCCATCGAATAAATCCAGATCCAGATCTAGATGTGCTTGAATTAGTAGAAGGAAATAATCAATACCAGTTTTCTTGTATAATAGACGTATGCAACATTTTACCTTCAGTGTTCTAGAAAAGATCGCATGTTTCCAACAATTACGCGGTTTCATGTCAATCCAGAAATTATAAGAAATGATAAAACACTTAAAAAATAACTGTAAAGCTGGGAAATTACGAAGAACTGACTTTATTTGAGGTGAAAAAGTAGATATCCTTGTATTAGTAGGAGAAAATAACGAGTTGGCTTCTGAGAACGAAAAATTATATAGATGTGATACTCACAAAGTCATTCATTTTATTGCAATTCCCCAATAAAATAGTTTCAAGTATAAATATACTTTTTTGTATATTAGTATTTGATAGTTATTAAGTCATAGAAACTAGAGTTACTTTTATTTAGAATTTAAGTAAGAAAAATACACTGACAAAAATATGAACTCTAAGCTGAGAAGATTAAGCAAACAGGAATGATTTGAACAGAACAAAATCAATTATTTGAGCATCGTGGAGATCGTCGATTTTGGGATAGCGAGAAAAAAAGCAGCAAGCCAGGAGTATGGTATTATATCTTTTCTATGGTATTTTTTATAATGCTACAGAAAACTCTTCCACTCCTGAATGAATAAAATACTATAAGATGAGATTCTTTACAATTTTTCTTGTAACGTGTGGGCTTAAACTATCCTCATCTCTTCCGCTCTGGCCCTCAGTTTTGATAGGCTATCCCGTAGTTTATCACCCAGACCTGCAGCGATGTTCAAAAAATATATTCTAAATCGTCGGGATGTAAGTTTCATTTGAAATAGTCATGCCGGTATCTTTTGAGCATCGTTTGTAATAATTTCGTACTATCCTATTACAGGATTATCTTTAATTAAGTAAATTCCATAAACGTAGATTTAGAAAAGTTCTTTTAGTATAACAAAACTACAACTTTAAAGTATATTTCGGAGGTATGACGTTGTAAATTAAGATACACTTATAATTTTGTATTAAATGGTACCGTTAAAGGGCTACGTGATCAGTAGCCATTTGCAGCCTGGCAACACCTCTACGCTTTATTGAGTTGTATCAATCTCATGGTGTTTACAAGAAAACACGGTAATTTCACAACACACACAGCACACACGTACGCACGGTGAGCGGGTAAACATGTCATTAAAATCGACTTAAGCCGAAGCAAGAAGAGCACTTTTGGCAATTAGACGTTTCGAGCAAATGGGACCACATACGCGGCGGCGCGCATTAATTCTTACGTAACGTGGCAGCACCGCGAGCTCCGTTCAAGAACTCTTCAACGTGTTATTACCGCCGGTTTTATTAATGAACAGTAAAATTTATTGCCAGCACAGTGGCACCTGCAATAACACACCTTGATTAATACCGAGCTGGACGACAATTATATAGCGATATACGATTGCTGTTTGCTATGGTTAATATCGTAAAGTTGAAATGGAATTTGCGATACATATTTCAAAAAAAAAAAAAAAAACGAAACGAAACGTGAAATTTAATTATAAGGTGTTGATTAATATTTTTTAAATGACGTGACACAGCAGGTGTTCTTGATTACAATCAAATTTTTGACATGAATTGGTATATCCATATATGGGGAAAATTAACTAATTATTTCCTTATAATAAGCAAAAGTGAAAAAAAATTGACGTTGACTTTAGAATGTTGCTTACGATCAACTTGGCAACTTTATCACTAAATCATATTTGGTTAGAGAACTGTGATATCAAGCAATATTTGAAAGTCTTCGTTAATAGATGTATACATTTATTAGACATCTTGATGCAAGCTGCTCAGCCAAAATTTGCAGATGGTTTGGTTACGACTCATATTTAAGTTAATTTTTGCCCGCGCGGTCAAG
The DNA here is from genome assembly GCA_963969525.1 of Ontholestes murinus. NCBI lineage: Eukaryota > Metazoa > Arthropoda > Insecta > Coleoptera > Staphylinidae > Ontholestes > Ontholestes murinus. The sequence continues at coordinate 14,512,606 of OZ018389.1, read as the reverse complement.
ATTAGATAAGAGCGCCCTTTGCCGCGCCTAATCGTTTTGTACACACGAAGAAGTGTAATTAATGGACTTTAATTGTAAACAACAACAACTGCTATTTGTCCGCATTTTTGTGACGTCGTTCACTTATCATTTTATGTAAATAATAATGTTTATATATAGTTTGTAAGTTAAGAAATAAATCAGAAGATTCAAACCAGTCTAGCTTGATGTTACTTGCTTCTCACTGAAGAGCTTAAAATCCTCAGAGAACAATTTCCTCAACTTACTGCTTTCCTTCTCCGCTGCCGTATAACCAGCGTTAATAAAACATAATTTAATCTTAAGTAGAGTCACTTGTGTCTTACTGACGAGCCTAAGAACCTCAAAGCGCAATTTCTCTCTTAAATTAAATATCATCGTTTCTCACCACGTGAAGACATCTATACTGCACAAACCAGTGCCATTACGAGCAGACGCTCCCTACGTACCGACGCTCACACAGCAGCGTCCGCGTACACATTGGTCCTTCGAACCGGATCTTAGAAAAAGATAAAACGACGCCGCCGACAAACCCGATCCAGAGGTTCAACCGACGGCGAAGCTTTTAACGAAATTGTGTATACTCTGGGGATCGAGTACCGGAGTTCCTGCACAATATTCCTTAAATATTCCACATCATCTCCGTGGACAACCGCACCTTGTGTTTCGGATTTACGACCCGAAAACACGACCACTTCTGAACTAGAAGACAACGCTAGCAGAAGATAACCACCACGACGTGAAGCACAGCCCATCTTCTAGTCTTCTAGACGAGAGATACCATACCGCTTCAGATTTACAACCCGGAACACAATTTTCTCCGAACGTGAAGAAAACATAATACAACACAACAAACACCTCCGAACGAGAGGTAAAAAACTTTGTAAGCGTGTATACTCTGGGGATCGAGCACCAGAGTATCTATACGTAACAACAAAACTTCGCGAGGTAAACACTGCGTAGTTAGAGGATCGGACTTACAACCCGACTCACAACCCTCAGATAAGATCAACATGGAGTCATTAAACCAGCTTGCGAAACCCTAGAAACAATTGGACAACACATGAATGGAATTCATGAAGAGCTGAACAAGCTAACTACTACCAGAAATAAAAGAAAAGCACTCATAGACAGCTTGATAGCAGACATGGACCAAATAAAAGAAATACATGCTGATTGCATGCAGATAAGGGATCCTGACCATACGTATTTCCGGAGTAACTACTATGAAAAGCTATGTGCAAGATACGAGGAAATAGTAACATCTGCTAAAATCGACGCTGAAAACCGTCCGACAGCTTCATCGCAAATCTGCTCAGGACTCACAACATGAAGCATTTATTATATGGATGAATAAATTAAACGACATAATAAATGACGCACTGAAAATGACATCTATATCAAAAATAGTTCATGATAACTGGGCAGCGCACATCACAAACAACTGGAAAACAGTAAATGACTTACGAAGTACACTTAACACCAACATGAGCAGAAACAAGGAAGAAAAATATGACGAACTGTTTCAAAAGAAAATTGAAGCAGAAACACATTTAAGTTATTACCTCCAACCACAACAGAGCCGGGCCATTATGCAAATACCACAAAAAACTATTCCCACATACGATGGAGGATACGAGAGATGGGCTAACTTTAGTAAATTATACCAAACAATTATCCATCAAAATAGCGCATTATCTGATGTTGAAAAGTTTGAATAATTGAAAGGATATGTGTGTGGAGAAGCAGCCCGATTAATTCAACATATTCCCATGACCGGAGCGAATTACTTCACCGCGTGGGAAACATTAGAAAGACGGTATAACAATCAACGCCTACTCGTCGCACAACTTGTGGATAGATTAGTAGACCATCAACCTTGTAAACCAAATGCACCATCACAACTAAGAAAATTACACGATGTAAGCAGAGAATGCATCCAAATATTAGACAATTTGGGTTATGATACAACAACGTGGGATCCAATTGTAGAAAGACTGATAATGCGAAAATGGGACGAAGACACCACCAGGATATTTGATCAATTCATGGAAACGCCGCACGAAGTTCCAACGTTAAAGAACATCCTGGAATTTATGGAAAAAAGATTTCTCTCAATGGAACAATATCGCCCCACGTATACGCAGCATCGCTCAAAAGTATGCGCCATATGTGGGAAAAGTCAACATGATTTAAGTCGCTGTCCGATATTTTCGTCTAAGAATGCGCAGGAAAAAAACCGGATAGTAAAGGAATATGGAATCTGCAAAAATTGTCTTTTGCACCCCAGCTCAAAACAGTGCTCATCATCACATCGTTGTAGAATCTGCAACGGTTATCATCACACACAATTACACATAGATACAACCTCGTTACGTCAATACGATGAACCAAGCAAACAACAGAGGTAATCAGTCACCGCACCCTAGACGTCAGCAATACCAAAATAGAAGCAACACATATGCAGTTGACGTACCTGAAAATGAAGATCTTCTGCCTACAGCACTTATGCAAGCCATGACGAAAAATGGAAACAAAATTACAGTCAGGGTTTTAATCGATCAATGCTCACAAAGTTCCTTTGTGACAGAACAAACAGCGCAGCTACTGGGCCTTCCGAAGGAAACATCTTATAATACAGTTACAGGAATAATCCTAATCAATTCAAGTTAAATGCGCAACTTCATATTCTCCGAAAAATCACTGGAATGCACCCAGCAACACGTGGACATGCAGTCAATCTCGAAGAATATGAATTAGCTGATCCCACGTACGGAAAACCAGGAAAAATAGATATCTTGTTAGGAACAAGATATTATGGCAATATCTTGAGACAAGGTATGAAAAAGGAAAATGGACTGCTATTGCAAGACACAGAATTTGGCTGGATTGTATCAGGAAATGTTCATTTGAAACAACGAAGTCAAAGATGTATGATAACAAAAATAACAGCAGCTCCAGACATCAGTAAATTCTGGGAAATGGAAGAAATTACGGCAAAGGTCCAATCAACAAAGGAAAATGCAATATGCGAGGAACAATTTAGTTTAACAACCAAACGAGATTCAAAGGGACGCTATTGTGTCGAACTACCGTTAATAAATCGACCACCTGCCTTAGGAGAATCCAGAAACCGAGCAGTGGCTAGATTTTTACAACAAGAAAGGAAGCTTCAAAAATCGAAGGAGGTGAAATTAGAATACAATAAGTTCATGCGAGAATATTTGAACCTTGGTCATATGAAACCAGCTAATCCAAATAACAATTATATATCCGAATACTTTCTCCCACATCACGCAGTTTTTAAAGAAGAAAGTACAAGCACCAAACTAAGAGTAGTGTTTGATGCATCTTGCAAGACTTCATCTGCTAAGAGTTTAAATGATAAAATGTATGCAGGACCTCAGCTATTGAACGACATAACAGGTATACTACTTCGATGGAGATTACATCGAGTCGCATTCATCGCAGACATAGAAAAGATGTATAGGCAGATCCAAATAACAGAAGAAGATCAGCGGTACCAGAAAATTTTATGGAGATTCCATCCATCTGAGGAAATACAGGAGTATCAACTATGCACTGTCACATATGGAATGAAAGCATCACCATATCTGGCAATTAGAACATTACATCAGCTGGCTTTTGATGAAAATAGAGAATATCGACAAGTAGCGAAAACGATTACCAGAGACACATACGTGGATGATGTCCTCTCTGGAGGTAACGACATTGCAGCAGCTAGAGCACTACAGGGAGATTTAATTGAAATTTTGAAGAGAGGATGCTTTAATCTTCGAAAATGGAGTAGCAATGATCCAAGATTACTAGAGAACTTACCAATGGACATGATAGAGCAAAGTAACTACGAAGTCGTAAGCACTGAAAAGAAATCCTTGGGAATTATATGGAATCCACGACTCGACAATTTTACCTTCAGAATACCTACTATGAAATATTCTACAATTACTAAGAGAGTTATCCTTTCCAATATCTCTCAAATCTTCGATCCGTTAGGATGGTTTTCTCCAGTCACGATCAAAGCGAAATTGCTTATTCAGCAACTCTGGATATCAGGAATAGAATGGGATGACGAGGTATCGCCACAACATAAGAAAAATTGGCACCAAATAGTAAATCAATTACCTAGCATCGAAGAACTAAAAATCACGAGATAGACATATTTTACAAAAGAAATGGAGATACATGGATTCCGTGATGCCTCAGAAAAAGCATATGGTGCTGTAGTCTACGCTAGGACCTTTTGGAAAAGAGAAATAAAAATTACACTACTGCAAAGTAAATCAAAAGTTGCACCAATCAAAAGTAAGGTCACTCTTCCGAGACTAGAGCTGTGTGCCGCGCAACTACTCGCTAAGTTATTAGAAAAAGTGCTCAATGAACTACAATGCAACATTAAATCCATACACGCTTGGTCAGATTCTACTATTACCCTCGCGTGGATTAAAGGCAACAACAAGAAAACGGATACATTTGTTTCTAACCGAATCGCGGAAATACAAAGATTATCAAAAAATATAGAATGGCATCATGTTAAGAGTCAGGATAACCCAGCAGATTTTATTTCAAGAGGAATGGATCCCAGGGAAATAATCAACAAAACCTTATGGTGGACAGATCCAGAATGGATGAAAAAAGAAATAACATATGAAGAGAAAAAAGAGCAAGAAGAAATTACGAAAAAGGTAACATTTCTCACAAGACCTAAAACAGACACAATGATAGAACGATTTCCCACGCTAATTAGACTTAAACGAGTTATATCCTACTGCAGACGATTCGGAAAGAATATTAAAGGCAAAAAGAAATAACATATGAAGAGAAAAAAGAGCAAGAAGAAATTACGAAAAAGGTAACATTTCTCACAAGACCTAAAACAGACACAATGATAGAACGATTTCCCACGCTAATTAGACTTAAACGAGTTATATCCTACTGCAGACGATTCGGAAAGAATATTAAAGGCAATCTCTCTGCATAGCAGCATGGCGTAGATTTATAGCTCGAAGAGGTCGACCACATAAAATGTTCAGTGACAATGGTAGAAACTTCGTAGGAGCAGCGAAATTTCTACGACAGGAAATTATGAATATCGAAAAATCAGGAACACTGAGTCAACAAGGAACAACCTGGAGTTTCATACCAGCACTGTCACCACACTTTGGTGGACTATGGGAGGCTGGTATAAAATCTAAAAAACACCATCTCAAACGAGTTCTCAGATCCACAACACTAACCTTCGAGGAGTTAAGTACACTGTTATGCCAAATTGAGGCATGCTTAAACTCACGACCATTATGCGGCATAGACAATAACCCAGAGGGTTTAACAGCATTGACGCCAGCGCATTTTTTGATAGGACAAGCATACATCGAACCAACAAACATTATAAATACACCGATTAATGAAAGTCTTCATCAGAGATGGCGGGAAATTCAAAAGATGAAGCAAGAATTTTGGAAGAAACGGTCCAGTGAGTACTTATCGCGACTGCAAAACAGGTATAAATGGACGGATGAAACAGAAGACTTAAAACAGGACCAGGTAGTGATAATGAAGGTTGCTAACGTAGATCCAGCAAATTGGGCATTAGCTCGTGTCCATAAAGTTTATCCAGGAGAATATGGTAAAAAGGAAGAGACAACAACCACAATATCACATTTAACGACTGTGTCAAGGAAGAAGCCATGCTCCAAGTTACCAATCGCTATGCACTGGATTATGTTGCTATTCTTAGGACTAATAACGTCTACAACGGCATCATTTCAATTGAGACAGGTTCCGAACGGCATCTTAACAGAGCACCTAGGATCTGCATACCTAAACCAAGGAACATTCCAGATGCAAATTATATTTAACAAAACGGACATACAAAACCAATTACAGAAAGCTGAAGCAATGAACCTACACTATTCACTAACGTGTAAAGCCGCAATAGCATATAATCACACATGTGAATGTGAATATACGGAGAATCAATTATTTAAAGACATTCAATATTTACAACACATCAAAGAATACATCGGAGGTACAGATACCACAGCAAATCAAAATAGAGTTCAACGTGACTTATTAGGAACCATGGTAACAACAATTTTCGGTGTAAACGAAGAAGTATACCAAGACATTGATAAGTTGGATGAAAATCAACAAAAACTTATCCAGAAACAGAATCACGTAGAAGGACTCATGTTATCAACATTGCACGTAGTAAATGATACAGAGGAACAATTAAAATCACATATAAGAGGGTTTCAAAATCACGTAAACCTGGCGATGCAATCAGTAGGAAATAGTACCAAGGATAACAGAATCCAACTACACTTTATAAACATGTACCAACAAGCAAAAATGTACATCAAGGAATTAAAGGAACAATATAGCAAATTGCAAAATATTGAAGGGAACATACCAGCCTTTTTAGACATTGTGGCGCCCGCGCAAGTTGCTATCGCAATTGGAAAAAATCTACTACCAGCACATCTGGAAGTCAAGCAGATTATTGAGAAAGCAGAGGTAGTAAGAAATACCACACACGTCATCTTAAAAGGATACCTTCCAATAATAAACCTGGCTCCATATAAATTGATGAAGCTAACAAGCACTGCATTCAACATAACAAACACAGGATACAACACATTGGAGACTACAGATGGGATAATTGGAGTAAATTACAACAGTCTGCAGTTCTTTAGATTATCCCAAGAAGATCTTCAAAAATGTAGATATTTGAAAAATAATGCCATGATGTGCCATCCACCGCCAATCGAAAGGCTAGACACAAGAAAGAGATGCGACATTGAACTGGTCCATGAGAACAAAGAACCATGCAAGCACAAGGTAGTTAAGCATAACCTACAAAATCTTGTATAAAAGAAGCTGATATACCCAAATACGTGGATGTTCATATCGAATCATGCTCGGACAGTAGCAGTCATTTGTAGTAACGAACGTACCAATGTATTATTGGAAGGTACTGGAATAATACAAATAACAAGTACTTGCTTTATAGAAAGTAAAGAATATCGTTTACTACCGACACAAGATATAACTTCTATAGTGAAGGGGGTATCCATCAAGCCAGTCAACCTCACCAGCTTGGAACTAACAGAAGAACCAGCCGTACCCCAAGAGAAGGTGTTCTTAACCACACAGACACTCAGCACCACTCTAAAAGATGAAGAGCAGTACATCAAAGAGCAAGTCACAACTTGGCATTCAATATCGCATGAATATGAATCTCACAAATATATATGGTCAATAATTGCTTTTATTATTACAGCCATTGCCATTGGAAGCACATTTGTATATTTGAAACGTCCCCGCAAGACTTCAGATTCAGGAATAGCATTCCATCTTCAAGATCCATAATACCCGGGGGCCCCAAGATGTCCAATTCACATTGTACAGAGCATATCACCGCGCGGTCAAGATTAGATAAGAGCGCCCTTTGCCGCGCCTAATTGTTCTGTACACACGAAGAAGTGTAATTAATGGACTTTAATTGTAAACAACAACAACAGCTATTTGTCCGCATTTTTGTGACGTCGTTCACTTATCATTTTATGTAAATAATAATGTGTATATATAGTTTTTAAGTTAAGAAATAAATCAGAAGATTCAAACCAGTCTAGCTTGATGTTACTTGCTTCTCACTGAAGAGCTTAAAACCCTCAGAGAACAATTTCCTCAACTTACTGCTTTCCTTCTCCGCTGCCATATAACCAGCGTTAATAAAACATAATTTAATCTTAAGTAGAGTCACTTGTGTCTTACTGACAAGCCTAAGAACCTCAAAGCGCAATTTCTCTCTTAAATTAAATATCATCGTTTCTCACCACGTGAAGACATCTATACTGCACGAACCAGTGCCATTACGAGCAGACGCTCCCCACGTACCGACGCTCACATAGCAGCGTCCGCGTACACACTTACATTAAGGCATTTTTGTCCCTAATGCGGGAATTATACGTCAACTTGACTGACGTTTATATTTAATATTGTAATAAAACTATTACGTTTTACGCATAAAGGAAAATTTACTAATTCCCATCGTCATCTTCATCAAGAGTTATGCCTTTCCTGTTTGAGTTTCTTACGACGGACGGCGATCGTTAAGGCGACGATTATAAAACATAATTTTAATTAACCAGTTTCCACTTTAGGCGCAATAAAGCTGCGGCTAATTAATCTTCGTCCCACGGCGTAGTACTAAACTGCAGCCAGCGATGATTCGAAAGTAAATGTTCTTATTTTGCAAATGTGCACTTTCTTAATAACACTTCCTTATTGGGCAGACCGGCGGTCCCCAGTAATTCCTGCGCGCCGCCGCGGAGGCCTAATTGACGCTCTCCGCAAGGACGTTGCTTCGGCCTGTGTGTGTGGATTTACAGTTAGGACGTATAAATTTTGTACTAGTTTTACACTAAAATAGGGTTAAATCGATATCCTGGCTTTATTTTGTAATCTATTATAATTTCATTTCGTAATATCAATCATACGAGTACAGCTTGAAAACATCTATATGTCAAATCATCAAAACTCTATAGTATAATTACTAACAGAGACCTTGGAGGAGTGGTTTTAGTCGGTAGGTGTTCGACCCTAATATAAGGGCACAACGGGCCTAGTGAGGCCTAAGTGCTCTGGTCAATGATTTGATCACCCTTGGCAAACTCAATCCAGACTTAAGGATGATGAAATCCGTACAATCATCAAAACCTTATAGTCCTGCACAAGTCATAACAGAGATCTTTGCGTGGTTTTAGTCGGTAGGTGTTCGACCCTAACATAAAGAACCCTCTTATGCTAGTGTCGAACACCTACCGACTAAAACCACTCTTCCAAGATCTGTGTTGCAAATTGTGCGGGCTTATAGGGTTTTGATGATTTGACGGATTTCCTCCCCTCTCATCAAAGTATAAAAACATATTAATGATTGATAAAATTTAAGAATTGAATAATTTGTTATAATTCTTCAGCAAGCATTTACAATACATTTTTTTAACTACTTTGAATAATTTATGGTAATCTTTGTTATTAAAAATAGAATTAAACCTGTGTATAAGTCCGTAAATAATTTAAAAGATATTGCAATTCCACCGCGTCCGCCGATCGCTGAACACACGAAGGAACGTCGTAATTCGTTGCTTCCGTTGGTCATCTCGTTTACATCGCATCTACAAGAAATTACACGCAAGCGACCAACATAACCTCTCTCCGGTCACCTTCATGAACTTTTACTCCGACCAGTTTTTTTTTTCCGTTTCTTCTCTTTCGTTCGTTTTCGTTTTGCCATCATTAAAGTCATTACGACACGCTCGCATTGGTCAATGTCCAACTGGGCTCGCTCCTGCCAAATGTGTAATTTTTACAAGCTTAAATCGTTATTTTTGGCAACCGGTCGAACTCATCTTATACGTACATGTAAAAGTGTTGTTTTCTCAATTCAGAAAAAGTCATCACTATAAATGTACATCTCTTGTAAAATTGAATAATCGTATCATAAACAAAATATTTCGTTTTTTCTAATTATTAATTATTTTCTACAAAGTTAAGAACTTTCTTACATTTTCATTATAAAATAATATGTTTGTGGCATTAAATTTGTTTTGTCCTGAAAAGTGTTTTTGATTTATTAAAGACATATTTTAATATAATTTTGGAGTTGGTATATAATTATAATCAATTTGCTTATTTTCGAAAATTTTTAGAAAGAGGTGTAAAGATTACACACACTAGTCATGTGTGTTAGAATTTACAACCTCGGAGTCTATAATCATAAAATTGATTTCACCGCAATCAACTAAATAAATTTTTGCATGCTTTACGATCGTTACTATATTAGGAAGTGCGAATTGCTTAGTATAATCGCATCCCAAAATAAATCTTATAATTAGAGGCTGAGAATCCAAAGATGTTTTGGTGTATAATTTAGAGTAAGTTTCATTTTTCTCATCTGCGAAAAACCTTTCACTTTTCCATAACATTTTTATATAATATATGTTTGTCGGGAACAATAATAACTTATGTATTTTTTTGTAGTTCTATAGTGACAAAAAATATAAATAGCTTAAGTTTTAATCATGTTTTTTTCGCTTATGTCTTTAGCTTCCAGTGTTGTTCTTTTATTTCCAATTGCAATAATTAAACATTAAAGTACATTAAAATTTATTTTTCTATTTATCAATTAAAGGTCATTATATAAACATCAAAATTTATCGAGTTATGATAATTTATAGCTATTCAAGGTCATCATCTAACACTTATTGAAAGTAATTTTTTATAACTATCTTTCTGACTTTTTAGTAAAATTTAAGGCTATAAAAGAAAATGAATAGTCATTAAAGATACTTTAAGATCATCCAACAATAATTCAAGACCATCGTTTGTTTAAGATTAGTGCCATTGAATAATCTTAAACAATCACAACAAAAATCACTCAAGATCACTTAATATTATTAATAGCATCCAATGAACATTCAAGATCATTTGCAAATAATTTAAGATCCGAAGATTAACAGGTGACTTGAGGTCATCCGTCAATCCTTTAAGGTCATACAACCATCATTCTAAGGTCAAGAAATATTATAAAAGAAACTTAACAGTTATTAAAGGTACTTTAAGATCATCCGACGACAATTCAAGACTATCGCTTATTGAAGATCATTCAACGCCATTCGAGAATCATTCAAGGTCATTTAAGATAATTAGGACCATGCAATGAACATTCAGGATCATTTAAAAATAATAAGGTCCAAAGATTAAGATCACTCAATGGTATTTAAGAATGATTCAAGGTCATTTAATATTATTAAGAGCATTTAATTAACATTCAAGATCATTTGCAAATAATTTAAGATCCGAAGATTAACAGGTGATTTGAGGTCATCCGACAATCCTTCAAGGTCATACAACCATCATTCTAGGCTTAACGAGGTTATATAGTTATTAAACGTACTTTAATAACTTTAATTTAAGATCATCCGACGACAATTCAAGACCATCAGTTATTGAAGATCATTCAATGTCATTTAAGATAATTAAGAGCATACAATGAACATTCAGGAATATTTAAAAATAATTTAAAATCCACAGATTAAGATCTTTCAATGGCATTTAAGAATAATTTAATGTCATTTAATATTATTAAGAGAGGAGAGATCCGAAGATTAACGATTCGAGATCATCCGACAATCTTTCAAGGTCATATAACCCTCATTATAGGCTCAATCAGTTTATCCATAGACATTTAAGCCTGTTCAACTGCCATTATATCAATTTATGGTTATCTATCATCATTAATAATAATGAATCATTAATTGTCATATAAGATAATCCAACTAATTATTTAATATTCAAAAAGGTCATTCGACGGCCATTTAAGCGGTGTACAACGATCATTAAAGGGATTTTAAGATTTTCTAATGATTAAGATCATCTATCAGTCCTGATTCTTTAACAATTGATTAATTATTTAAAATAACTCTCAATAAAACTTCTTTAAGATGATCGAACGATAGTTCAGACATTTAACGTACATTCAAAGTTATTTCATCTGTCATTTCATTTATCGATCACACAAGGTCACTCTAATTCTAATTCAATAAATGATTATAATAATGTTGTTTGATGAGTTACGTGAAGATGATGCAATATAAAATAACTTGTAATCACTTTCTCCACATAATAAACTGTGAAGAAAGTGATTATAAGTTATTTTATATTGTAAGATTATTATTCAAAATCATATAATAGTCAATAAAGGTTATTTAGAGTCATGAGAGGTCAATATTCAATTATACTCTTAAATCTTATTTTTAGATCAGTTAAAGATCTTTTATGCAATTTTAGTATCAACATTAAAATTATTTTACCTCAAGAATCATGGCCAATAAACATTTAATCAAGTTATGTTGATACATTATATCATTCGAGGTCACCCAACTGTCGTTGGGTGCAAAGTCATTTCATTTCATCTTATGATTATACAAAATTAAACAATGTTAATTCAAGATAGATTAGGGTTAATTAAAGACATGCAATGACCATTCAAGAGAATTTATCTATCAATTAAGGTCATCCAACCGTTATTTAAGGTCATTTGAGATCATCATGAAATTACTTTTCCCTCAAACGTAATATATTAGTTAAACAAGGCGCAAGAATCATTTAAAATCATTTACGATTATACGAGATTAGTTTAGGTTATCCAACCATCATTAAATATTATTTAAGATTATCCGATAATAAGTAAAACAATCATTAAATGATTATCAGGTTTATTTGCGGTCTTTTAAAGTTACTCAAGCTTTAAGATAATTCAGTGATCATTCACGGTTATTTAAGATTATCTCAGATTATCCAATATTCATACAACAACCTATGTCATTTAGCCATCATTCAATGTCATTAACGCTCAATCACAATCAATTGAATGATCTAACTATAATTCAAAGTTAATTAGTGTTACCTAAGTGTGGTCCAAAATCTTCCAATTGTCATTCAAGATTAATTCAGATTTCCAATGATTATTTAAAATCATAAAATAGTCAATAAAGGTTATTTAAGATTATCAAACCATCATTTTAATGTAATCTGTTAATATCATGGAACGGTCGTTCAATAATTAATAAATAATCAATCAAATTTATCCCATGATTATTCAATCTTTCACAATCATCATGAAACCACATTTTTTCAAGTTAAAGATCATTCAACGCTCAATAATTGCAAAAGATTATTTAATATCATTCTATGCTTATAAAAATTCAAATAATTATTATTTGAGATAATTTGGGGGATTTAATGTCATTCAAGGGCGTTTGATTTCAACTGTCAATTAAGTCAGGATGATCTAATGGTTATTTAATGATAACTCAATTGAATATTTCAATGTTATCTCATAATTATTAAAGGTACTTTAAGATCATCCGACGACAATTCAAGACTATCGCTTATTGAAGATCATTCAACGCCATTCGAGAATCATTCAAGGTCATTTAAGATAATTAGGACCATGCAATGAACATTCAGGATCATTTAAAAATAATAAGGTCCAAAGATTAAGATCACTCAATGGTATTTAAGAATGATTCAAGGTCATTTAATATTATTAAGAGCATTTAATTAACATTCAAGATCATTTGCAAATAATTTAAGATCCGAAGATTAACAGGTGATTTGAGGTCATCCGACAATCCTTCAAGGTCATACAACCATCATTCTAGGCTTAACGAGGTTATATAGTTATTAAACGTACTTTAATAACTTTAATTTAAGATCATCCGACGACAATTCAAGACCATCAGTTATTGAAGATCATTCAATGTCATTTAAGATAATTAAGAGCATACAATGAACATTCAGGAATATTTAAAAATAATTTAAAATCCACAGATTAAGATCTTTCAATGGCATTTAAGAATAATTTAATGTCATTTAATATTATTAAGAGAGGAGAGATCCGAAGATTAACGATTCGAGATCATCCGACAATCTTTCAAGGTCATATAACCCTCATTATAGGCTCAATCAGTTTATCCATAGACATTTAAGCCTGTTCAACTGCCATTATATCAATTTATGGTTATCTATCATCATTAATAATAATGAATCATTAATTGTCATATAAGATAATCCAACTAATTATTTAATATTCAAAAAGGTCATTCGACGGCCATTTAAGCGGTGTACAACGATCATTAAAGGGATTTTAAGATTTTCTAATGATTAAGATCATCTATCAGTCCTGATTCTTTAACAATTGATTAATTATTTAAAATAACTCTCAATAAAACTTCTTTAAGATGATCGAACGATAGTTCAGACATTTAACGTACATTCAAAGTTATTTCATCTGTCATTTCATTTATCGATCACACAAGGTCACTCTAATTCTAATTCAATAAATGATTATAATAATGTTGTTTGATGAGTTACGTGAAGATGATGCAATATAAAATAACTTGTAATCACTTTCTCCACATAATAAACTGTGAAGAAAGTGATTATAAGTTATTTTATATTGTAAGATTATTATTCAAAATCATATAATAGTCAATAAAGGTTATTTAGAGTCATGAGAGGTCAATATTCAATTATACTCTTAAATCTTATTTTTAGATCAGTTAAAGATCTTTTATGCAATTTTAGTATCAACATTAAAATTATTTTACCTCAAGAATCATGGCCAATAAACATTTAATCAAGTTATGTTGATACATTATATCATTCGAGGTCACCCAACTGTCGTTGGGTGCAAAGTCATTTCATTTCATCTTATGATTATACAAAATTAAACAATGTTAATTCAAGATAGATTAGGGTTAATTAAAGACATGCAATGACCATTCAAGAGAATTTATCTATCAATTAAGGTCATCCAACCGTTATTTAAGGTCATTTGAGATCATCATGAAATTACTTTTCCCTCAAACGTAATATATTAGTTAAACAAGGCGCAAGAATCATTTAAAATCATTTACGATTATACGAGATTAGTTTAGGTTATCCAACCATCATTAAATATTATTTAAGATTATCCGATAATAAGTAAAACAATCATTAAATGATTATCAGGTTTATTTGCGGTCTTTTAAAGTTACTCAAGCTTTAAGATAATTCAGTGATCATTCACGGTTATTTAAGATTATCTCAGATTATCCAATATTCATACAACAACCTATGTCATTTAGCCATCATTCAATGTCATTAACGCTCAATCACAATCAATTGAATGATCTAACTATAATTCAAAGTTATTTAGTGTTACCTAAGTGTGGTTTAAAATCATACAATCGTCATTCAAGATTTATTCAGATTTCCAATGATTATTCAAAATCATAAAATAGTCAATAAAGGTTATTTAAGATTGTCAAGCCGTAATTTTAATGTAATCTGTTAATATCATCGAACGGTCGTTCAATAATTAATAAATAATCACTCAAATTTATCCCACGATCATTCAATCTTTCATAACCACATTTTTCAAGTTTAAAGATCATTCAACGCTCAATAATTGCAAAAGATTATTTAATATCATCCGATGATTATAAAAATTCAAATAATAATTATTAAGGTTATTTGGAGGCATTTAAGGTCATTCAAGAGCGTTTGATTTCAACTGTCAATTAAGTCAGGATGATCTAATGGTCAATTGAATATTTCAATGTTATCTCATAATTATTTAAAGTCATGCAAGATGATTCAAGAACATACTTTTTTTTAAAGCAAGGACACTTAATTACAGTTAATTTAATTAACAAAAAAGATATCTATCATTTAAGGTTATTGAAGGTCATTAAATGATCGTTCACTTTCTCCACAGTACAAGAGTACAGCTATTGAAAATGTTTAGATCATAAATATCATATAAATCATATAGTAAAATAAAAATAAACTGTGGAGAAAGTGATTACAAGTTATTTTATACTGCATCTTCACGTAACTCATCAATCAACATTATAAATAGTCTTACATTCATCTGTTTTTGAAGGTTTGTTTTAGTTATCATTTAAAAATGTTTCAATGTTTCAAGGGCATTTTATATCATTAGTCGTTAACTTAAAATGATCCAACGGCCGTTGATAATTTAGGCTGTCACACCATCATTTAAGATCATTTAAGATAATTTACTTAAACGTCAAGGTCATTCAACGTTTATTCAAGATCAATTGAATTACCATTCAAGATATCTCTCATTCAAAGGTGTTTAAGATCATCCAGAGGTTGTTTAAAGTCATCCAATGGTTATTCAAAGTTACCTGAGGTTATCATTCAAGCGTTTCATTTCAATTGTCAATAAGTCAGAAGCATCTAACGGTCATTTAATGATGAATTGATTATTTAAAGCCATGCAATATGATTCAAAATCGTGCTTAATTAAAAGTAATAGCAATTAAATTAACCATAAAGATATTATTAATTAACATATAAATGTTTCACCACGGGTTAAGTGAGAATCTAATTCATCGTAATAAAGATCATTTAACGTCATTAAAGATCGTCAAACGGTCATTCAGTCATTCAACTGCTCTTAATGGTTATTTTAAGTTATCCAAAATTATTCAAGATTATTTAATATGCTTTAAAGTAAATATAATGTCCATTGAGGATTATTTGCAGCTGTTTAAGGTCATCCAAAAACTAATCGAAGCTTTTATCTTATAAGTTGATAACTTAAGATCATCTAACGGTTGTACAATGCTATCCTACAATAATTCAAGATCCTTTAAAATTATTAAACTTGCTTTTTCTTAAAAGTCAAGGACATTCAACGCTTAGTCAAGGTCACTTTAATTATCTCGTACTCAATGGTGTTTAACGTCATCTAGGGGTTGTCTAAAGTACTCTAACGGTCATACAAAGTTATCTTAGATTATCATTCAGGATCTTTTAAGCGTTTAATTTTATTTACATTTAGCCATGATTATGTTTTGAGCTCATTCAAGCTCATACTTAATTATAAGTAAAGGCACTTAATTAAAGTCAATTAAATTAACAATAAAGATATCTATAATTCAAGGTTATTGAATTGAAGGTCGTCAAATAATCATTCGGTCATTCATTTAACTGACTTTTAAAGAATATTCATTTTTTATTAATAATTATTTAAGACTATTGCAGCCATTTAAGGTCATCCAAAAATTACTCAAGGGCATTTGATGACATTAGTCGTTAACTTAAGATCATCCAACAGTCGTATAATGATAAATCAAAGATAATTCAAGGCCTCCCCACAATCATTGAAGATCATTAAACTTTCTTTTTTAAAGTGAAGGTTCATCGCTTAATCAAGATCAATTGAACTATCATCAAACATAATCCTCATTTGAGGGTGTTTAACGTCATCCAGTTATTTCACTTTAGCATTCAAGATAATTTGAGCGTCTGAATTTAATTGTCAATCATTAAAAGCATCATATTTACCGAAGATTATTTTAGGTCATCGAGATTATACTAAATTAAAGTCAATTAAATTTAAAATAAAAACGGTCGTTCAACTCTATTTAAAGGTTATTTGAAGTTAACCAACAATTAATCACGATTATTTAAGATTTTTTACACTTCGAAAAACTACTCAACGGTATTTTATGCCATCAGTCGATAACTTAAGATCATCCCCTGGTCGTACAAGTATGACTAAATGGTAATTCAACCCACAATCATGTTAGGTCATTCAAGATCATTAAACTTCTAGTGTCTTAAAATTCAAGGTTATTAAACTTTTAATCAAGGTTAATTATAGTATCTTGTAGTTGATTCTCATTTTTCACTTGGTGAAACATTATGTTAATAATTAAATTTAGTGAAACAAACCAAGTGAATTTTTTCAACAACCTATTATTAATTATAGTATCATAAAAAAATATCTATTATTTAAGGGCGTTTAAGACCATAAAGACACTTGAATGAACCAGGGGTTGTTTAAGGCCTTCTAACCGTAGATATATTATTTTAGGTTGTTTCTGGTTATTATTATTATCATTCAAGGTCTTTTAACGGCATTTCAAAGTTATTTCAAGTTATCCAACAATCATTTAAAATCATTGAAGATCATTCGATTACTGATCAACAATTGCAGAAGGTTATTTAAGTTTCAATCCGATGATTATTCAAAATCATCTATAAAAGTCATTAAGTATTATTTACAGCCACTCAGGGTCATCCAAAAACTATTCAAGTACATTTGATGGCAAGGTCACCCAACGTAACTGATTAATAGTCGATAATCAATCAATGATACTTTAAAGCTATCCCACAAACATTTAAAGCTATTCAAGGTCATTAAAAATATTTTTCCATAAAAGTCAATATTATTTAACGCGTAATAAAGGTCAATTATATCATAATATATATTTATCATTCAAGAGGGTTTAAAGGGTTGTTTAAAGTATTTCAGGTTATTCTACAATAATACAAGACAACTTAAGACTTTCTGGTGATTAATTAAAACCATATGTTAGCAATAAAAGGTTAACTAGGGTCATTTAAATTTATGTAACGACGATAGAAGAGATTTCGGCGTCATTTATCACTAAAGGTCATCCATTCGATCAACAATCATGAAACTAATTTTGCTTAATTGTGTTTTAGCGTTTATCAAGGTCATTCAAGGCTTAATCAAAGTCAAATGAATTATCCTTCAAGATGTCTAACTATAATTCAATTTTTTGTGGGCATCCACCGTTCGTTAAAAGTCGTCTATTGGTTATTCAGGGTTGTTTACGGTTATACAACAATCGTATAAGATTAATTAAGATCAACAATTGTTTAATATTAATTAAGATCTATCAATAATCAATCAAGATTAATAAACGATCATTTAAATTCATTGAGGATCATCATCATGAAACTATTTTTATGTGAATTTCAGCTTTCATTAAGGTCATTCAACGTTCAATCAAAGTCAATTGAATTATTATTCAAGATATCTAACCATTGTCCAAGGTTGTTTTTGGGTCATGCAACGGTCGTTTAAAGTCACCCACTGGTTAATAAAAGTTATTTTCGGGTCATCCAACGATCTTTTAAAGTCGCCCACTAGTCATTCAATGTTATTTTTAGTTATCCATCAATGATTCTAGATTAAAAGGTCACTTAATAATAATAATAATGTCCTTCTTTTGTGACTACAAAAGTATTGCAATCAGAATGGTCATTAATGGTTATTAAGGGTCATTTAAGGTCATTCAAAAACACCCATATGAGGTCATTTGATGCCATTTATAGATCACTCTAGATTATTCAAATGCTAAATGATAAACTAACTATATTTCAAGTTTGTAAGCTCTCGAAGCGAAGCTACGGATTGGCTATCTCAGTGAAGAGGGTTTTACCTGAACCACGCCGGACTTCCTAACTAACGATAATTAAAGATTATCTAACGGTTATTTAAGGTCGTTTAAGATCATTCACGATCGACCTGAAACCACCTTTACCTCAAAAACTAATTGAGGTCGCTCAAGGGCTAAATCAAGGTCAATTGATTTTTTTTATTAATTAACTAATTGGGGTCATATAACTGTCGTTCAAAGTCATCTAACGATAATGAATGGTTCGTTAGGGTCATTTAAGGTCATCCAACGCCCATACAAGGTCATTTGATGTCATTTATTAATCACTCTAGGTTGTTCAATGGTCACTAAATGATCAACTAACAATCATTTAAGATTATCTAACGGTTATTTAAGGTCGTTTCAGATCATTCACGGTCGACCTGAAACCACTTTTACCTCAATAACTAATTGGGGTCACTCGAGGGCTCAATCAAGGTCAATTTATTTATTATTCCAGATACCTATTACTTAATGTTTATTAAGGTCATATAACTGATGTCCAAAGTCATCCAACGAACAAGGTTCTTTAGAAGTCACTCAATGACCATTGAAGCTATTTATCTATCACCATTTAAGATTATTTAAAAACTTTATAAAATTAACTTTTCCTTGATTGCCATTAATTATTGATTCAAGGTCAATGGAGGCTCAGTTAATGTCAATTAAAATCATTAAAACTTATTTAAGATGATCAGTGTTATTTCATCTCTAATCTCATCTATCGATCACTCAAGGTCATCCTAATTCGTTCAATCAATGATTATTTTAGGTTATTAGATGATTATTAAAAATCATGTAATAGTCCATAAAGGTTATAGGTTATTTAGAGACATTTTTGGTCACTATTGAATTATGATCTTAACTTAAAGGTCATTCAAGATCATTCAAGATCAACATGAAATTACTTTTACCTCAAAAATCGTGGCAATTCAGCGCTTAATCAAATTTAAATCAAATATCTATCATTCGAGGTCATCCAACTATAGTTAAAAGACATCGAACGATCACGCAAGATCATTTATGATCAAGTTATGATTATTTAAAATAATATAATGGCAATTCAAAAGTTAATTGGGGTAATTTAGGTCATCCAACGACCATTCAAAAGCATTTAACATCATTTATATATCACTCAAGGTTATACAGCGGTTATTTACGGTTAAGATCATCATGAAATTGCTTCTACCTCAAATGTCATCTATAAATCATTCATTCAAGAAAATTTACGACTCAATCAATGTTAATTTAAATTATTATTCAGGATAACAAATTGTCAACCAAGATTATTTAAGATGATCAAACAATAATTTAGTAAACTAACCGCCATTAAAAGTAATTTTAGGTTATTTAATAATCATTCAGGAATATTTAAGGTTATCGGATAATCATTCAAAATCATATATTGACCGATGAAGGTTATTTAGAATCATTTAAGGTCAGCCAATGAATATTAAGATCTTATCTCTCGATCACTCAGTGGACCATTCAAAATCAATATAAAACTACTTTTACATCGAGAGCCAAGGTCATTAATTGGTCAATCAAGGTCAATTGATTTATTGTCTAATATCAATATAAACTACTTTTACATAGAGAGTCAAGGTCATTCATTGGTCAATCAAGGTCAATTGATTTATTGTCTAATATTCGAGATTGTGCTTATATTAATTTTAAACTCAACCTCTAATGATACATAATAAATCAATTGATCTTTTGATTGCGCAATGAATGACCTTAAACATAACCTCAAATTATAGTTTAAAAATCCCTTGATTTAGCAACTAATGACCTTGACTATATTTTCTACCATTAATTCATTAATCTTAAGGATTTTTAAGGGTCGTCTAAAAAGCATTTATGGCTATTTTCATTTATGTATCACTCAAGGTCATCCAGAGTTATTAATCTTACACATTTAGAGTTTTAAAGTTAAATCTTTTGTAGATGAATGAATTTCTCACACTTCAACATTGTCCAAAATTATTTAACTCAGTTTATATTACTTTAGAGAAGTCAACTGCTAGTCATATTCTTTAGTAATACTGATGGCAGATGAATCAAACTTCAAATATGATCAACATTATTTACTTCTCTCCATAACTGTTGTATCCACAATAGGTCATCTCAGATTGGAATTATTAGAAGTTTAAGGTTTCACATATTTTTTATAAAGGTTCAAAGTTCTGCTAAGAATAATATTAGCTATACTATTTCTAATAGGTATTGAAGACAAATTTAGATCAAGAGTGTTTCATCATGTGTGGATAATTATTATGAACATGGCTAAGATGAAGAGTTTATATATTGATGCCTCATATGTCTTTTTTATATAATTACTATAATTTGATGTGATTTTGATGGAGCAGAAAAGTGAGTGGATAAGAGTGTGCACGCGAGTGAAGTAGTAAAGTCTCCCGCTGTTGTCTAATAAAAGTTAAGGAGCATTAGCCAACGTGCGCAGATGATTAATAGCGCGCAAACTACCAGATTTCGCTAGTCGCGGGATATCAGCGTTTCTGAGGATCTGGTAATGGTAATGGCGATAGAATGAGGTCGTAAATGATAGGAGGTGACCTGCAGTGTCCATCCACATCCTGCATGCCGAACCGACGACCATCTCTTTCTTTCTCCTCCATTCTTTCTTTTTCACGGGCCGGCGTGTACAAGTGCCCACGCTCGCTGCCTGCACCTGCTGGCTATTACCATCACCATCACCGTCCTGCCCGCAACTAACCGAACTGACCATTGCTATCTGGAGCGAGCGAACAAGTTCAAACCTTCTCTCCTCGAACGCCCGACGCAGTTCAAACAACTTTGAGTAAACAACATATTTTTTTCAATCCGCGCCACGTTCCCAATCTGGCGATTGATAGCGCGAACGCAAAACCGTTTGTGCAATTGTAATTGAATGAGATCACGATTTTTACCGGGCACGGGATTGCTTAATGAAGATGTTTTCGTGACCGAAGAACAAAAGAGGAGAAGATACTGATTGAAATTCAATCTTGCTATTAATGGATGTAACGGCGAAGAAAGAGTTTCTCTTTTCTAAAAAATATCAAAAATTTTATAAGATCAATAATAATTACAGATTATCAAATAATTAAAATATGACTTCTGACGAAGCACTTAGTTGAAAATCCAATGTATAGTCTTCACCTGAAGAAGTCATAGTGTGGCCAAATAATTGTATTGTATATCAATTAGATATAATTAAAATAGACTACATCAATTAAAAGTTTAAGATGTAAACTCTTTTCTAAAGATAAATACTGTTGCCTTCAGTCAAGTCCAAGAATTACATAACTCAGTTAGAGTTAATCGGACCTTATTAAATTTTATATATTTGTCAATAAACATAACGAAAAATCCAATTTAATAGATTCGGGCGGTTAACAGATAATTGCGTCGTTTAAATAATATATTAAATCTTCGGGACGATAAGAGGAACATTAAGTCCGGCTAATGTCGCGTATCTTTTATGCAAATCGGCGCGGTGATTTTAATAAATAAGTGAAATAACACAGCAGCCAATATCCCCTATTTGCATATTAGTATTAACTCAATCACCTCAATCGCCGCGTATGTCTGTTAAAAAATTTAATCAATTAATCAAGTCGAATGGTATCCGTTAATTGACGCGATGACTTTCATTTTATCGCTAGGGATAATTACTAAACAAACTGTAGCAAGCTTGAAGGATTTTGAAAAGAAGTGTTTTGAACGTATTTCATAGTTTAAATAAAATCATAAGTATATTGTCTAAGGAGTTGTCCCCCAGGGTTCCATAATAAAACCCATTAAATCTATTCTTGTTTTCATAGCGTACACTACATGATTATGCCTCCTATTTTGCTTGTTTAAAGGTTTGAATGCGGTGTAGTAAAATCCTGACCTATAGAATACAGCTCAGACATGATAAAAAAAATCGCAACCGCTTACTACTAGCTAAATTACAACTAAACTATTATTCACTGTTTTTGAAAAATGATAAGTGAGTACAGAGGAAAAATATTATAGTAGCTAGCTTAATTTCTTAAATGTAATCACCTCTTATGATTAATTAATGATAATTTAGTCTTTAGATGCATTTTTATTGTCTAAGGAGGTTTCCCCCAAGGTTCCATAATATAACCCATTCAATATATTCATTTCATTAATTGATAAGGCGTTTAGATGTTAAAAATATATTCATGTTTTTATAGAGTCATCCCATCTCTTCTATCTTTATAAGTTAAAATTCAGTGCAGTTTCATGCAATCATAGAAATCATAATATAAAGACTAAACTATAATAATAAAGGCCACCAAAATTAGGGGTTACTATGTTTAATTTTAGTTTAGTTTTTATTTAATGAAATTCATTTAATTAATAATTAATATACTGCATAGATTTTAGTTTCTAATCAATTCTATAAATTTTTGTTTTAAATTGTGAAGGTTTGGATGGTAGACCAGTAGGAGTATTTCACTCCATACTGAATCCTACCTTATGGTTCCCTTTATTTGATTGTTTTTTCCCTTAGTATTAATATATTTTATAATTCATTTCAATTAAATGAGAATAAAGATTATTATTATTGGTTACATTTTAATTTCAGTAGAAAAAGTCACTGTCTTATTAGTGATTATTACACTTACCATATTATTAAAAATATCAACAGGAAATTTCTTTTCAAGTTCCTGTGTGCAGGTAATTCAGTAATGATCCGCATCCTCCTTCAGATCATTTCTGAGACCGCAATTACTCCTCTAAAGAAACCATATTAATTACCGAATTATCCGAACCTTCGGATTCGATCGTCGAACAAAAAAATAATAACAAGCGGCGAGTTACAGTTAACGAATACATCCGATTGTGCTACAAAATTTTTTGAATGAGAGTACCGTACAGATGTTTAAATCAGAAATGTAAAAGAAATGGTTTGTATAATCAGTCAAAATTTTAAATTGACGGATAATAATTGTTAAGTGTAAGGGATATAATACGCATATTTTGGCTAAGATTGTAAATATACGAACCTGAAAATTCGAAGTAGTGATTGATACTTGAAGTAAAAAATTAATACCTGAAACAAAACAAAAATTGTATAAATATATAAATGCACGTATGTGTAAATTATAATTCAATTTCTTAAGCGTAATAACCAAACTGTAGCTGTACCATCAATCGATTACTTAGTATCTTCTAGGTACAGATAATTATAGCTATTGTATGTAATAATATAAACTAAAATCGTTATCATATCTCTAACTGGTTCTTCAGCATCATCATCACTTACTGAACTAATTAGAGATTTTCTCATTAAATTAAATATACTCTCTCTTCCAATGAAAGCATCTCCCATCAAATTGTATACTGCAAAGCATTTATCAATCTTTTCTTCTAAAGTTCCCCTCAGAAACAAAAAACAAAGACAAAGCTGAATAATCTTGAATGTTACTGAATGTTCGTGAACATTTTTGTACCATTTTTAACGTTCTTGAATCATCGCGAACGTTCTTGAACAATTTAAAATGTTCTTCAATGATCAACGTTATTGAATGTTCTTAAATCATGGCAAACGTTCTTGGATGATAGTGTACAAATGATCTTGAATGTTCTTGAATAATCTTGAATGTTATTGAATGTTTGTGAACGTTCTTGTACGATCTTAATTGTTCTTGAATGATCGTAAACGTTCTTGTATGAATGATATTAAACGTTATTGAATTATCATGAACGTTCTTATACAATCTTGAACGTTAAAACGTTCTTGAATGATCTTGAACGTTATTGAATGATCGTGAACGTTCTTGTACGATCTTGGATATTTTTCAATGATCAATCAATCAATTTTGACTGTTTTTTTTTATTGATTTTAAACTGTTTTAAATTTTAATTTTCAATTGGTTTTGGTATTTCTTGAATGAAACAATGGTAAAATCAACACGAAATAGTTGAAAATCATTTGAAAAACAAATGAAAATCAATATAAAACAGTTAAAACAATATCAATAATTGTATTTTAATCAAGTTTCAATTGTCATCTTCAACAGATGATCATCAGTTGGGTTTTGAATGAAATCAGTTTAAACTGTAATGGTGAAAAGTATTAGGTTTGCGCAAAAAGGCTTCACTTTTGAATTCTATATAATTATTTGTAATACAAGTTTCATTTAACTCTAATAGTTTATTGGCAATTGGCAAAAAATGTCAAAATTTTATAAAAAACATTTTTTAACAATACTTGTTATGTTTCTCATAACTCTAAGGATATGAACTTCGGTGACCGTAAAGTGGGAAAATGCTTAAGGTTACCTAAGATGGCGGACTGGCATTTAATAATAATAATAATCCTCTATTTATCCAAATTAATAACGTTTACAAGCAAATATTCATCAAATTTTTATCGCAAATTGGAAAAGCAGAAGTTATAATTTAGTAACCTTCCACCCGTACGTTCAATTACGCCATTGGAGATCTTCTTAATGATATTGAGTCTTCTTAAGATAAACATTTAATGTTTTTTTTTACATTTCGTTTACACAAGTTAAAAAAATTATGATGTAACCATCATAACACTTTCCCTGAATTGAATTTTTTCAGCAATATTTACAAAGAAAGCATTAACCCTTAACTGCATGATTTTTTTTAAATGTTGATTATTTTTTTTTTTAGTTTTGAGTTTACTTCTAACTCACGGGAAAAATAAAAATTTTGCATCAGCAGAAGAAGATGTCAATGATGTTAACTGAAGCAGAAATGGCACCACAGGATAGAAATAAAAAGTGTTGCAGAACTGTACACTTAGGGGTTAAAAAGGGACAAAAAAAGTATTTCAAAATTATCGATAAAATATCAATGTCAAGGAATAATGGTAAAAATATAAAAATAAAATAACTAGAAGACATAAGAAATTATTCAAAGATTCTTGGCGAAGGAAATTAACCTAGAAAAATTTACTGACATAAAGAAAACAATTTAAAAACTATATTCATTGCCAAAATTTCTAAAGCTTACGAATAAATATTGAACAAAATCTAAATTGCTAAATAAAAATTTCCCAAAACGAAAGATAATTTTATAAAAAAACTCTCCAAAAGAGAATAAAAAATTAAAATAAAAAAGCTAATAAAAAGCAATAAATCTAGAAGTTTTATAAAAATCTTTAGAAAAATCTGAAACTCGAATTAGTGGAAAACTTTGAAATGTGAAAACAAAGTATTTAATAAATTTAGAAATTGTAAAGAAAAATCACTGCCTGAAAAAGAAGTTTATTGCAAAGAAAATAAACCAGAAGAAGAATTATTGAAAAATATTAGAACTATTGCAGAAAAATTTCAAAAATTGGCAGAAGGATTATAGGAGAAGAAAAGTGCTGAAAAAATTGGACTATAAAAGCAAGAAATAGTGAGAATCTTTCGAGGAAAAGCTGGAAATTTTAAAAATTGGTAGAGAATAATAAAGAGAATGGTTGCGGCCGTTACTACGTGGTAATCCATACTTACACTGAATTGAAAAATACACATGTTCACAAATAATAAATTGTTTGTGCTTAAAACATGAGTAGAAAATGTTTAAAATCTCTATTACAAAAAAAATTTGAAACTCAATTTGGTAAAGAATTTCATTAAAGAACATATATATTTTAAAAAAAAGCTGGAGAATTTTCTTGCAAATTGGAAGAAAGATTCCTGGAGAGGAAAAATATCATGAAAGTTCCTCTAATGTAACCAAGAAATATTGAATAATTTTCAAAGAATTGCTGGAAAATGCTAAATTTCTTTAAGTTTAGTGAAGAAAGGCACTTGTTATGTTCCATATTTTTATTTACAGTTTCCTGACACGTGTTTCGAACTTTGCAGTTCATTATCAAAGTAAACACGTGCCAGAAAACTGTAAATAAAAATATGGACCATAAAAAGTGCTTTTCTTCACCAAACTTATACATCCGGTTCCATCAAGAATGTAGTATAACAAGCATGAACTTTATTAATTTTCTTTAATTGATAGAGCAATTAAATAATCTAAAAGCATTTTTAAGAAAATTCAGTACCATTGAAGGAAACTTTGCCCTGAAACAGAAATTCTCTTAAAAGTCTCTAAAATTCTGAAACAAACTGAAAAAAAAATTACTTCAAAGTATTATTTTTAACTGAAAATTTCTGAAGAAGGAAAATTCTGTAAATATGAATAATTTTTTTAAAGAATTTCCAAAACTCTCGAATTAGTAAAAAAAATTTAAAAAATCTTAAACCTAGAGAGACAAATATCTTTATTTATTACTCGATACAATAGGTATTTGCAACAACAATCGTAATTTCTTTTCTTTACGGTTATCGAACCATGGACTTTCTGCCAGTCTTGAACCTAAATTACTGTAAAGTTCTAAAAGCCTTAAAAAAATTCTCAGAAACTTACTGAAACATTTTCTAAAAGTGAAAGAAAATATGTTGGAAAATCTTAAAAAAATAGAAGGTAGTAATTCTCATCTTGGAATAAGAAGGGTTTGAGTGGAAGAACATAATTTGTTATTGTGAACTCCGCCCATGCTTCTTTCGTCTAAAATTTTATGTATGTTTTTTTTTAACAAATTTGTTTTTATGTATATTCTTTAATGAAAGAATACCAAAGTTCTGAATAAATAAATAAATAAATAGTAATTATAAAAGAAGTTCCTGAAGAAATTAAAAAAAAAATGTTAATATAAAGCAAGAAATTGTGAATAACTTTCAAAGAAATGCTGCAAAATTTTAAAACTATTATAAATGGTTTAAAAATTTAAAAATCTGCTGAAATAAATTACAATCTTTGAAAAACAACCTCTCAACCAAAATCCTGGAAAATATTACAACAATCAAACAAATTTTTCATAAATTAAATAATAAATTTCTAAAACAAAACTTCGCTTGTTTGAAATGGTGAAAAACTAGCAAAGATTTTCTTAAAAAATCTGAAAATTTCAAATTAGTAGAAAATTTCAATTTAATATTAGTTAAATTGCCGAAAAATTAAAACTTTTGAAGAAAAATCTTGAAACTGAAGACGAAAAAGGTCATCGTGGTTTTTTCTTTGTATTATTCTCGAAATACCTAAAGACTATTCTTAAAAATCTACTCATTTTTCAATTCTTTCCAATTACTTGTTATATAAATTTAGACTCCTATAGCTTAGGGTTTAAAAATTTATTTATTTATTTATTGAAACTTTGCAATATCCGATTGGTAACTATAACTATAAACTGTATAAAGAAATTAAAAACATTTTGCTCACAGGACTTGCAGGCGGAGTTCAGATTTCACATCTATGTGTTCTTCCACTCAGGCCCAATCAATTTCTTTTTCTGTAGGTCTTATTTTTAGACGACGGAAATTCACCTAATGTGCATTTTTACCATTCAGACAATATTCTAGCTCATTAATTCCCTATTTAGGTGGGACTCTTTTCTGGAATTTTATTGACAAATGTGATGCATCATTTAAAAAATTAAAAATTAAAATATTGACATATTTACCTAGTGCTAATAAACTATGGGATTTACATGAAATTTATATGACAAGTAATTGCAAACAGTCCAGCATTGGGTAGATTATTAAGAATAGCCTTTTTGCGTAAACCTCACAGTTTTCGAGAAAAATATAGGGAAAGTACTATGCAGGACCACATCACTATTTTTTTTACGATAGATTGACCTTTCTTAAGAAATTCTACCCAGTTTAACAATATATTGGTTTGGAAAGACCTAACTTTAATTACATTTAAGAAATACAGAAATTAAGAAATTTGGTAAATGTATTAACTGAAAAACGAAAGTTTTCATATCAGTAAAAACAAAAGAATCAAGATTAATGTATATTTTATTACATCAAATACTGATGCTGCCGGCACTGACAAAACCATAAAATTGGATCAGCAGTAAATTAAGAAAAACAATAGTTCTCAGGTGACAAGATTTATTAAACATAGAGATCAATGAGATTCGTTTATGTAATTCCCTCAAATGATTGCAGGACAAAGCAAAAGACTTCTTCTAGTAATATAAGTGGATAAGACGAATGGTCCTTTGAAAACTGGAAAACTGGATCTACTTAAGGACACCTTTATAAATATTGAAAAAGGGCTCACAGGCGTTTGGTTGCTTACTATTTCACCAAAAACCGACGTACCTTAAGAATAGCATTCGAACTACAAGACACTGCCTAGGACCCTACGTCCCTACTGTTGCGAGAACATTAAAAGCCAAAACAAAATCATATTTAGCACAATTGCACAAGAAAACATAACATTTGAGGCAGTATTCATAATTAAATACGTTATTCCGCGCAAACTCTTAAGATCTTAATATTGAAAATGAAAAAACGCCTAAGTGCCTCAACAATCAATCAATTCTATATTTTCATTTAAATTATCCACCTTTGAAATGAACAGAAACAAAAGAAAACTGGTTAATATTAGAAATTAGGGAGGGTTGCTTAAGAGTGGGGTTTTGGAACGTAGCTGGGATAAAGTCGAAGTGTAGGGGGAGAGATAATGGATAATGAGAGATTGGTGAAAGAAGAATAAAGAACGTGCATGGGAACACGGTTGTGTGAGAGGATTATGGACCGCAGAAAGATGTATGAAAGAGCAGAAGTGTCCGAGAATATTGTGAATGAATGATTGGAAAATGGGGTAAACGTGCAGATATGGATGAAAGAGAAGTGGAAGGAGGTTGAGGTGCAGAAGATGCAAGGATGTATCGGAAAAAGCACATAAAATCCAAGGTATGCAAGTTGGCATGTCTATGGGAGGATGGCAGGGTAATTGACTAATCGTGTATTCTCAAATGAAGACAAGATTAACCTTGCACAAAGACTTTGAGAAGTGGGTATCAGGAAAAGATGTGGTGGGGTTACTGGAAAGATGGATGATAAGGGAAAAGTGGGAAAATGTGAGAGATTCACATCCAAGGGGCCCTTAGGGGGTTGGTGCAAGGAACAACTAAGGATTCAACGAAAGGGAGGGGGAAGGGGATACGATAGAAAAAGAAGGTATGGATGCTGGCGTATGTGGATGACATGGTGCTTTTGGCGAGAGACTGGAGAGAGGTAATGAGAGGAGTGGAGAGGTATATGAACTAAAGAGGGTGAAAATGTATGAATAACGTGCATTGGAATAAGGTTGTATGAAATGATTATGGACCGCAGAAAGATGTATGAAAGTTGGCATGTATATGGGAGTATGTCAGGATACTTCACTAATAGTGTCTATGAAGACAAGATTTACCTTGCACAAGCTAGACAAAAGAGAATTTGTATGGTATTATTTATACGTATGTGTTGTGCACGAATGGGATGGATACATGATACTATGGGAGGTAAAGAAAGTAAAGTACAAAAAATAGATAGAGTGTTTTTATATGTCAAGTAAAATATAATGCTGTTTTATATGAGTTTTTTATTTGTGAAATATATAAATAGTTATCTAAAGCACTGAAAAATACTTTAACAGTTTTCTTAAAATTAATTTTAATTTCACCCAGTAAATTAATAATTTTCAAATTACACATAGAAAACCTGAAAAAAAGCGGTAAATCATATTTGATAAACAATCTTTAAGTAATAGCGGATACATAAATAGACATACAAGAAAAACGAAACATAATCTTAATTGATTATTTATGACCGTCTCGGTTAATTATTATAATTTTCTTCTAATGTTAATACTGAATACAATGTAACAATATTTATGAACTGAGGACAGTCATTAATACATTCGAATAAGTAACAAATCCACCAGCAGCCGGGCAATATTTCAAAAATAATCTTAATTTATTGAAGAAAGTGAAACATCTTGACGCCTTTAATTTCATTAATGGGAAAGGTGCTATTTAATATGAGAAGAAGGAAAAAACATTAAATTGTGATAAATCCGTGCTGCAACGCGTCAATAAATTATACACCGTGTATTGAAAAATGTTTAATTATAGGCTTGACGAAAATTTCATTCGGGATAAGAATAGAATTTCAATACGTTGTAAATTAGGATTACAAGTTGAGTGTGAATATAGTAAAATAGACGATAAATTTAAATTCTTACTTAATGTTAATGTTAATTAGAAGATTAATTAATAGTAAAATGGAATTGAGGTATTTTAATAATTGGATTTTAAGAAATAATTTCAATAAATAATTAACATACGTATGATGATGTTGCAAAATTGGTTAAAATAATAATTGATTATAATGAAGCGCTTTACGATGTTGTATAAAATTCACTAATAATTTAAAAATACGAAACAACTCATCAATTTACAACGATGAATCTTATTAAGAACATTAATACACATATTATATCGTGGGATATACTCCGAATAAAATCGATACTTAATTGAGTTCGATTCGGACGTCAAAAATTTATTATAATTAGTTGAACCGTAAACATACCGATGCGATACCATAAATTTCTATTTGGAATCTAGTTTTAAGGCAGAAATATGTGAACCCGTCCACTAAGAGAAATTCAGAAACACGATTAGAACGTATTTTACGAGCTTGAAACATTATTAAATTAAAATATTTTGCGACACGCCAAGAGCACATACATTTATAATTTATTCGAGAAACAGTTTGATTTATAAATTACACGATACATTTTTAAACTCAATGAATATACTATGAATTAAATTCTCATTTAACCCGTGTTGAAACATTTTTATGTTAATTAGAAGGTTAATTAAACACTTAGTTTTGTTTCACTATTTTTATAGTTTTGGATATATTTAACAGTTACTACAGATGTCTTAATAAAAACATATTAACAAAGGTAATCTGATTAGTTACTACATGTTTATCAACTATTATAAAATTACTGCAAAGTATATATTAAATCTCAATCATCTTTTTTAACCTGATTGTTCATTTTGCAAATCTTGCGAGCTTAGTTCATTTCCTGTACAGTTACGACGGTCCAGTTTTCTGCAGCATCATCCTGTATTTATTAAAACTACATCGGACTGCAAACCGGAAAATAATCTGTTAGGGAAAACACGGAATGCAACAAGTTACCTTCAACAGGAATTCATCGCGTAATCTTTCGTATTGATTAAATGCATAAGAAAGAAAATTGTATCTTTCTATTTGGATTTTAACATAGAAATGGTATTTAACGGTACGATATTTTCAAATAGCCTTAGGCTAATTTTAAAACAGTTTTTCCGGTAGTAATGTAATCATCTCGATTATTTGTAAGTGTAAATAAGAATTACAAAGTTTAATAACTATTGATACTAAAAATATAGATCTTTAATTAATTCGATACTTGTTCTGCTACATTCTTGATGGAACCACATTTACCAAATTTCCAAATGGAACATAACGTGTGTATTACTTCTCCCAATATATATATCTTTATTATCTAAATGTATATATTTCCCTAATTAAGTGGACAAATCACCGAAAATTAGGAAACTAATAACGCAGACAAATGAAAATAATAATACCTCATTACTCCATTTATTTCTAAATATTAAAGAAAAGGTCAAAGTTTGTAAAACAAAAAAGATAATAAATTATAGTTATTTATAAAGTATATGGCATATATTTCTTGATAATGTGTAGCATAAACCTTCACAACCCATCCATTATTATTTTTTTTTTAGAATTTCAATGAAACAGTTTCGAGAGATGAAATTTTCAATTAACGGTACCACCTTCTGGCGAAGGAATATTATTACGAAGTGAGATGTTTATTATGATCTATTAACCTGTCTGCAGAACGTTTCGAGGTAGGCCGTAACTGGTGAAAAAAGTCCAGTGAAAGTTGATGGACCCATCCCATTTGGAAAATAGTTTCTCTAATGTGTCATAAGAAATAACTGAGGCCGATTTAAATTCACCGATCACTTATATTTATTGGCCTGTAAAAGGATTGTAAAACACGGATGCGATGATTGATTCGAGCGAAGATCCATGTTTGGCTAAATGGAGAATGTCGATGAAATGTACTGTAAATATTTTGCTTTGCAAAACTATTGCGTAAAATATATAAATATATAATGAAATTAACAACTATGGTAGTAGAGCAATAAGCTTCTTGATACTACAATACGTTTTCAAAAAACGTCCAAGAAAAGACATACACTTAACAATCAAAGAATATCTATCAAGGCCTATACACATCCTCCGAGCTGAAATCAACAACTACATTATTTCCCACGTAAGTCTTGCTACAAAAAATCACAACAGATATAATTAATATAATTTTTACAGAACCTCACTTATGAGGAGGAGGAAGAAGAACAGGAAGAGGAATCACCGAGTGATTACCATGTAAACTTATGTGTCATGTGTATATTTTACTGATTGGAGGATGGGATAGTGGCCACCCACCCGCCCTACTTATATTTTGAAACATAAACGGAAAAATTACGTTTTAGTATCTTTAAAGTCAACACAAATTTTGATAGAGTTTCCATGGAACTAAAACAGTGATTGTGATTGATTTAAAAAAGTATATGTAGGGTGGGTGGGTGCCCACTATCCCATCCTCCAATCAGTAAAATATACGCGAGTGTTTCACTCTAAGTTTTTACCTAAGCATCCACTTTATATTTATATTTAAAATTTAAACATTTAACTACGTGTAATTATTATTTAAAACAACTTCTCGCGTATGTTCTGCTGGTTAGAGGGTGGGATAGTGGCCACCCACCCACCCTACATATATTTTTTAACACAAGCTGAAATATTACGTTTTAGTTTTTTAATCACCAACACTAATTTAGCTATAGTTTCAGAAACTTAAAACAGTAATTATAATATATATGTAGGGTGGGTGGGTGGCCACTATCCCATCCTCCAATCAGTAAAACATACGTAAGTGTTTTAGTGTGGGTTTTTAGCTACCCACCCACCCTACATTCACATTTAAAATTTATTCATGTTTACTGTTTTAGTTTAGTTTAGTTTTAGACTGTGGATGAAGTAAGGAGTATATGTAGGGAGGGTGGTTGATCTCTAACCCACTATTCAATCAGTAAAAGACGCCCTGAATTTAAACTAAATAAATCAATAACTATAAAAATAATTACGATTTAGATTTAGAATTTTTCAGAAAAATTTTTGAATTTTTCTTTGAAGATTCTTGAAATTTCAGAAATTTCTCCTCCACACTTTTAGTTTTAATTGCAACTTCCTTTCCAAATAATTTTCATCGAGAATTCTACAAATTTTTTTAGTAAGTTTAGCAAAGACTTTATTCAAGAGTTTCAAAATTTTTCAGAAAGTCGTTATTTCTATTTATTTATAGAAATCTCTTCGTAGCTTTTGTAGAATATTTTGTTCAACTTTTTCTATAATTTTCCTAGATCATCCATACTCTCAGTTTTTTTTTACATTGAGGTTTCTAGAATTTTTCACAAGATTTCATTTTAGATTTATAAAACTTTTTGAGGATTCTAGAAGTGTACAGTAATTTCTTTTTCTTAACTAATAATTAAATAGATATTTCCAGAATTTAGATTTTAGTTCTAGAATTCTATAATTTTCCCAGATGATCCATACTTTTAGTTTTTTTACATTGAGGTTTCTAGAATTTTTCACAAGATTTCATTATAGATTTATAAAACTTTTTGAGGATTTTAGAAGTGTACAGTAATTTCTTTTTCTTAACTAATAAATAAATAGATATTTCCAGAATTTAGATTTTATTCGAGAGTACTAGATTTTTCAGAAAGTTCTTTTAAGATTTTGTTTAACTTTACAATTTATTAGGAATTTTTTCCCTAAATTTCTAGAACTTACTTAGAGGTTTCTGGAAGTTTCATGAATTTCTTCTCCATATTTTCAGTTTTTTGATCGAGGATTCTAGAATTTTTCACAAGTCTTCCTTGTAGATTTCTAGAACTTTTTTGGAGAATTCTAAAAGTTTACAGTAATTTCTTCTTCATATTTCCAGAATTTTTAGCAAAGGTTTTATTCATTTGGTTGTTTGAGTAAAACACAGTTTGGCACTTAATTCACTTGTTCACTTTTCACTCTAAACAAGTGAAAAAAGTGCCTAACTGTGTTTTACTCATATCAACATTTTCACGTACTTAAACAACCAAATTAAATAATTTCTCAAAGGTCTTATTCGTGAGTCTTTTAGAAAGTTCGTTTCAATATTTATAGAATTTTCTTTGAGGCTGTTTCCAGTAATTTCTCTTCCAGAGAGAGAGAATAACATCTTTATTCAGACAACTATATATACAATTAAGAACATTGACAAATGGAATATAATGGTTAGTCTGTCCGTTTGGGCTATCGACCATCGGTCTTTCTGCCCTCTCTTCCAGATTTTAATATTGTCTTATAAATTGCAAAGATTTCCTTCAGGGCTAAAAAAATATTTTTCTGAACTTTAAACTTTCGAGAGTTCAGAAATTTCCAGTAACTTTTATTCAGATTTGGAGGCTATAGATTTTTCTAGAAAATCTGTTCCTAGAAGTCTAGACTCTTTTCAGTCATTTCTCCAGATATCAAGATTGTTTTTTTCCAAGCTGTCTTTTAAATTGCGAAGTTTTTAGAATTAAAAAAAAAAATTAAAAAAAAATTCTAGATTGATTTTTTGTAGAATTCAGAAAATTTCCAGTAAATTGCGAAGATTTAAATGAAGGCATTTTTAGAAAATTTGTTTTTAAAAATCTAGACTATTTTTCGAGAGTAATTTCTTCTCCACATTTCAAGATTTTTTCAACTTGTCTTCTAAATCGCAAAGATTTTCTTTGAGGCTCTAGAATTTTTAGAATTTTCTTCTAGAAATCTAGATTATTTTCTCCAGGGTTCAGGAAATTTCTAGCAATTTATTCTCTAGAGTTCAAAAGTTATTTTGAAGTCGTCTTTTAAATTGCAAAGATTTTCTATGATGCATTAGGATTTTCTAGAATTATTTTTCTAAAAGTTTAGAGTTTAGAAAATGGCCAATAACTTCTTTTCAAAAATTAATTTTTTTTCAACTTTTCTTATAAATTGCGAAGGCTCTAAATGATTTTTAGTCTTCTTTTCGAGAATTCAAGTAAATTTCACCTTCTTTAAAATTCAACATTTTGTTTCAACTAGAGGTTATAAACTTATTTGGAAAATTCTAAATTGCGGAATTTTTCATGTAGATTTTTCTAGAAAATTTTCCGCTAGAAATAATTTCTTATTTTCGAGAAAATTTAAAAGAATTTTCTTTTTGCGATTTCAAGATATTTTTTCAACTGGTCTTCTAAATTTCTAAGAGGCTCTAGAAAATTTTCATTTAGAAATCTAGATTTTTTTTCCAAATATTCAGGAAATTATCAGAAATTTCTCCTCCAGATTTCAAGGTTATCTTTTTATCTCCTAAATTACAAATATTTTTTGGAGGCTCTAGAACTTTTTGGAAAATTTGTTTGTAGAAATCTAGACTTTTCTTGAGGGTTCAGGAAATTTTCTAATTAATTTCTCTTTTTTTGAAGCCCTAGATTTTTAGGATTTTTTTATTTCTAAAAGCTAGACGCACTTTTTCAAGGATTTAAGAAATTTCCACTAATTTCTTCTCCAGGTTTCGAGACTTTTTAATTCAACCCGCTTTTTAAATTGTGAAGATTCTATTGGAAGCTCTAAAGTTTTTTTTTCTTATTTTCTTCTTTCACTGAATTGAAAAATTCAATATGTTTTAACCACAAACTATTATAAGAAAGTATGGATTACCACGTAGTAATTTAGTATTTATCTTTATATAAATGTTTGTTAAAAGTTAATTAAACGAAGCCTTTAAGTATTTCGATTTAAAAAATGGTGATGTGGCCATCATAATACTTTCCCTATTATTTTTGATGCTGTTTTACTGGTTGGAGGGTGGGATAGAGGCCACCCACCCACCCTACATATACATATAAATTTTAATTTCTTATTGACTCGTGGTTTTCAATAAAATTACAAATTACAAAACTTTTTGAATGAAAAAGATATTAAAAAGGAAAATTTTTGAGTAAAGTTATCATGTATATGAAGGGTGGGTTGGTGGCCTCTATCCCACCCATCTAGTTAGAAAGGATTTTTTTTGGAAATTTCTAAATATCTTAAAGATAATTCTAATAATTTGAAAAAGAACACAAAGAAGTGCTGAAAATTTTTAGGAACCTAGAAGAAACATTGGCAGAGTAAGCAAAAATACCTAATAAATTAAAGAGAAATTTCTGCAAAATAAAATAAGAAAACTGGTAAAAACTTTTTGCAATTTATAAGAGAAATTGCTAGAAATTTATGAATCAAAATATTGCTGGAAACTTTGAACATCTCGGAGAAAATTCTAATAACTTGAAAGTGAACACAAAAAAATTGATGGAAAAGTCTATGAACCTGAAAAAAATTGGAAAAGAAGTGGCAAAAAAATTGTTTGAAATTTTTAAAAGGAAATTTTACTAGCAAAGTCTAAAAATCTTAAAGGAAATTAATCAAAAGGGAAAAAATTGCTGAAGAATTAAAAAAAACAATGATTTGAAACAGAACAGAAATTCAGTAATAAAATTGCTGAAAAAAGGTTTTAAAAATCGTGGATGCAATTGCCTTTCAATTTGGACTGCTGTAAAAGTCTGAATAGTCTGGAAGTAATTGTTTAAAAAATTTATAACCTTAAAGAAAAATGTGAAAATTTGTAGAAATATTAAGCAGAAGCGCTGGAAAATACTTGGAAATCTTTAACAATTTGGAAGAGAAGAGATATCCAAAAATTCACTAGAAATCTAAATGAAATTTTGAAATGAAATGGATCAAATTAAAACAAAATTTTTGAAAAAATCAAGAAATCCCTAGAAAGTTTTTGCAATTTACAGAAATAATGAAAAAAAAATCCTGAAAAATTCTCAAAACTTTGGCGAAAAATTCTATTCTAACTTGGAAAAGAAGAGAAATTTCTGGAGAACAAGAAATTTCTGTTTGAAAAGGCTTTTAGGAAATAGGGATTAAAGAAATATTGAAAAAGAGATAAAAAATGGCTTTAAAATGCTAAATAAATTCTTTTCGAAATTTGGAAGAGATTCTTAAGAAATTCTAAAAATCCAGAATAACCATTGTTAGAAAAAAATAAAAGATTCTTTTCTAAAAAAAATCTATGAATCCAGTAATCATTGTTGAAGAATTCTAGAAACCCAGAAAGAAACTTGTGAGAGAAGTTGCTAGAAAATTCTTGACAAAGAGAGATATTTCTAAAAATTAATAATAAATAATTGCTGAAAAATTCTAGATATCTAGAAAAGTCTTACAATGTGGAAGAGGACAGAAATAAAAAGAAAATTTGAAAGTTTGAAAGAGGAATTTCTAAAAAATTTCATTTTTAGAAAAATCATGAAACTTTGAAGAAAATTTTCTAAATTTTTAGGAATATTGAAAAAAATGCTAAGAATTTCTAGAAATCTTACTAAAAATTCTAAAAATTTAGAGAGGCCAGAAGTTTGGAATAAAAATTGCTTTAACAAAATTAGAGACGAAAAATGCTACAAACCGAGAAAAAAATGGTGATGTGGCATCAGCATGCAAGAAAAATCAAAAACATTTAATATAATTTTAACCAAGAAAGATCTTCGGTGTACAACTACTTAGCAAATTAAGAATCTCTGGGCAGTACGCTTTAGTTATATTAATTGTTATCAACACTATTAATAATTGCTAAGAAGATTTATTTTTAAAATTATAATACCCTTTAATAAATCATTATTAATTAATTTTTAATGCAGTTTTACATCGTGTTTACTATTTCTTCTGCTAAAAGATGACCACCTCCGGAGTTCTCCTCAAAAAAAGAAAACTTTAATTAATGCTAATGAACACACTTATAAATATTCATCTCGAGCCTGAGCGAGTTTTCCTGTGCGATAAATAACGATTTAATTGCGAAAAGTGTAACCAAATGAAGAGAGCGAAAAAAAAAAGAAGAGAAGCCGAAGAACGGAGCCTTGGCGGTCGCGGGTTCAAAAGTCGTGGCGACCACAGCAGCAGCGGGAGCAGCGGCGGCAGCGGCGAAGAAAGAAGATGGAAGAAAAGAACAGAAGCGGCACCGACATGAAAAAGGAGTTATTTAGGAGGGCATCGCGCCTGATCGAACTGAACTCGGTCCAGATTCCTGATAAAATAACAGGTTCGACCGCCAATTAGGAGATGTCCCCAGGTCACAGACTGTCTCAGACTTATACCCTCCTTCTCCACCTCGTCCACCACTTCTTCATGTTTCTTCTGACCACTTTAATATCGTTCTTCCACTCTTCGACCTCTTCGGTTGATCATCCGGTGCGGTGCGTGTGAGGGTCAACTGGATTCGATCCACACATACGTTCATCTGTAAATACCACTTCTGACACGCACGTATCGCCAATAATATTTTGCACTCAATATTAATAATACTTTCAAGCTTAATCTAAATTCTCTAAATAAAAAATAATAATAGTCACCATCCATAATGTACATGATAATTAATTAATAAAGCACTAAAAACCTTTCTTCACAAATTTTATCTAAATTCACAGATATATATCTGCGAAGAAAAGTTTTTAGTTCTTTATTAATTAATCAAGTTTATCTTCAAGTAACTCACAAAAATCAAACTATGATTACACATGATTTATTTAATGATGAATGCTTTTTAACCATAAAAGAAGGTTCCTAATACTTAAGTAAAAAAAACTTTATCATTTAATACATGTTATAAATTTTTATGTTGAGTATAAATACAGCTTCGTTCAATCAAACATCTGTTGATTACCGCTTTCAAATATTTTGATTGTTTTCTTTGGCTCTGCTTCATGATGGATTAATATTCGAAATGTGGACAGGTGAGGTGTTATGGGCTGGGGGCGCCGACAAATTATAGGTGCTTAGAAAAATGGTCGGTAATTAGAAACGGATAATGACTTTCCTAATGGATGATTAATTGTGGTTTATACGTTTTCCAAATTATTGTTTTTAACGCGAACTCGAAAATCGGAGTTTATGGGATGATTGGTTTCCTTTGTCTTGTTTGTGTAGATTTTAATATGAATTGTACAAATTTAGAACCTTCTTAGTTAGCGAATTTTGCATCAGTTTTCTTAACCATAATAAAATCATTAATGATATAATGCGAATACCTACGTGGAAGTTCTTTCTTTCAATTTATGATATAGTTTATTACAAGAATGAACGGCAAAATATGCAATATAAAATTATAATTATCCTTATATCGAAATTTGATGAGAATATAAAACTGTTACAAGAGGCGGATTTCATTACATAAAATAATCTTCCGCATGACTAAAATTTGCCACGCTAGAACTTGTAGGGCTTCCATTTTTTGTATCACCTTACAAGAACTGTAAGGCTGTAAAATAATGTGTAAATTTCATTTCATGGTGAAAACTGAAACTGTATATTATTGAAGGTAGAATTAACAAATAGTTATGAATGCATGTAGATTTGTAAATAAATTTATATTACCTATTGACGTTATAGCGTTGTTAAATTTGAATTGATTAATTAAATACAATCAAATCAAATCATTTCCTCTAATATGTTAATTGTATTAATTTACAGAGTTTGCCAAACTGATTTACGCGCATTTGTAATATTGGATAATAACTATTCCATCATGTTATGAAAATATCCACTCGACCGTCAGCGATTGAACAATTTCCTAAGATTCATTATTAACCTATCTAATTCTTTTTCACTTTCCTAATTGCAGTCTAATTTCTTTCCTTTAAGAACATATTTTTGATGTATACTCGCCAAGTCTTATTTCAGGTAATATCTAACAGTTTATTTATAAGCATATTTATCAGAAACAGAAAAGATTTAACTCTTCAACATTATAACCAAAATATGTCACCTTAATTTTGATAAGTATGTATGAATTTAGGTATAGGTAATAAGTTGTCTTAATTATTTGAACTTATACTTCACACAAAGCAGAATAAACCTTTAGCTTCGCGGATTTTAGTCTTCGGCTTTCCTAGATTTTTTGAAATATTAATTTCGCTTCAAATTTTGTACAATATTTTTGGCGCGACAGTGACAAAGTTTAGCTTTTTCTTATTTATATATAATCATTGCTGTCATAATATTGTTTTTATTGGTTTGAATGCATTTTTTGTCGTAGAAAATCTTTTAATGTATTTTTAAACTTATTTGTTGAATTTGTTAGAATTGATTTAAGTTTTCTATATGTTTTAGAGAAACATGGTTTACAAGTTATATTTAAAACATATAGAAAACTTAAATCAATTCTATTTAATGCAAAACTAAAATCCAATAAAATGAAAAGATCTGGTGTCTATAGACTTAAATGTGGATCATGTAAGGATGTTTATATTGGTCAATCTGAAAGAAATTTTGATATTCGCTTAAAAGAGCACTTGAGCTCCTTTTACAACAAAAAAACCAACTCCATATTTGCTAATCATCTAATTGAAAATAATCACGTTCCAGATAATAA
Organism: Ontholestes murinus; assembly: GCA_963969525.1. Lineage (NCBI taxonomy): Eukaryota > Metazoa > Arthropoda > Insecta > Coleoptera > Staphylinidae > Ontholestes > Ontholestes murinus. Next base: position 14,471,297 of record OZ018389.1, on the reverse strand, counting down.
TCCCTTAGAAATTTTACACTACGCCGAAAAAGGTCCGAAATTGGACCTACTAGAATCCCTGGAAATTTATAAAGCCAAGCGTAATCCGGAAAACCCCTTAATCAACGACCAGACTGACCTAATATATTCATCCATCTTTAAAAAATTATATTACCTGTTCGCTGTACACCGCTTCTAATCCACCCTGTATAAATACCGCCTAAGTTATTTTGTAATTTTACGTTTGATAATGGCCTTGTAAGGTTAAAACTATAGTTACGAAATAAATTCCATATGTGATATTCACAAAGTAAGTTTTATTTATCATTTGATAAAGTTTCACCTTTATATCAGTTTAGCTATAGCTAATAAGGGGTTTTAACTTTTGGAACTTATATTATACATTCTTCTTCGGCTTCTTTATTATTATTACTCTTCATATTATTTTTTTCTAAAGATTATTGTTTTTAGTCTTTTTTGTGGGATATATCTTTTGAAGATGTTTACTTCGCTTTTAATGCTGTGGGTTTTTGGGTACAATAATAGCAAACTATGGCGTTTTGATCTTTGCCTTCAAAATCTTGCTCTTGTTGGTTTAAATATTTTTGATATTTACAACCTTTGAGGGATGAAGTAGTAGAGGATGCAATATTTATCATGTTTACTCGCAAAATATTACTCCAAACATTATCTAAGAGTTTATTGCCACATTCATAATTTTAGTTAATGTTAATTTTCATCTAAAAAATGGAATATGTATCTCTTCGAGGTAAAGAGGAGTCCGCGCGTACCCCTAATCTGATGGTCAACCATCTAGAACTCAAATCTTCAATGATATGACAATTTTTTAGATGTAGATCTTCTAGTGACCAAGGAACCTAAACTTAGCACGATGCAGAGCCTTGCTGACGAACGACTTAAATACTGAAGTTTGGCGCCTATGAGCTCCAGCAATAACCTCTATTCAGTTTAGTTAAAACCTCTTAATTTTTGGAACATATACAGAAAGTATGCATTATTATAACAAATTATATCAAATATTTCCAACTGGCTATGGAATTGCAAATCCAAACTATGCGTTTAAGTCCTTGTCCTGTCCTGTTATCACATCTGCGCTTAATTTAATAAGTATTCATGTACCATCTCGCCGTCTGCTTAATATCATTACATTTAACATCCTCCTCCAAAGAACCTATTATTTCTTGCACTCAGCTGCAGCAAGAGTTTTAAGGCACGCTAACACGGTCACTCATTTTAACTTTTGGTGGACTCGGTCAGTAGTCTGCGCCGATTAATGACATCCTTTAACATTATTACAGAAAAGAAAATCCCACATATTTTCACTCTATGGCGATGAACTATTTAAGCGGGGGGGTTTCTTCTTCGGAAACACTGATGAGCAAGATGAGTTGCTGGTGATGGGTGATGTATTTCCCCTCATGTAGAACAAATTACATGACGTGTTAAATCCCCATCTTCCTGGTAGCATTTTGATAATCGTCGGAAAATTAAACGTAGAGGATGTCTACAAAATCGGTCAGTAGGCTATACAGCGAGTCAATATATGGATTGGTCTTGGCAGGATTTTAGGTAGCGGGTCGTAAGGTAAAAGGCAGCTTGACTAAGTTTTTTAACTAATAAAAAATATATTATTCTGAATTTATTGTTCTTTCCCAAACAAGTCAAAGTATTTGTCTTGGCTCCATTACTTCTAATCCATTAATTTATTAGTTTATTTCTACCCATTCATTCTCACATCCAAATGATCCGCCAAATGCCTTCAAGTAAGTCTCAATCACGTGTGTCTTTGAAAAGTGAAGAGCTGTTTTCACATCTATGATAATTTTTATCTTTTTCTTATAACCATTGGAAGAGATATCAGGAGAGCTTTAATACATCACAATACATGTTGATTGCTGTAGGCTCTCCGTATCAATATGTAATCAGTAAGTTTTCTATGATGTAAATCCTTTTGATTATAGTAATTTAGTTTCCTATTTTGTCACTTTTAATCTTTTTCAGCGACAAGGTGCCCAAGTAATTTAAAAATATTTTTATAGTTGTATCAATCCAAGGAAAAATATATTTTGATTGATGTTTTTGAAAATTTTTAACCACTGATAAATTAAGATTAATATATGTTGAGGAGTTGCGAAATTAAAGTCATCCGTATTTAACAACTGGCCAATTTAAAAAAGTTTGTATTCGACAGCTCTAAAATTTAATCTGCATTTGACATCTAGCACATTTAAAGTAGTCTGTATTTGATGGCAGAGGCATTTACTTCGTGGTACATATTGAAGTTATTTTATCTCAATTACAAGTTAAAGTAGTCTCTATTTGACATTTATTAAATTTAGAGTAGTATAAATTTGAGGACAGGTAAATTTGAAGTAATCTGTGTAGAGAAGTTGCGAAATTAATTTAACATGTATTTAACAACCGACAAATTTAAAGCAGTGTGTATTTGGCAGCTGTCATTTTAGTGTGCATTTGACATCTATCAAATCTAAAGCGCGTATTTGACATCTATCAAATGTAAAGTAATATATATTTGACGACATTTAAATTTGAAGTATTTTATGTTAAGGAGTTGCGAAAGTAAAGTAATCAGTATCTAACAACTGAAAAATTTAAAGCAGTTCTTATTTGACAGCTAACAAATTCAGTCTGCAATTGACATCTACCAAATCTAAAGTAGTCCATATTTTACATCTTTCAAATGTAGAGAAGTAGGTTAGGTTAGTAATCTAAGTTAAGAAGTTGCGGAATTAAAGTAACATGTATTTAGCAACTGATAAATTTGAAACAGTTTGTATTTTATAGCTATCAAGTTCAGACTACATTTAATATATATTTAAAGTGTTTAAAGTAGCCCGTATTTGACATCTATTAAATGTAGAGTAATATATATATATATATAAGAACTGGTATATTTTAAGTAATCTATATTTAGGAGTTACGAAATATAAGTAATCCGTATTTAAATTTGACAAATTTGAAGCAGTTGTATTTTTTAGATCTCAAATTCTGACTGAAATTGACATCTATCAAATCTAAAGAAGTATATTTTTGACATATGTCAAATGTAGAGTAGTACGATATATATTTGACAACTTTTGAAATTTGAAGTAATCTTTGTTAAGTATTTGCGAAATTAAAGCAATCTGTATTTAACAACTGACAAATTTGAAGAAATATTTGACAGCAGTTAAATTAAAAATGTCTATATAGAGGTATACTGTAATATTTATGTATGTTATTTGTATAATATTTTGTAATTGATTATTAATTTACTATTGTAAAATATGTTGTTTCAAGGGAAATTTCCCGTTAAATAAATTATTATTATTATTATTATATTTGAGAGGTTTAAGTCTGTATTTAATACTTGTCAAGTTTGAATTGTCTGTATTTGATATCTGACAAATTTAATGTCTCTCTTTCACAGAAATTGCGAAATTAAAGTAATATTTACTTAACAACTCACAAATTTCGATAAGTTTTAAATGTCAAATTTATTAAGAAATTGTTAAATTTATAGTACGTTGTATTTGACAGCTTTTAAATTAGAAATGTCTATATTTAACAGATGTCAGTGTATATTTAATACTTGTCAAATTTGATAGCTGTCAAATTTAAAATAGCCTCCTTTTAATAGGAATTGCGAATATTTGACAGCTGTCAAATATACTTTGCATCTAACGATTGTCAAATGTAAGTAGTATATAAGTAAATTGTATTTGACAGCTGTCAATATTTGACAGCTGCCGATCTGTATTTAATACTTAAATTTGATAGCTGTCAAATTTGAAACAGTTTTTTTTTGACAGGAATTTCTAAATTAAAATAATCTGTAATTAATAATTGGTAAATTTAAAGATCATATTTCATAGCTGTCAAATTTAGATTGCATATGTATTTCAAATTAGTTAAATTTAAAGTAAATTGTTTTTGGCAGCTTTCAAATATGTTAAATTTAAAGTAAATTGTATTTGACAGCTTTTAAATTAGAAATGTCTATATTTGACAGCTGTCAGTCTGTATTTAATACTTAAATTTGATAGTTGTCAAATTTTAAATAGCCCATATTTGACAGAAATTGCGAAATTAAAGTAATCTGTATTTAACAGCTCACAAATTTCAAGACGTTGATATTTGACAGCTGTCAAATTTAGTATGCATCTAACGATTGTCAAATATAAAGTGGTATATATGAATTTGGAATCTGCAAAATAGAGTACGTTATATTTGACAGATTTGAAATTAGAAATGTGTACAACTGATAGCTGTTAGTCTGTATATAATACTTGTCAAATCTGATAGCTGTCAATTTTAAATTAGTTTTTATTTGATAGGAATTGCGAAATTAAAGTAATCAATATGTATATAACAACTGAGAAATTTGAAGAAGTTCACATTGACAGTTGTTATATTTAGTATGCATCTAACGATTGTCAAATCTAAAGGAGTATATATGTATCTAAAATCTGTTAAGTTTAAAGTAAGTTATATTAAGCTTTTAAATTAAAAATGTCTATATTTCACAGCTATCAGTGTGTATTTAATACTAATACAAATTGTCAAAGCCTAATCGGCATCAATAAATATATTATAATTTTAACTTGGTATTATTTAAACTAGTCCATATTTGACAGAAATTGCGAAATTAAGGTAATCTGATTTTAACAACTGGAAAATTTCTAGACGTTCATATTTGACAGCTGTCAAATTTACTATACATCTATTGTTTCTTAAATGTAAGTAACGGGTGTCCAACAATTATTGCAGTCCCGGGTGGCGTTGGAATAAAAAACGTAGGTCGATTCTTACATGCAAATAAATGAACTGACATTTTTAATGCACATTTAAGTTATGTTTGACAATTAAAATGTCAGTTCATTTATTTGGTACATGAAAGAATTGACCTACGTTTTTGATTCCAACGCCACCCAAGACTGCAATAATTGTTGGACACCCGTTAGTATGTATTTATTTGAAATCTGTTAAATATAAAGTAAGTTGTATTTGACAGCTTTTAAATTAGAAATGTCTATATATGACGGCTGTCAGATTGTATTTAATACATGTCAAATTTGATAGTTGTTAAATTTAAAATAGTCTCTTTTTGTCAGGAATTGCGAAATTAAAATCATCTGTATTTGACAACTGGCAAATTTGAACAAGTTCGAATTTGACAGCTGTCAAATTTAGTTGTTACTAACGATTGTCAAATGTAAAGTAGTCTGTATGTATTTGAAATCTTTTAAGTTTGAAGAAAGTTGTATCTGACAGTGGTTAAATTAGAAATGTCTATATTTCACAGATGACAGCCTCTATTTAATCCTTGTCAATTTTGATAGCTGTCAAATTTAAAATAGTCTCTTTTTGACAAGAAACGCGAATTTAAAGTAATCTGTATTTAACAACTCACAAATTGCAAGAAGTTAGTATTTGACAGCTGTCAAATTCAGTGTGCATTTAGCAATTATCAAATGTAAAGTAGTCTGTATCTATTTAAAATATGTTATGTGTGAAGTAAGTTGTATTTGACAGCTGTTACATTAAAAATACTTGACAAATTTAAATAGTCTGTATTTGATTGCTGCCAAATTTAAACTTGTCTCTATTTGACAGGAATTGCGAAATTAAAGTATGTATTTTAATTACTAACAACTGACTAATTTGGAGAAGTTCGTATTTGTCAACTGTCAAATTTAAAGTAGTGTATATATAACGACTGACAAATTTGAAAAAGTTCATAAATGACCGCTGTTAAATTTAAAGTAGTTTGTATGCATTTGAAATCTGTTAAATTTTAAGTAAATTATATTTGACAGCTTTTAAATTAGAAATGGTTATATTTGACAGCTGTCAGTCTATATTTAATACTTGTCAAATTTGTGTAGTCTGTATTTAATAGCTGTCAAATTTGAGTAGTCACTATTTGATAGCTGTCAAATTTGAAGTTGTTATAATTTGACAGATATCAAATTTTAAGTTTTCTGTATTTTACAATTATGATATTTTCAATTGTCTTTATTTAAAAGTTGCCAAATCTGTATTTAACAACTGGCAAATTTGAAGAAGTTCGTATTTGATAGGTGTTAAATTTAGTTTGCATATAGCCATTGTTAAATGTAAAGTAGTCTGTATGTATTTAAAATATGTTAAGTTTTTGAAATAAGTTGCATTTGGCAACTGTTATAATAAAAATGTGTATATTTGACATCTGTCAGTATATATTTAATACTTGACAAATTTAAATAGTCTGTATTTGATAGCTGTCAAATTTAAAGCAGTATTTAAGTATTTGAAAACTGTTGAAATTTAAAGTTAGTTTTATTTGACAGCTCTTAAATTAGAAATGTTTATATTTGACAGTCTGTATTTAATACTTGTCAAATTTTTGTAGTCTGTATTTGATAACTGTCAAATTCAATTAGTCTCTATTTGATAGCTGTTAAATTTGAAGTTAATCTATTTGACAGCTGTCAAATTAAAAAAAATCTGTATTTTACAATTATGAAATTTTCAATTGTCTTTATTTAAAAGTTGTCATATTTAAAATTGTATAAATTTTATAGCAAATTTAAAGTATTCTGTATTTAATTTCAAATTTTAATTTGTCTGTATTTGGTAGCTGTCAAAATATAATATACATTTGTCACCTATAAAAATTCATTACACTATTTGGGCTGATCAAATTTAAAACAGTGTGTATTTGACAGCTGCTAATTACAACAGTTGAACAGGTCTCAAATAAAAATATATTTGAATAAAATTATAAAGTAATAGAAATTTATGTTTGTGCGCATTTGCAACTGTCAATTAGTACAGTTTGACTTATTTTGTGTAATGAAATAAATGTTCCATCAAATATTTGAACGAAAATCTATTGAATAACTCTAATATTCAGTTTAGATTAAAAATTATTGATTTGACAGCGCGATCCTTTGGAACCGCATCAATTCGCAAATTGCTTTCCCATAGCCCCCGCGATGAAATATGCGCATAGTAAAATTTCCAGCAATTAATGAGACGTATATGAAATTCTCGATTGGAATCGCGCCGGGCAAATAGGCGATCGCGGATAAAATTTACAGTCGCTACCGCCACGTTTTATCCTTTGAATTTATGGCCGCAATATACATCGATTCATTTAAGATTTAAAACCAATGAATATAGTGTTTCTATAATAACTGTTCACCGTCCGCGGGACCGCTGATGGCCGCCATAAATTTTCCGGCAATTGATCACGATAAAAACAGTCACTACAACCTCAACTCACTTTATATAACCTTATGTACAAACTACTTACTCAAGTAATAAATTATTATATGTTTTTTTTGTAAACGAATCCATTAATTTTATAAAATTAATTAAAATCAACATAACACTTGCATATTAATAAAGTTAGGTAGTTGTAAACAATTAGCTAATGTAAAGTGCATCCAAAATTTCGAAATATTAAAAAAATTACTTTATATTAAAACTAAATTTATTTATTATTAAAATTTTTAAAGAAATCAATAATTCTATCAAAGGCTATCGACCTTATGATTACCATAAACAAAAATACCATAACTCTTCTTTTAATATATCATTGGCACCCGAATGTGTTAAATATTTTGTAAAGCGGATACCGACCATAATATTATCCGGCCGTAATGTATTCAATACGTCAAAAGTCGATTTATTGGAGGCACTCACCTATCTGCATATCCTCCAGAAAGGACGCGGAGTTATCTATCACCAAAACTGGCATCAGCGGTTCCAACTTGGGCGACATACTCCTCATACCAAAGATATCCCAATCGTACATTCCGATTCATTTAAATATCTTCCGTCCACAAAACTATGCCCACTTTCCCAGTTCCAAATCACATAACTATCTATTGATTAATTGCCAAATATTCCATCAAAGATACGAAAAATTGTTGGTCCGGTGATTAATTCGATTAAGAATATTTAAAAACGCACTTAAACACTCTGTTAAGCATAAATAAATCAATTAATTTATTCATATTTTCCTTAATTTAAGGTATTAACACACTTTTTTTTTATTATTCAATCACCAAGCAGAGCTATTAGTATTAATCACTATCATTAAACCACGTGCTTCCACAAACCGCTTAATTCACATTTGATTATGCTTCGAACATCACGCTTCGTATTTTTTTAAATATTTTGAAGTTTTACTTTTACCGAACGATTTTATCGAGTGTTGTTTGATATCGGCGAGTCTGAGCTGCTCAGACACTAGTGACTAAACACCGAGTGTATGTTTGTGAGTGAGTATACAAAAGACGGGGCGTTAGAGGGTCACAGGTCATGGACGATGGGAGACCTGTGATCTCCTGACTTCGCCATTAAGACCGCTGCCCTTTATAAATGCGATCCGAAAGTTTATTATTTAAAAAAAAGGACGTGGAAACGAAATACACTCCGCGGCAACAAACGTGAATGTACTTAATAATAGTAGGTTGAAATTAAATGTTTTTTATTTTTCTCAGTATAGTTTTATATTTTCATCTCTGCATCATTATCAGTTCTATAAATATGGATATATAATTGTTCATACATATAATACCTGCACTTTGATGACATGACTGATATTAAACTATTTATAATTTATTTATAATTATGTCTAATATACTAATGATATTTATGATTTAGTTAAAACCATAGCTGACCTAAAATTTTATATCATTAAACTCTAAATTCGAAAAAACATGCTCTAAATTTAATAATAAAAATGTATTAAAGTCCTTTACGTTGTAGAAAATGAACCAATAATTAGAAAAAACGTAATTGTAATCTGCTCTAAATTATATCCCTGTCTACTGACCAGTTTCACTTACACAAAGTGCAGAGTAGATGAAAACAGTTAAAAATTATGTTACTACGGAGTTACAAAAATCTAGTTCTTTCTCTAATCGTACACTGACTTCCCTAATTAGTAAATAGACGGCGTTACTGGCTCATAATTAGAAATGAAATCATTTTCTGGCTGAAATAATTGTATAAAAACAATATAAATATTCCCTCTTATCTGAATCACCATTCTTTGTAATGCCACATCCAAACCCCGGCAGAATCACAACATGTCTTTATTATTTTCACCACCGACTGGCTAGAGGGCGCATCTCAAGCCAAGATAAGGACACTGGAAGAAGCAGAGATGCCTCAAACCAAAGTACTGATTGACTACTTTCCCAATAGCGAGGTTTACAACAATATAATATATAATCTCACTGATTGTGACTCAGAATGACTTGAAGACTTCTAACTGTAGCCTCCAGGAAGGAGAAATCTGAAGAGACCTACGTTGGCGATCACACTATAAGTGTATCTACAATCAGCTGGGTCAAAAAATTATCTATAGATTTAGCCAAGTTAAACTAAAATCCAAAGGTAAGAGAAAGCGAATCTCCGAAGGGCTACCAAAAGAGACTCACCCAGGTCTAACTACCCAAGGAATAATGAGAAAAGATTACCAACCACAAGCGACACAAAAAACCCAACTAGATCGATGGGGACCAATAGAAGGGAAACCCTAAAGGCAAAAAAGTCTGGAAACACATACTTTAGGGGCTGGTGGTGCTGTCCCATATGGGGTATAAATCATACTAATGGCGGGCATACGTTGAATCTATATCAGCCTTTATTGGAAATTAAAAGAAGCCAAATTTGCCTTAAGAATCCTGCAAGTCTTGCATGAGGAATGAAATAAAAGACCTTAAGGAGGATATAATCGCGCTAAACAGGCAAGTTTCTATTCAAAATGAGATTATGAAAGCAAATAATGAAGCAATCTTAAAATTAACCTCTAACAACGACAGAAGCAGAAAAAATGTATACAAATCAAATTTAGCCGAGAAACAAACGGCAAACAGTAAAATTATAAAGAAATCTACAAATCCACCAAATAATATTTCGAGCGGAAATGTTCAGATTAATATGAAGAAATCGGTTGAAAAGGTTGCATACAATGAAAAATTATCGCTCTCAATGATCAAACCAACTAAGTCTGTAGGGTTGTCGTCGTTGCCGAATATTAATGAAGAGCCGACTGTAAAAAGTAACACCTCAACTGAGAGAATAAATAAAAAGCATGATATTACATTAGTAGTAAGGAAATGCAAGAGAGTACAAACCTCCATTAAAGGAGAATCTATAAATCCACAGGCAATTAAAGAAAGGAAAATCTACTCCCACTTCTTGATTCGACAGTAGCACTGGAACAATAATTTTATCAATCAACATCAAGGATTCCATATGTGAAAAAATGGTATCTAAAAGACCAGAGGACTCCTCGTCGTTCAAACTATCTGTAATGCAATCGGATGCTGCTATCATCAAAGAGCCCAGTCTGTGGCCGGAAGGAGTATTCATCAACCCTTTTATATTTTCGCCTGCAGATAACCCCTCGAAAATAGTTGAAACAGAAGACGACATCAGAATATCACAACTAAATGTACAATCGATATTAAACAAATTACCGCTAATAGACTTATTCTTCAAAATGGGTGGAGTAAAACACTTGTTTTGTTCCATGATTTTATTATCAGTTTCCTGACACGTGTTTCGATCCGTTACGATCGAAACACGTGTCAGGAAACTGATAATAAAATCATGGAACAAAACAAGTGTTTTACTCCACCCATTTTGAATATATGGTTCCATCAAGAAAGTAACAGAAGAAGTATTGAATAGACTTATTCTTGTTGCAAGAAAATATTGATATTCTACCTGTATCTAAACATTGGATCCCATTCAGTAAACCCTTGTCGTCAATAGAAGGTTTCTGTGTTGGAGCTTCCTTTTCTAGAAGTCAGCACATTCATGGTGGTGTAGAAATTTATCTAAAAGATCAGTATACATTTAAACCAATAGCCGGGAACCATGCAATTGAAATACATTATGAAGCAAGCATAATTTAAAATTGGCATATTGTGGAAGAAACCCTCTCTGTCGGATAATAAGCAAATTGAATTCGACTTAGAAGTTACATTGGAAAACGCAATGAAGTAGGAAAATCCAATGAACAAAGACTAGAGTCCGCTGAAGAGAATTTAGGTGGTCTTAAGATGCAAGTTAGGAAAACGTTCAACAATGCAAAGAAAACAGTTAACTGCTTGTACTCAGGCACTGTCGGGATATTACATGAAGTTGAGGAATTACATGAAGGAGAAAACATGGAGAACGTTCTCTGAGGAAGTTACCGATACAACTCCAACCGTTAGGCTCCAGGAAATCCAGTACAAAGACCACTCAAACAATATTAATTTAAAAAAAAAAACCAATGGGAGTTATGCAAAGATGCTTAAGGAAAATCTCAATGCGCTGCTAAAGACACACTTCGCATTGTTAAAATCTATGGACTCCCAAAGAAGCTTAATCTATTGAAGGAAGTATATTTCTATCTATTAGAGAAATCAAAAGCAAGGTCGGTAAACTCATTAACAAAGAAAAAATTGAATTGAATTGACAGATATAAAGAGCAGGGTCCTAGAGACAAATCTGCTCTATTGGTAGCAGTTTACCTATCAACCTGGCAAAACTATTATGAATGCTCTTCATAGCCTTACAACATTCACCAAGGAGATTACATTAGGTATTTTCGTGGATATTGAAAGTACGTTTGACAACACTTTCTTTATTTTTCAATAGTTTTACAAGTTAAACCATAGAGACCATTAAGAAGGGTATGGAAATACTTACAATAAGATGAATCAAGGCCGTACTCGAAAACCGTATAATCATAAAACTACAGCAAAAGGATGCTATGGTGTATCGTGATGGATGATCTTCTAGCGATCTTGCGCAACAAGGGTTAGTGAAGGCAAGGTACATGCTGAAATAATAACATTAAAAAGATATGCTCAGGTTTCTACAAAAGAGGACTACAAAATGGCACACATCGGTCTGAACACAGCTTAAGAACCTCAAAACGTACAGTTTCAATCCCAAAACTACTTGGAAATGTAAACAAGCTCTGGCCAATTGGAGAAGAGCAATAAGCGTGGGCATCATGCCACGTAAGTATAATAGGTAATGAATATGCCGATGTAATTGCTAGGGAAGAATCTGCGACTACCATGATCAGACTAAAACTTGTATATAGGCTATCAAAAGCACATAAGAATGGTTTGATCTAAAAATTGAAAAGAAGGGCGTTGGATGAACACATCAGGTCAAATACAATCAAAAATGTTTATTGAGCTCTTACGCCTCACTAGAAGAGAGATAAGACAGGTCAAGGATCCCTGCCCGAGAAGTACGATCTTCACGAGAAAACTTAAGTCGACAACAACACTTGTATACTATGTGGATAGGCAGAGGAAATAACATCCTGTACGTGTGTGTGTAGCATTGGCTACCACCAAACTAGCCCCAATTTAGAGAAGTGGTAATAACGTTAGAACGGATCAGGGCATGGCCTCCTAGAAAGTTAATTGACTTTACCAAGGAAATTGAATTGAATTCCTGAGAACATACAAGTAGTAGGGTACTAGTACAAAATAATATAAGGCTGTCTAAAGCCAAACAATCTAATCTAGCCTAGTATCTCTTATTGTCTAATGACTGTAGACATCATTATATTGTAGATTCTCTCAAATTGTAACGGGAATTCTAATAAAACATTCTAGGCAGCTTCATCTTCCGCTTTTACCCCTCACAGATAGTATTATAGTTTTAATCTCTTTAGTTTTTAAGATTGCAATGTCTCGTCAGTATACCAAACACTTTCTATACAGTTGGATAAAGTATCAGATTGTTTTATTATTCCTAATGATAAAGATTGTTTTTGATTCTGCTGTTTATTGTTTCATCTTATCGTTTGTATGATATCTAATGGATGTACTTCTTTAATAAAATATCGGGAGTATGTATGAATTCATGCGGTTTTCTAAGAGAGGGCGCCACTAGTATTATTTCGCGTCGTGTTCATCCGTGACTATATTCATTTGAAAGCTACTGTCTTTGCGCGTCTTTTTAAATATATGTAATTTTATTGAAGCGTAAACAACATTTTTTTCTATTCATTTGAACATGTCGAACTTTGTGCCAGAAAAAGTGTTTCTGCGGGGAGTTCTTCTTCATTACTTTAACATGAAGAAAAGTGCTACCGAAAGTCATCGTATTTTAGTAGAGGTTTATGGTGACCATGCTCTTGCTGAAAGAACGTGCCAGAAGTGGTTTGCATGGTTTAAAAGTGGCGATTTCAACTTAGAAGACGATGAACGACCCGGACAGCCAAAAAGGTTTGAAGATGAAGAATTAAAGGCATTGCTTGATGAAGATGCGTGCCAAACGCAAAAATATCTTGCAAAATCATTGGGAGTTGATCGAGCAACCATTTCCAGACGTTTAAAAGCATCGGGATTCATCCAAAAGCTTGGAAATTGGGTGCCGTATGAATTAAAGCCAAGAGACATCGAAAGCCGATTCTGCATGTCGGAAATGTTGCTTCAACGCCACAAAAAGAAGTCATTTTTGCATTGGATTGTCACTGGTGATGAAAAATGGATTCATTACGATAACCCCAAGCGCAAGAAATCGTATGTGAAGCTTGGCCAGCCATCAACATCCACGGCAAAGCCGAATATCCATGGCGACAAGGTAATGCTCTGTATTTGGTGGGATCAGAAAGGTGTGTTGTATTATGAGCTGTCGAAATCGGGTCAGACGTTCAAAGGGGACCTCTACCGAATACAATTAATTGCGGAAAAACGACTAGAATATGCAACCAGACATGAATCCATAATTTTCCATCATGACAACGCTCGGCCACATGTTTCAAGACAGGTTCAAAACTATTTGGAAAACAGTGGGTGGGAAGTTCTACCTCACCCGCCTTATAGCCCAGACATAGCCCCTTCTGATTACTACTTGTTCAGATCAATGCAGAATGCCCTCACCGGAATACGCTTCACTTCAGGACAGGGTATCAAAAATTGGCTCGATTCATTCTTCACCACCAAGCCGGAGAAGTTCTTTTGGAATGGAATCCACAAACTGCCAGAAAGATGGGCAAATGTTGTAGCTTCCGATGGACAATACTTTGATCATTTAGTGTTTTTCACAATAAAGCCTTAATTTTCGAAAAAAAAAAACGCATGAATTAATGCATACTCCTTATAAATAAGTCTTATAGAAAGAAGAATAATCCACATAGAAGATGTCCTATTCGCTATCTTCTATGATATCACTTCCTCACTTACTTACTTTATGATATTGAAATGACATGATGAAACTTCATAACAAATTGAAATAAAACAACACAGTTGGGAGGGTTTCACATTTATTGTTGAACACTGCAACATGTTTCTCCCAACTGTGTTGTTTTATTTCAATTACTTACTTTATATCCAATAAACTAACATAGAGTCACCATCCAAGGATTTATAAATTTTATTTAATAAGTAGCTGATTTATTTTTCCTTATTTTACGAGAAACTACTTCTGTTGTTCAGTAGTTCATTTTGTAATAATTTTAGACTTTTATTAATTTCTTATTACAAAACTATTTGATAAATTGAAAAAATATTTACGTTTTTTTTATATATGTTGTTGCATGTGATAAATGTAGTATCACGATTGTTAAATAAAAGTAAATATAATAAAAACATCGTTGTGGTAAAGAGGATGAGCTGTTTGGGACAATCCTTTTAGAATTATAGGAACGGAACGTCAGACACGATTGTGATATTTAAGTAATGGTGCTCGTTACCTCTTAACCCTTACAACGTTGCCTCACACAAATCACGTGCTAAAAATCTAAAAGCGACAATTAAATCTCGCCGGTAATCCTTTCACATTTCTCAAATAAATATCAACAAGCGTATGAAATAGATCTATAGCGATGATAATAAATCAACGTGAAAAATAAAAATAATCAATTCAGAAAATGTAAATTTAACGAATGTGTGTGAGGTCATCGGAGGAGACCCCGACGGTGACGTCGTCCGACTCCAGTTGAACCGCACAGGTTAGAGTATTAGGTTCAGCATGCAGTCTGGTTCTTCTGACTTCTAACCTCTGACACGGCGGGGCACAACCCTGACCGCGGGGGTCAAACCCAGTACACTCCGAGTCGCAAGTCGCGCGTTGCGCCAGTTCCTTCTTGCCTCTTGCTCAATGATAGAAAACGTACACGCCGGTTCGCCGCTCTCGAGACCAAAATAATCACTATAATTACCGTGTGGCAATAAATAATGCAGATAACTTTTTATGGAATAGGTGAAAACCAGTATCAGGAGATTGTTAGGTAGCAGCGACCAGATGAAATAAGAGCACAGAGCATTCGCAATTTCCTCCCGTATTATTAGGTCTTGTAGTTTTAATTAAAAAAAAAAAACGATTCATTAATTTCATTCTTAAATTTGATCAATATTTGCGTACGGTAATTATAAGATCACGGAATTTATGGCGTCATCTTCAATAATTTATCTGCATCGTACGTTTATGGATGAAATATAAAACGGCTCGTAATGTACACACATGCACTTATTGCACCGTTTGAAACTGTGTGATTTGTGGAGGAAATTTATTACACCTTTTCAGTTCAGAACGCTGGAAATGTGTTGACCAATGGTGTAAACGCACGGCACGGGCAATAATCATATCAAGAAGTGAGAATGTAAGAACGATGAGTTTCTGAAATGTACACGCAGCGTGAATCCAATGGTCTATCTATCGTGAATGTTTCAATTTTATAGGTACAAAAAATTGATTTTGTTCTGTGCTATTAATTTGTTTTCACCAGTCATATAAAAATATTGAAATTGGAATTAAACATTTATTTTATTTCCCCTGTATAAATAATGATAACGAACAATTTTCTTTGAATTGTGAACCTTTTTTCAATAATTTGGTATACTGACAGTCCTGGATTGACATAATAAGTTCGGGGGTAAGGTAAGGAATGGGGCTTGCACTATATCTCTTGAATTAGGTTCTCATATAACTCATGGTAAAATATTCTATAATATAGAAATAACACAATTTATACTTGGTTCGT
The DNA here is from genome assembly GCA_963969525.1 of Ontholestes murinus. NCBI lineage: Eukaryota > Metazoa > Arthropoda > Insecta > Coleoptera > Staphylinidae > Ontholestes > Ontholestes murinus. The sequence continues at coordinate 14,455,288 of OZ018389.1, read as the reverse complement.
ATTACTATTTATTTATTTAATCTGACGGCAATTACGTCATTTCGTTAATTGATCGCGCGCGGCGTTAAGATATTGAAAATCCATATTCATTTGTTTATTCATAAATTTATTAAACAAATGAATTACGTCATTATCAATGAATAAATACAGAAGTGTTTAACTAGTTTATATATATTATGTCAGGTAATAAGGGATATCATAATCGGGACATTAGGGCAAAAGTCACCCACCCACCCTACATATTTAATTATAATTTCAACACAGTAACTGTTTTAGTTATAAATCAAAATCACAAATTTGTTATAAAATCAAAATCACAAGTGTTTTTAATGAATTTATAAGCATCGTTGGTGTTGAAGTGTCAACGTATATTTCGGGTAGGTGGATGTTTAATATCCTACCCTTAAATTCTAAATAATAAACGATAAATTTTATAACGCAGAAATTTACATCCTAAATCCACTAAAAATCTATTTAAAATAGAATTTTATTTCAGCAAAACACTTATGTATGTTCTTTGACTTGGAGGATGCGATTGAGGACACCCACCCACCCTACATATACATTGTTATTTTTATTTGATGGACGTTGTTAACGATTTTATAAACTGTTGTTGTTCAAGTCTTATTCTATATGTAGTGTATGTAAGTGGTCTCAATCCCACCCTTTTGTTCTAAATTATAGACGATGATGGCAAGGTAAAGGCGAATCATAATAAGCTTAAGAAATCTATAACACAACCGGTGAACTCTTATTGTCAATCGGGTCCCATTAAATATATATAATACGCCATATTTTTCGTTCAAGGAAGTGAGCCCTTGCAAAGTCAGAGAAACCATAAAACGTCTAAAGACTACAAAAGGTAGGGGATTACTTTAAACCTCATCAAAAATGTTGTAGATATTATTATTAGTTCACTCACAAAATTAATTAAATCCTTATATCCTCAAAAAGGCGCGCCTCGAAAAGATGAAGATCGATGTTCGAAGGCTATTCAATAGGGCCAAAAACAACCAGGACTGGGAGACGTACAGAGGAAAGCTCACTCAATATAACAAAGAAATCCGAAAAGCCAAAAGCGACTCGTGGAGGAAGTTCTGCGAGGAGATTAACAACACTTCGGCATGTTCAAGAATTAGTCCTGACTAAGGCAGTGCTGCCAAAGAGGTAGGCTTCCTCAAGAAAACGGAAGGAACGTACACAGAAACAATAGAGGAAAGTCTCAAGGAATTATTAAAAGTCCACTTTCCAGCCTCAACAATTCTGGCAGAACATAACAAGCCAGACAATCCCAGCCAAAGACCTAAAAGGCCCGACCGAAAGGACTGGAGATTAGTCACGGAGGTCACAAGGCCCACTAAAATTAATGGGCCATCAGCAGGTTCCAACCGTACAAGTCCACGGGACCGGATGGGATTTATCCCATTCTGATACAAATGGGCATAGAGGAATTGGTGCCGCACCTGTTAAAAATCTTCAAAGCCTGCCTGGCATAGGGATGTATACCAAAATAAATCATGGCAAAGCGCAAGGGCAATCTACCTGCCGAAGGTAGGCAGAATAGCTGACCTAACGCCAAAGTCATACAGACCTACCAGCCTATCTTCATTCTTACTAAAAACAATGGAAAGATTGATTGATAGGTACATAAAGAACGAGATACTGTTAAAAGATCCCCTCAACAACAGGCAATATGCATATCAGCCGGGTAAGTCAACGGACTCCGCGTTGGACGACCTAAACAGGCTCATCACAAAGTCAATGGAAGATAAAGATATAGCCATGGCCACATTTCTGGATATAGAAGGAGTGTTTAACAACATCACAACAACCTCTCTCGTGGAGGCACAAGCAAGGAAAGGAGTCCCGCCAAGCCTTTGCCAATGAATCAAGGCCAGCCTAGAGAAAAGGACAATCATATCCACTTTGGAAGGCCATACCATTATCTATGGCTCTACACCAGGGTGATAAGACCCATGATAGCCTATGGAGCAGTGGTATGGTGGACTAGGACAAAGCATAATACACAAAGACTAGCATGTCTCAGTACAACAGGAGCCCTAAGCACCACCCCAACAGCAGCCCTAGAAGCCATCTTGAACATACCACCATTACACATCTTCATTCAAAGAGAAGCCAGGTCCGTATCATACAGACGAGCTGAAGGCTAACGCGATCACAGCGATGCCAAGTGATGCCATGGTGAAAAAATACAATATCGAAAAGAAACACAAGGTACTAATCCCGCAAAGAGAAGACTGGGTCGAAGGCCAACCTACCAAAGCAGAATCATACTGGTTTACGGACAAAGGGGTAGGAGCAGGTATATACGGCACAAAATTCGAGACAAAGATTTCTGTCAGTCTCACCAAGGACACCACGGTGTTCCAAGCAGAGGCGATAGCTCTTCACCACTGCACAAGAGAAATAGCAAGACAAAACACTAAAAATAGGTCAATTGCTATATTCTCCGACAGTCAGGCGCTGCTAAGAGCACTAAGCTCCACACAGGTCGAATCTAAGCTAGTGTGGGACTGTATACGTGCTCTTAATTAACTTGGCTGTCACAAAAAAGTAACAATCACATAGGTCCCAGGACACGGAGGACATCCTGGGAACTGGCCAAACAAGGCTCGTCAAAAGCAGTAATTGGCCCGGAACCCTCCTGCGGAATCTCCAAAACCGCAGTTAAACGATCCATAAAAAATGAGTGGAGACACAGGCCCATACCTGATGGAAGAACTCACCAGGATAGTTCCTTAAGAAACAATCGCCAAAACTCACGACCGAACATCTGAACCAAGACAGGAAAATGGTCAAAACAATAGTAGGCCTGATAACAGGATACTGCAAGCTCAACAAACATATGAGCGAAATAGGTCTGGTGGAAGAAGCACCATGCAGATTTTGCCTAGAGGAAGAAGAGGACTAGTTCCACATCCTATGCCACTGCGAGGGTCTAGCAAGGATTAGATATCATATCAGACATCTGAGATAAACAGGGATCCACAATAGATCTAAAAAGGTCGAGGTGGAATAGGCGCTGGTGCCACCCATATAACATCTATCTATCTATCTACATGTCTAACTTCAAACATGTTAACGTTAAATAAAAGTAAAAAAACGTTTTTTTCTTAAGAGTTCTGTCCCTTTTCAAGCAACCCATTCCATGTTTTAAGCGTTTGCGTTGATTTAAAGTTGTCTTGGTGCAAGCATCTCCCTTGCTGCAAGATTTTGTAAAAGTATTTACTTATTAACAAGACTCAAATGTTCACTCCCTCAAATGGCTCTTCGGTCAACTTATTTTGCGTTATGTCAGCCTCATGTCTCATACTCTATCATAATATGGAAACATTGTAGCATTAGTATGGGGATATTTAGGCTACAAATAAGAGCTATTAGAGCCATATGTAATTCACTGTATATAGGGTATTTTAAACCTAACTTCGATTTTGTTAAAAATAACACTAATAAATACAGAATACACAATCAAATACATGCCCATTAAAGAAAACAAGCTAATATGATATAAACACACTATCCAAGACTAACAAAAACACAAAATGGTATTAACTATTACTGAGAGAAACTGAATCAATCGTGCCTGAACTCAATAAATCTCTCGACAGTGTCCCACCGAGACACTTGTTTAAGCGGTAATAAGAAATAAAAAATCAGACTGACGATTAATCAGAAATCACCATTTATACCGACGAGGCTCAGAATTATAAAAGCTGTTTGCAGGCATTTACTGCCAAGAACTTGACCTGAGACTCAGCAATCCCCTAAGTAGAAATATGACGATAATCCAAAAAACTCTAGAAAAATTTGACGCAACCAACAGAGTTACAGTATCCCGTATTAAAAGAAATTCAAACAATGAAGGGAACGACTTACTATCTCAGAAGTACTGAAAAGAAACTCCCTTGAAGAACATAAACTGACAAGTATGCGGTCGCTAAAAAATTCATACATTCATCAACACCGAAGCTAAGCAAGAAACAGTTTTCGGCTGCTAATCGGTAATATAGGGGTGGCAAAATATCCCCTATGTAGGAAATGCATGCAATAAGAGGAGACCCTAAGACACATCCTGAGTGAATCTCAGGTGGTTCGGAGAAGAAGAGTGATAAGATGGGTCAAAGCTGAACAACACTCCACATGGCCAACTAATCGACTTCATAAGAAGTTTAGGCTGGCTCGAGGAGTAGAGCTCAGGAGGTGGCACAACACAAAGGACCAAGGAATGGTCTAAGTGAAACTTTACGACCCTATCACTGACGAGACTATCACAGACCCAGACATTATCACTCGTAAATTTGCAGACCATTTCAATTCTATTTATTCACAGACACAAGACCCTAATTTTGACCAACCAACCTTTCAACATGTAAACGACTGGTACAATAATTTCTTTAGATTCAATGACAGTTCAAAACCGACGGACATTTTTATAGAAGAGGACTATTTCAATATTTTAAAAAAGGGCAGCGACGGGACACGACCTAGTACACAGACATATACTAAAATCGTTACCATCCCACATACACGTCCATATCCTCAACATCCCCAATTTCATTTACCAAAATAAATATTACCCATCCGAATGGAAATTAGGAATAATCATTTGTATCCCCAAACGTGACTATCCTCCATCCCTAATATCCAGCTACCGTCCTATTACGCTACTTCCTTGGAAAACTCTACGAATCACTAATTAAAAACAAAATGCTATCCCTCGTCCGTGACCGCATGCCAAACTACCAATTTGGCTTTCTTCCAAAACGATCCACTACCCTTCCACTTACCATCCTTACCTCAAACATCCGAAACACACACCTTGAAGGAAATTCATCAGCCGTCTTACTACTGGATATACAAAAAGCCTTTGACTCTGTGTGGCATCAAGGTCTGTTATACAAATGTTACCTCCTTACGATTCCGACACATATTATCTTCATTATCAAGCAATTCCTTTCCAACAGATACCTTAAAGTCAAAATCAACAACTCCTACTCCCCTCCTTTTACTACTGTACAAGGTCTACCCCAAGGATCCCCTCTATCTCCTCTACTCTACAACATCTTCTGCTTTGATATCTATAACCCGGATCCTCTGTACTTTAATCCCTCTAAATACCTCCTTCAATTTACAGACGACACAGCCCTAATCTCCCATGCAACCTCTGTACCTAAAGCCCTTCAATCCCTCCAGCAGCTTATTGACACCCTACAACACTGGTTTTGCAAATGGCGAATTAAAATCAATCCCCATAAATCCCAGCTTCTAATTCCCTACCACCGTAACAATAATCCTGCTCACAATATTCATATTTCCCACACAACTGCTTCGCCTTCTGCATCCATAAAATACCTAGGCAGTACCATAGATCAAAAAGTCAATTTCAAAAATCACACAGCTCTAAACAAAACGAAAATCATCACCAGGGCCAAATTATTCAGAAATTTAAAGTACAAAAACAAGGGAATTTCCACGAAATCAGCTGTTAAAATCTATAAAATGATTTGCCGCCCTATACTCGACTATGGTAATATCCTTTTCTCCCACTCCTGCAATCCTACTCTCCACAATATCCAAGTTAGCGAGCGATCCTCCATAACAATCCTTACCAAAATCTGCCACCCTAATAATCCTCTGCATAATCCCTCTAACCAACTCCTATATGACTGTACCTCTGTTAAGGCTGTAACTGTTTTAGTTTCAATCATAACATTAAATACTGCAGAATATAATTGTCAACTTTAGTTGACTAATAATTGTCAAGGTCTTAATTTTAATTCTTGGCATCAATCCATTCTTGTTATGTTTAACACGTTGACGCCGGCGTGTTTAAACTATGCAATTATTCATTTAAATTTTAAAAAAATTGGCTCGCACGCCTATGGTTGTTATTGCTGCTATGGAAACGAGTGACTGAACCACACGTTGATTCCCCCGTGCAATTGTCAAAAATGTGTGATGTTTAGGTTTAATTTTAATTTAATTAAATTGTATTACAGTTATAATATATTTATATTATTTGCTCTATATTATTTGAACAAAATGAAATTAAATTTATCAGAAGACGAAAGTTTTTCAGATTCATTTATCGTAAATAGCAGAAAAATCAAAGCCACTAATTACGTCTTCTTCGGAAGATATTAGGATTGCTACTTGTGGCAATGAGCCGATTGGCCTAGATTCTGAAAATTCTTCTAGAGATGATTGTATATCAATGAACGACTCTTTTAATAAATGGTCACCAATAACGAAAAGAAGAATTCAATTTTACAATTATACAATGGACGGAGAGTTGATAGAAAATGATGTAGAAACAAACTGTCAATTTTCTTTATTTTCTCTATTTGTGACAAATAATATTATCCAGCTTATAGTCTAAGAAACAAATAGGAATTCCAATCAATCTCAAGTCAATAATCATAATAATGACAACAATAACAAGAGAAATCTAAAAATATTATGAAAACCTGTAACATTCGATGAGACAAAAAGATTTTTTGGAATACTAATAATCATGGGTATAACACGAACATTAAATTATATTGGTCGAAAATGTATGTCGATGTATTACATAAGAATAAACGCAGCAATGAAGCGAGATAGTTTTTAGATATTTTGAAATATCTTAATTTAAGAATAACAGAGAACATCACAGAACAGCAGAATAGCAGAGACGAGCAGGGAAGATCAGAAAACAGCAGGAAATAGCATAGAAGAGCGGTGAACAGCACAGTACAGCAGATAACATCAGAAAACAACAAAGAACATCAGAGAACATATAGAGAATATCAGAGATCATCAAAGGACAGAAGATAACAGAAGAAAACATCAAAGGACAAAAGAAAACAAAAGAAAACAGAAGTGAACAGAAGAACAGAGAAGAGAACAGAAGAGAATATGACATCAGAGACTAGAGGAGAAGAGAGAGAACATCAGAGAAAAGAACATATAACAGAAAACGAGGGAACTTTGGAGAACAGAAAAAACTACAGGTCATTTGTTTTATTAGTACAGAATAGTAGAGAACATCATATAGCAGAGAATAATATCAGAGAAGAGAGAAGAACAGCAGAGAAAAGGAGAGAAGAGAAGATAATAGCAGAGAACAGTAGAAAATTGCAGAGAACGTTAGAGAAGAGCATAGAACAGCAGATAACATGAGAAAAATGGGAAAACAGAACATCCGAGTACCTAAGAAAATATCAGAGAACAGCATAGAACACCAGAGAAGAGAAGAGAAAAGCAGAGAACATTGAGAACAGCAAATCAGAGAATAGCTGAGAACAGCACAGAACATTTAAGAACATTAGGGGACATTGAGAACAGAGGAAACAGAAAAATAATATTAGAGAAAAGAAGAGATCATCAAAGGAAAACAGAGAACAGAAGGAAACAGAAGATATCAGAAGACAACAGAAAAGAACAGAAGAGAATATAACATCGGAGAACGTCAGAGAACATAGGCGAAGATCAGAAAATATTAGAGAAGAGAAGAGACAAACAGAGAACGTCCAAAAACCGCAGAGAACAGAAAAAAACTACAGGCCATAGCGCAATTCTTTTGTTTTACCAACACAAAACAGCAGAGAACAGAAAAAAAACTATAGGTAACCTTAGCGCGTTTGTTTTGTTTTGCCAGCACAGAACACCAGAAAACATCAGATGCCAAAGAAAACATCAGACAAGAGAAGAGAACAGCAGAACAAAGCAGAGAGCTACAGAAAACAGAAGACAACAACAGAAAACGTCAGAGCAACGAATAGAACAGCGTGGGATGGCAGAAAATAACAGAGAACAGCACAGAACTACACATAACAGCAGATAACACGAGAAAATAGAATATCAGACAATAAAAAAAACATCAGAAATGAGAAGAAGAAAACAGAGAACAGCAGAGAGCAGCAGAAAATAGCAGATAAGATCAAAGAAGAGCAGAGAACAGCAGAGAATAGGAGAAAATAACACAGAACAACACAGAACAACAAAGAGCAGCAAATAACATCAGAGAACATTGATAACAGCAGAGAATAGAAATCAGAGGAGAAGAGAACAGAAGTACAAAGATATTAATAAATAATTACTTTAAGAATTGAAGGCAAAAATTTAATATTTCTATGAAATTATCGTTGACGTGAATTGGATGTTGAGTCCATTTAAATAATTTGCTCTAATATTTACATTGAGCAGATGACACTAAATGTTTTTGAATAAAATTTGAAATTAATAAACTAGTGCTCGGTGTTAATCTTTACTGATTGCTATAAATATCTATTTCATTCATTCAAAGACTATTAAAGAAGTAAAGAACTCAATGCATGAGGAAAAATCGAAAAATATTTACTTACATTTAAACTTTATTTGTGGAGTCGTTTACTTTGTGGTACATCTCGAATATAATGAAGAAGGAGGTACGACTATTTATAAAATAAAGTGGTACTCTAAAGTATTTGTGTCTTCTTCTTCATTATACTTGAATTAATTTAAGACCATAGGATAATAATTAGAGAAATTTAATCTTATAAAACATACATGTAATTATGTGAAATATCAGACATCTTCTGTGTTATTAATAATTTATAGACGCTATTAATAACAACGCCTTAATCAAGTCCTACATATCTATGTTGATTTACCACGGAAGTTTAGTTTGCATATATAACATCATAACGGAATGACTTAAGGCATAAATAGAGCAAATGTGAAGGAAGTAATTTAAGCTTCAGAAAAATTAATTATTACCTAGGTAATTATGGAAGATATTTAGTGTAATAATAATCATATTTGCTGTAAATGAAAAAAATATATTAATGTGATAATATTATATACTTTACCAAATTATAGTTGTATAATAAATATGCAGAATACAAATAAAAACTACTAAAACAATATATAAGATATTATACTGAACTAAAGTTTCAGTTGCTGGACAAAAGATTTCAATTGATTATCTTCTTCAGTCCAACCACTACAAAAGTTAATCTTTTTAATTTACAATAAAAATACTTTATTGATATTAAATATACATCCAAGACATATAAAAAATCATAGGTCGTATGACTCTTTAATGATCTATTCTAACTATTTTCAAATTGGAAGAAGTAAAACTCTTGTTATGTTTCATTTCTTTACATAAAAAGAGTTTTGCTTCTCCCAATTTGAAAATTTGGTTCCATCAAGAGAACAGCTGCAGCTCTTCCAAATTAATACAATATTTTGCATTCATTTTTAAGAAGTCTTATTATTAATAACTGGGAGTATTTAAAAATAATGTAGAAGCTGAGGTACAAATCCTTATTATTATTATTATTGTGTTTTTTTTTCTGTGACTTATCCTAGATCAATAGATGCAAATGTTACCAACAAACCGATCTGATTGATGGGGTCGGGTTCGGTGTACGTTTCGCGTTTTGCTGAATGGAAACCAGTCGCGGAAAAATTGCCGGCTGAACTGGTCTTCGTCCGTTCGTTATATAAGTAGCAAATAGAGAAAAAGGAACAAAAACTGTGTGTGTGTGTGTATGCAATGGCAGCCACTCGCATGTTTTCTTCATTATCGGTTCTCTAGCATTACTCAATACAAACTGGTACCTCATTACATTGGTCATCGAACGACTTCTAACAACTGCGAATGGCTATAATTAAAAAGAAATCCCGAGTCGTTACAGATAACGCGAGGCATAAATATAAACGTAACGAAGATTAAAGAATCACCACCGGACGAAGATCAATTGAATACATTCTTGGCTTCGATGGTCTACTTGTTTATTTTGTTTCTAAAGTGTCATACGTGATTAATATAAGATGTCTAAATCTATTTAGTTAAAACTATTTTTATTATTTTAATTAAACTTTATTAAACCTAAGAAAACTGCATTTTTTTCAAATACAACTGTTTGCAAGTTTTTGATTTTTGTTACCTTTCTTGGACCTTTCTTAGAATTTTGTGGCACACATTAATTAGTGAGTATTTCTGTTAAACTTTGTATTAGTTTGTAATCCCCATTTGTAATCTCCAAGGAATTTTGGATGATTATTAAATCTAATTAATATTGATATATAGAAATAACGAATGCCATTGCGAGAGTTTATTTGTTACTGTAGCGACGCGAGAAAAGTGGCAATGAAATTCTTAAGTATGTTCTTGCGAGCATTATTGGTCTATTGATCTACCTATTCATACCCAAGTATACCTACGTGGTTTGAAATTAACAAAAAAGAGGCGTAAAATAAGTTATAAGACTTACTCATGAATTTTTAGATAAGAGAATTTTGCGTCGTGAAGCTACACTTTATAAAATGCTGAGGGCTTCCGAGAAAAAATAATAATCCTTTTATGTTATATATGTTGGAGGCTTCTACTTCGTTATACATTTTTGTAAATTGAATAAAACACGATAACTTTGTTTGTATAACTTGAAAACTTTTTATTGTGACTAGTTTCGACAAACACATAGTGTTTGATAATGACAAGCTAAATTTGTCGAAACTAGTCACAATAAAAAGTTTTCAAGTTATACAAACAAAGTTATCGTGTTTTATTCAATAATCCTTTTATTGAAGAATGTTTTAACGTCCATAAAGCTTGAATAATTCAGTAGCTTCGAGAGAAAATCGACTATTAATTACATCTAACTTAATATCCGATCGGAAATGAAGAATCGTACGCACTTAGATCAATCAGTGAAGATTTGGCAATAATTTCCAACTGTTTCCATAAAGGACTGAAACTTTGGGATGTGTGTAAGAGGAAAGGAGGTATTTTCACGTGGACGTACAACTTAAAATGATTTTTTTAAATGTTCTGCAACCAAACTCGCAACGGTTTCAAGCAGTGAGCATATAACTTAGTTTATCGTGGTAAGAAATACACAATCTTCTATTTGACGTGAAGTTTTGAAGCACAAAAAAGTATAAGCTTCCTTCTCTGGAAGTTTAAAGGTACCTAACTCGATTCAGCATACAGACTGATACCTAGTTCTAAATGTACCTAGGGCCAAACGAATTCCAAAATTATGGAGGGTGATGATAGTGCGGAGAAATAACTCTCCTAATGCACTGTAGACGAAACAGCCGTAATCAACTTGGGAACGAATAAGTTTTTAGAACTAATTGTAAACCTTACAAGGCTTTGAGTGCATTTATTGACCGTACATATTTCTCTCTTTTCTCAAGTATAAAAGTGGAATTTCCAGGTTAGCCTAGAATTAAATATTCCAAGATATTTAGCAGTGTAATCGATCACAATAGAGCAACAGGAATATTAGTAGCTGTAATAATTCCTCTAAGGTGATTAAAATGGGCACATTTGATTTTTATGCCTGATATTTGAACCTCTTACTAAGCACCCACTTTTATATTTTGTTAATGGCGAGTTATAATTGCCTTTTAGACACTGTACGAGATTATGACAAGAAGAAGATAGTTAGTTAGGTGATCCACAGAAAAGCCCCGAAAGGAGCTTGAGTAGTATTAACAATGCTATGATCCTCTGCGAACAGAGCCTTGAGGAACATCTCCCTAGTATATAAATTTGATAACTTGGAAACAACTCTTACGTAGAAGTGAATCTTCGATAAAAAAATTTAAGAAGAAACTAAAATGTCCATGAATACTTTTACTATGTAGGTCTCACATAATCAAATGACGTTTGGTAATGAAAACAACGAGATCTTCAGCGTCAATAGATGATCCACTGTTGAATGACGCATTACAAAAACTAAGCTACGCACTGAAAATGAGAATTTCTTGCAGCTTATTATTATTTTACTTACCATATTATCCTGATCACCACATTGACTGAATACCCTTTGTTACGCACGCTTGTGAACTCTTGCGATGATAAAATTCTTAAGTACGAGCTTAATCCCTCGATCTATGAATCTTCTATTATACCTACGTGGTTTGGAATTAATAAAAAAGAGAAGTAAAATGAGTTATATGACTTATGAATTTAAGAGGTAAGAGAATTTTTGATTTTGAAGCTACACACACTCTACAAAAAGGAAGAGAGCTCCTGAAAAATAACAATAAATCTCTTATTGTAGTATGTTTAGAGTTCTAAAAGCTTGGATAATTCAGAGAAAATCTACAACAAATTACAGGTTTTAACATCCAATCAAAAATGAGAAATCGTAAGCATTTAGATCCATCAGTGAAGATTTTGCAATAATCTCCGACTGTTTCCACGAGGGACAGAATCTTTAGGATGTGTGTAAAAGGGGAAGAGGTGTTTTCACGTGGACGTACAACTTTCTATGGAGGAATTAAAATGAGTTTATTTTTAAATGTTTTGCAAATAAACTCCCGAAGATTTCAAAAAGTTATATATAACTTAGTGTATCATGGTAAATTACTATTTGACATGCAGTTTCGAAGCATATACTTCGTATTCAGCATACAGGCTGATAACTAGTTCCAAATGAACCTATAGCTAAACACTTTCTAGAATTTTGGACGATATCGATAGTCCGGAGGAATTGCTTTCTTAATTAACTGTAAATACAGCAGTAATCAATTTGGGATCGAGTAAGTGCTAGAATTAATTATAAATCCTATATAAAGTTTTGGGCGGATTCATTGACAGTATATATTTATTTCTCAAGTAGGAAGGTTAACCAAAATTAAATACCATTCCAAGATATTTAGCTTTGAGATTGATCACAATAGGACAACAGAAAGTATAGGATCAAGTAAAAAAATTGATTTTTCAAAGTTAGCCTAGAACTAAATGCTATTCTATGATATTTAATTGTGGAATCGAGTGCAATAATTCAACAGAGCGCTTGGAAGCTGAAATGATTACTCTAAGGTGATTAAAATAAACACACTTGAGTTTTTCCGCTTGGCATTCTAAACCTAAGCTAAAGCTAAGCATTTAGTTAATGGTGAGTTGTAATTACCTTTGAGTTACAGGAAAAAATTATGACGAGCAGAAAATAGTTAAGTCGTCTACGTATAGAAGAGCCCCGACAGGAGTTTCAAACGTATAACAATGCCATTAAATAATATCACACTGAGAATAACGCCTTGAGGAACACCTCTGTCTTATATATGTTGATCTGATAATGATGCACTAATTCTTACTTAGAAGTATTGCGCCGATAAAAAAAATATTTAAGAAGAAACCCAGATGTCAACGAAAATATCCTTATTATGTAGGAGAATCACCTATCAGCAGTATCTTAGGCTCTCTCTATGTAAAAGAAGACCGCAACCAAATACTGTTTGGTGATGAAAGCATCAAGCATCTTGAATAGCGATCTTTAGGGTTACAAGATGATCCACAGTTGAATTGCTTCTACAAAAACCATGCTGCGCACAGGAAATGAAATTGCTCAAGTTCAAAAATCACGTCAGGCTACACTTCACAATTTATTCTAGAACCTTACATAAATAGCTCTTTAGTGTGATGGACCATAGCTTGATGGGCTTGATTTAAAAAATGCAATGGCAGTAGGAAAAACTTTGTATTTCAAAGAATTATTTGTAGAGTCCTGGTAATCTTTTAAAATATTGGTTTCAGTACTGAATGGTAATTTTTAAGCTATATATGATTAAAACATCTCATCATAGATGTTAAAAACTGGTGTTATTCACAGACTGTATAGCTACAAATATGCTTCCTTCTTTATCTATTTTGTCTTCTTCGTTATATGGTAGTTTGTTTCATTAATAATCGTTTCTGCCTTTATAATATCTTGAATACTAGGTTCTGGCATTGGAATTGCTAAATGGCAGTTAATGTATGAGTTAAGCGCTGACTTCTTGATTTGTTCTGACTGGAACGAATTATTTGGAATTTTGGTATCTGTTGTAAGATCTAGGAAGTTGATTCTTCCATTCTCTTCTTTCTCTATTGTAAATTAAATGTGTTTGTTGATGTTCTTTAGTGATTGTAGAAACGTGTCCACTTGTCGGTCCTAGATAGAACACATAATTCACATATCGGTGTTTTTCCTTATTTGGTTATTGGTGTCTAGCATTTTTTCTTCAAAGTTTTTCATGAAGATATCTGTAAATAGTGGCGACGAGATAACAGTGATGTTCTATTAAGTTCTTGATTATACCTTTTAATTCTGAAACGGGTATTAACCTGAAAAAACTTTTTACGTTGAACAATACTAAAATGACATTTTTGTTTTTTCGAGACTAATCTAATCTGTGCTTTATTAACTCTAGTAGTTTACTATCGATTGCTTCGCAATATGACAATACTGGTCGCACCGGTATGCCTTTCTTGTGGATCTGTGGCATTTCATATAGAGTTGGTGCTTTCGGGTACATTTCTTTAAGTTGGTATACTTGAAGATTGTTTTATGATGTCTGTGAGTTGTTTTTGGAATGTTAGGTAGGGTTTTTTTAACTTCTTGAAAATTATTCTCCGTTATAAATGTTTCTATCTTTTCTTGGTATTCCTTTCTGTTGAGTATGAGATTGTGATTCTTTCACTTTTATTTTCTTTGTTTAATAGTTTATTTCTTCACTATTTCTGATTGGTTTAGGTTTCCATGATATCTTAAGGTGTCTGCTTATTATGTTTGACAAAGGCATTTTGTCTAATTTCTTTGTTATCTTGGTAGGAGCAGGTGAGTATTTCGGTACTTTTCGCTGAACGTTGTGTTTGAAAATTTTTTCCACTTTGGATAGAGTATATGGTTGGTGATACTCGGTTGTAAACTTTTGTTGTATTCCGTTTCTTTCATTTTTCTTAGATTTTCTTTTGGGTTATGTACTGTTCGTTAGACAATTTGCTGATATATTCGACGGATGCGACAAGAAAACCATCTAGAAAAATGTTGTTTAGTTTGTTCTGTCAGCTCCATATGTACTACTTTCAGATGTCCGCCTAGATAGAAAAGTCTTGTGTACAAATTTTTATTTTCCGTAAGGAACTAAACACGTGTCGGTTACCTGAGAATAAAAATGGAACATAACAAGAGTTACTTTTCCCAATTTGAATGTTTGGTTCCATCAAGAGACTACCAGAATAAGTATCGATTATATTATAACCAAAAATAATGTACTTAATAGAAAATCGTAAAGGTCAGCTAATGGTAATAAATTAAAGAAGTATTTGACTCTGTAAAAAAAACAGTTAACACCATTCAATACAAAAATTTTACTGAAGATCCTTAACCAATTAAGCAGATGGGTAAAGGAAGAGAAAGCTGAATTTGCTCTTAAAGTAAAGGAATCAAGAATTTATCTAGAAACTATCATGGTGATTGGATGTACTAAATTGCTAATCAAAAAGATAATGAAACGCACAAAGAACTAAAGAAGTTATTCATTCCAAAACTAAAAATCAAAAGGATAATGAAATGCCAAAATATAGAAATTATTGAATGCAGCTATGTATAATCTAATTGGAATATAGTATGAGAAGATCATAGTTTGAATCTCAAAAATGCAGTATCAATGGCAAACACTTTAAATTTAAAGTTTTATTTGTAGAGTTTGAGTAATCCTTACTTCAGAAATATTGGTTCCAAAGTTGAATGGTAATTCATCTTTCCCTATATTTTTCTCGAAAACT
This sequence comes from Ontholestes murinus, assembly GCA_963969525.1. Classification (NCBI taxonomy): domain Eukaryota; kingdom Metazoa; phylum Arthropoda; class Insecta; order Coleoptera; family Staphylinidae; genus Ontholestes; species Ontholestes murinus. The sequence goes on along the minus strand of OZ018389.1, from coordinate 14,439,732 downwards.
ATGAGGTTTACGCAAAAGGCTATTCTTAATAATTTGTTCGATTTTGGATTCTTTACAATTACTTGTTATATAAATTTCATTTTACTCTCATTCATGTTTACTAATTTAAATAAAATTGAAGCAAATTAAATTTTTGGAGGTAAACTATTTTTGGGCGATGTTATCAAAGTAAAAACTATTTTATATTAGGCAAAGAATTGATCAACATTTGTTGTTGGTCAATTCTTTACCTAACATTTATAATATTTCATCGAGAGATATGTGAGAAAGTTATTCAAGAAAAACTAACATACAACTTTCAAAAGGGAAGATAACAAATAACCTTCTTGATTATCCAAAAAATCCAATTTTGGACAAAGGAAAATATGATTCAACTACAAAAATCTTATATGTATTTCTAAATGTATTATCTTTATGTTTGAGGAACTTTTATAGAAAATACACAGGATTTATTACGTGACTATAGTTTCAACCTTTAAAAGGTCATAATCAAACGTACAGTCTGGCCTTTTGAAGGTGGAAACTATAGTCACGTAATAAATCCTATGTATGATATCAATAAAGTGTATTTTCATTTAAAGTTTATGATTCATGAGATATCACAAAGTGATGGCTTCAAGCATTAAACATATCTTTATGTTTGTTTAGCTGTTCATAGAAACAATCTCTCAAATAGAAGGAAAAAAAAATTAATGTTCAAAAAATACATTTATATTTAAATAATTTAAATATGATAAAAAAATACTATTTTACATCTATATTCTTAATCGTTTAAAAGAATAGAAGTTCTGATTCGGAGAGGATAGATAATGTAGCCAATATAAAATAAAGAATTTGTTGAAATGTGTAAAATTTAGATCATATTTAAAGGCAAAATTTGAAGATAATAACTACACCAAAAAATGTTAATGATGTTTTTCTTCTTCTTCTTTCCCTGCCAATTTGAAGCAACTTTGGTATAACTACACCTAAAAATGTAGAGAATGTTTTTTTCTTCTTTTTCGAAAACCTTTTCTATTTGGGCGTTGAAAGCAAGGTACAAAAAGTAGTTTCCAACTTAAATAATTTACGTATGTTATAATTATCACTATTGACAGATCCCTTTAATGTTGATGGTTATCCACCCATTTGGGATCTAGTGCAACTTTTAGACAATAGGTGGCACCTTTATGGTTATATCGTAAATAATTTACGTTTTAAACTTTAAGTGCAAATAAATAAGTTTACCAAAAATATCAGAATTTTTCAACCTGATTTTATCAACCAAACTATCTTAAATGATTTCAACTTTCTTGTGAGATGAACAACGGATTTCAACTCTAAGGAAGAAATATACAAATTCCTCATCAAAGATTCATCTTACCAAAGACCTGAAGATTTGAACAGGAATAAATTCTGCGATGTGAACATACCTGGAACAAAGAAGGAAACAAATTAATTTTCTACAATTTACGGCTTTTTGGTTTTTAGAAAATTCTTTCGAAATTATAACTAAGCTTCAATTTTAAAAAGGCAATAATTTTTAAATTTTAAAGAACTAATAATGTTAAAAGTTTAGAAATTCTTATCATGCATGAAATGTATTTTCTCATAACGTTGAAAAGTCATTAAAAGTTTGGAAATGAATCAAATCTGATAAGATTGGTGGTCGTAAGAATTTTGGAAATTTTTCCTTATGATATGTTTTTATTTCTTTACTTTTTAACAACAGCAGGTCATCCCTTCCAGAATTCGTATATTTGTATTATTATATAAATAATTTAATTAATATTAAAAAAAACTTTCATGGCTTTTCTTTTAAAAATATTGGAAGATCATAATTATTTTAGAAACTTCTTCAATAAAAGAAGGTATTTTTTTAAATAACATCGGGGAGTCTATTTTTTTTTTCTTCTGGAAATTCACTCTTCCACGTAAGATTATCTCTTCTAATAACATAAGAAAGTTATAAAAAGATTAGAAATTCATTCAACATAGAACAAAAAGTTCGTGTCAACTCTTTTAATAACACTGGAACGTCATAAATAATTTGGAAACGTTTTTATTATAGAAAGGAAGGTTCCTAATATTTCTTGGAATGTCGAAATTATTAACTTTTAATTTTTTCTCCCAAGTTAAGGACTTTTTTAGAAAAATAGTTTTAATGAAACTTGTTCAGTTTATCTTAAACTTTTGTTTGAAAAGTTATGTAATAGTTTTCAAATTTAGAAAAATATGGCGAAAAACAAAAAGTAGGGAAAGTAAAACCTCGTCAATGATGAAAATGGATAACGAGGTTGATTGGATGAGCTAAAGTAAACTATCCTATTATGATTCATCACCTATCTCTTCCAAACTTCTGTAACCATTGTGCTAATCCAACATGTTATTCAAAATAAGAAATATGTGCAATGGAGACGCACTTTTGAATATTAATTAATCTACTTTATTTAATGCATTCGGTTATAAATTGAAAACGCATTATGTAAATTACTTTTTGCAAAAATTTATCGAAACGTTCAGTACGATCGGTAATCGCCTCTCTGTACCTCCTCTTATCTCGGCTGTGCGTGCTGATACATCCAGCCAGTTAATTTATTGTTTAATTCTTACTTTCTTATCGAGATCGGGATAATAACATGGATTCGTAATTAAATTGAATCAACAATGCGTACTTTCCAACGACACGTTACACTATCCAGAAGGCGAACGGAAGAAGAAAATCGATATACAACGGCATTATCTAAGTCCAGTAAGTTTGTGCGAATGTTTATACATGAATCATGAATAGGAAAGCTGAAACACCAGAAGTCAATTATATTTTGAGAATAAATATAGAGAAGAGAAGCGGCAGTAATTCCTTCAGGGTTTTGCGAATCTTCTACTACGTAGTGTATCAGGCAATAATTGGAAGATACATGATATTAGATCCGTTGTTTTTCTCAAGTTATACCGTAGGAGTACTAAGCCAAGAACTGTTTCTTCTTATTTACTCCAAATCATCAGTTGTAAAATTTTACATCCATAAAAATATTGGAAGAGATGATGCAAAAAAGTTTCGATGTAATAAAGGTATGTTTGCAAAACGATCTTATGGTACTTATTACAAATACAACCCTACAGAAATAGGCATTAAAGATGTTTCAGTCTATAATCATACAAATATGTTCCAAGTTTAATCATCTAGTATTATACTTCTTCTTAGTGTGAATAAAAGTGAACATTAGTAGAGTCTTACGTAGTAATATTATCGCTGAGTAAACTTAAAAGACATATAGTTTTTAGCATTAACGCAATCACAGTTCATTAAGCGTCTCCTTAATGCGAAGTGATCCACGTAAACCATCTGTCTGGCATAAGTGAAAAAGGCCATCGATGCTAAGTGCATAATTGCAACAGGTGAATATTCTCGTAACGAGTAAAACGCGAATATACGCCACAACTGTCTAGTGGACGCGGCTCCTCGTCCATTAGCTAATTACAAGAAATGGATATGTCGAGGAGGAAGCCCGCATCTTGTCATAGAGCATCGTGGGACTGTCCGGTCGGCGGGCTCCGTGGTCAGCAGAACGTTTCCCATCGGAAGTCGCATGACGCCGCCGCTCCACATAATAATTCGCCATCGTTTCAGATACGCCATGTTGTTATGCCGTCCATAAACCGTGCACTGGCCACATGTGACTTATGGGGATATGCCGGCGTAATTAGATAATTAGGCGAATCAGAGGTAATTGCACGAATGAGAAAAGGCCGCTTCCTAATTGGACGGGACGAAATTTGTAACGGCCCAGATATTTACAAAATTACAGAAACCATTGAATTATATTTAATTCATTCAATTACTGAAGCAATAAGATATATCGTCGAGGCAATAACTATGACATCTTTAACAATACGATTAAATTAAAGTTTTTAGATTTTAAATTACATCCTAAAACTTGATATGCAAATTTAGTTACTAAATAGATTAAAAAATTCTCAAAAGTTAATAGATCTTTGTTCTTTCAGACAATAAATTACTATTTATACACATTTTAGCGCATAAATCTTATTATCTTATTAGAATTCCAAATAACAGGTTTCCTCAACATTGTTTGTTTATTTTTAGATATATATATATATATATATATATAAATAAGTATCATTAATGATAAATATACTGGATTTAGATAAGATCTGTAAATTGCGTGTTTAATTTTAGATTTTGTAGACTGGAAAATTATTGCTTCGAGAAATCACCTTTCTTCCTAGATGACTTAGATTAAGTTTCATATGAAATTTTATAAGTAAACTTCAAAATATATTCCCCAAAAACTGTCAGCTATTGTCATCATACCTATTAAACCATCAATAGACAGTAAAAATATAAAGGTGAATAATATAGATGTTCCTCAAGGATCAGTTCTTGCACCATTATTATTATTTCTTTAAACCCTTACTGGTTAAATAATGCTGAGGGAGCAAATATCCTCTTAGGCATCCGAATTCTTTTATAGACGCTTTTATTTGCTTATTTTGTTCCATTTTAGGAGAGACTATTTGGCTGTTTATGTCAGCAAGTCATATTTTCTGCCTATTTACTTAAAGGATAAGAGGCTTCCTTTCAGTATCACAAATTTCAATCTCGTCACTCTGAAGATTACATCCTATTTAATGTAACGTTCCAAGAAAAAACCTGAAGAAATAGAAAACCAGATTTGTGACCCAGGGGTGTAGTTATTTGTTCTATTTTTTTATTCTACACTAAAGAAAAAGCAAAAGATTACTGAAAATATAATCCAGGTCAAGAAATTAATGTAGTCTAATCAAAATATTCATTACTATAAATGAAAGATTGAGTCTCCTTTCTTCACAAAATTTTGTGAAGAAAGGAGACTCAATCTTTCATTTATAGTAAAGTACATCTTCACGTAACTCAACAATCATTAAAGTAAAAATATTCATTGTTATAGGAACATGGTACTAAATTTTGAAATATTTTTGAATGGAGAACAAAATATTCATTTATTTTTTTGGATCAGTATTTTTAAATAATTCCATACGCTAATGATAATAATGTCATGAAAACATGTCAATAAGCCTTGGGGAATATCTTGTAAAGAAATAGATTAGAGAGTACTACAATACTCTTCCATGTTTTGTGTTTGCTGTTTAATACGAAGAAAAATATTATTTTTGTTAAAAGAGAATTATGAATAGTTAGTAATGTCTTAAATTTCATTTCCAGCGTCATTATTAGATTTTAAAGTGAGTTTACCTTCAAATTAATTTTTAATCAGAAAAGAAGTTTAACTTCTTTACAGAAGGATTTCAAGGATTACAATTAGGGAAAAATTAAAGGCTAGCGGGGAGGCTTTAGAAATCGGTTAAAGAGATTGTGAAGGAAGCAAGATGGAGTATGTAAAAGTGGTAAAAGGCTAGCATAGATTAAATATAGACAAGAATAATTTCTATACTTGAACAAAGTTGAATATGGTGTATATGAATAAAAGTAGGCTAAAATACCGGGCGTTTCTAAATGAATATCGGGGTTGTAGAGGATCAGGATAGAAGGTACCAGTTATTGTTGCTTCTCCCAGCAAAAAAGGCCCACAAATGTTCCGCCGAGATACAGCACCGACCACCCTCAATTTAGGGAAGTCTCGTTGTATCTTGTGACAATTTTCTTAGCCCCAGATGCACAAATTGTGAGTGTTCCTATGTCTATTTTCTGTTCACTAGTCGCCATGCTAGAAGCGCCCTCTAGCACACTTGCGTACCAGCAAATAGAACTGTTTGAATATTAATTATGATTTTAAGTTTTACGTAATAAGTATTAAAAAACATTAAAACCCCGATATTCATTTAGAAACACCCAGTATAATACGAAATACATTTCATTAACATTTCCATTTCCGCGTATTATTTTCAAAAATTTCTTTGTCTCTTGTTTGTAACTTTGTTCCACTAAAATTATATACAGTAAGAACTCGTTTAACGCTACCTTGATTAACGCGGATTTGCTATAACGCGGTTTATGTTGAAAAACTGAAAAATGCTTAAAATATAGCCGGATTTAAATTATTGCAGCATTTCATTGATTCTTATACCTTCGTATAATACGGATATTTCCGAATATGTACGTAGCGCTGTGATTCTCCAGAATTTATGCTTGTTTAGTGCATTTAAGTTTTGTTAGCTATTAAAGAGTGTTCAATACTTTCACGTTCTGCGTAAAACATAATTAGTTTATGTAGGAATAATATAATTTATCAAATAGTACATAAATATTTGTTCATTTAAATTTAATCCTAATTAATTTTCTACATATTGTAAAAATAAGTGGGTGTAATGATAATAAAACAAAAATAACACAAAAAAGTATTTCGGTCGACATGAAAATGCAAGTGTTGAAGCGATTGGAAAACAGTGAACATCAAGTAGACATTGGAAATGCTTTAAATTTAACAAATTCTACAATAAGAACAATTTTTAAAAACAAAGTCAAAATTAAGTTGTCAACAACTACTACCACTTAGTATAGTGCAGCAAAGATAATTGGATCAATAAGCAAAATTTTAGAAGAAATGGAAAAACGTCTTTGCATTTGGATTGAAGATGAAATCGATGGCAAAATGCCTCTAAGTAAAAAAAAAATAATCATGCAAAAGGCCATAAATATTTTTAATCACATTCAAAATAAAAGAGAAGGTACGAGTGAAAATTTTACAGCTAGCCGAGGTTGGTTCGATAATTTAAAAAAAAAGAAGCAACCTCCACAACATTCGAATCACTGGAGAAGAAGCGAATGTAGATACTACTGACGCTTCAATTTTTCCTGCAAAGTTAAAAGCCATAATTGATTTACCAGAATTTGTTTTTAACGTGGATGAAATAATACTTTTTTGGAAGAGAATTCCAAAGCGTACATTTATATGGAGAAAATAAAAGCGAGCACCGGGTTTTAAACCTGCAAAAGATCATTTCATCCTTGTTCTGGGTGGAAACGCCAATTGCGATTTAATATTAAAACCTCTACTTGTGTATCATGCCAAAACCCCAATGGCTATGAAAGGAGTTCTAAAATCTAGTCTACCCATCATTTGGGAATTCAATAAGAAATTCTGGATCACAAGAGACATTTTTCAAAATTGGTTAACCGCAATTTTTTATCCATCTGTAAAACGTTACTGTGAACTAAATAATTTTGAACCAAAAGCTCTATTACTGCTGGAAAACGCACCAAGTCGAACTTAAACACTTGCATTCCCGTGGAAATAGTTTTCCTACCACTACGTCGTTAATCAAGCCAATGAATTATTATGGGTTATTGCAAATTTAAGGCACATTATCTTCGTCGTACATTTCAACAACTTATTGATAAAACAGAAGATGATAAAAAGAAAGCGTATTGCAATTTTGGAAAAAAATATAACATCCTGGATGGCAATATCGACGTCGCTTGGCAAGAATTAACTAAAAAGTGCATGTATAGAGTGTGGAAGAAGATATGGCCGGAGGTATCCCAGGATTATCAACGAGAAGAACTATTGTGTGTCAAATTGTTAATCTAGTCGAAACAACAAGACTAGGAGATGTAAATGAGTAGGAGAGTAGGATATTGAGGAGCTACTACTGCAAGTTTCTGATGAAGCCCTTACCAACGACGACCTTCAAGAACTGACAGAAGAAGGAATGGAAGAGGGCAAAAACATTGGTTCCGAAAACGATGAACCAAAACAAATTACTACAGATTTTCTTTAGAAAAAGTTTAGAAACGATAACCGAAATCGTAGATAAAATTGTAGCAAATGATCCAAATTTTGACAGAAATGCAAAAGCAAGAAGAGACTTCTCTTTTGGATGCAATTGCCTGCTACCGATATTTGCTTAATGAAAGAAAAAGAAAGCGACAAATGACTCTAGATGATTTCTTGGCAAAAAAAAATCAACAATATCAGAAGAGCTAGGACCTTCATCACAAATATAAACATTATTAGTACATATTACAGTTTAAAATTAAAGTAAAATTTGTTCATTTTTGGTCGAATATTCCCGTTTTTATAATAACTATGTGTTAAAATGATCTAATATAACGCTATTCACTATTTGTTTTGAATTATGTGAAGTAATAATCACCAATAAAACACGATTTGATTTCCTTTCTTCACTAATTTATTTTTAAACGTTAAATGTATATGATAAATAAATAAATTAAAATTAAAATAAATTAATGAAGAAAGGAAATCAAATCGTGTTTTATTAGTAATATAACGCTATTTCGTTTAGCGCTTCTATCTTCAGGAACGCATCTTCTGTAGTAAACGAGGTCTTACTATACATTTATTAATAAAAATATTTACTTGTTTCAATAATTCATCGGTAACACTATTTTCTGTAATATGTACTAGCACTGCCTTATATAAGCCTTTAATCATTTGGTAAGGGGTTCTGAAAAAACAGAGCACTCCACAAGCTCCTCACAAGTTCCTGGCAACCATCTCACAGAACCTCTTACTTTAACGTATTCATCAATGTCACTGATGATGTAAATCAAAATAAAACATTAAATATTTACCACTATTACTAAGGTTAAAACCCTAGATTAAAGTTCGAAAGGTGCCAGACCTCCCTTTGGGCGTTGATACTGGGAAACCTGTAGATTCTAAGCATTCTTGTCTTAAGCCTGTAAGAGGCTTAGAAGATTGGCTATTACTTACTTATATGACAACTTATTTATTATACGTCAGTTTTCCTTGAACTGTAGAGGCGGAAACATTTCAAGCACGTGGTTTACCTATAACGATATGGCACAAATTGGGTATAATTTATCCAGGCTTACTTGGGAAGCCTGAAGGGTCAAAACCCGAAGGACGTCAAGACCTCCATTGGATTCCAATTGATAAGTTATTTACTTTCTAGGACTGCTCGACACTACGTAAGATCTTTGGTGATTCTATGGATCTAACCTCAACTTATTTTAGGTATTATTGCACGAATATTCACGAAATAACCTCATCTTCTCATCATTTATATAATAAGGGTAAGAGTATGACAATTCTTCAGATTTTCAAGAGAGCAACTTCCTACCTCCCTCCCTTCTCATTAGGGTGAAGGTGCCTCTCTAGAATATCTGAAGAATTATCATACTCCACCTACATATTTAATAATAAGGTGAGATTTCCTCAAAACAGAGGAGAAAATTCTAGAATCAACTGTCTACCTCTTCTAAGAACTTTACGTTAAATAAAGATGTGTAGTTGGGGGTGTTTTTAATAGAAGATAGTGGATAAACTAGAGACGATATTTTAATGATTAAAGAAGGTCTCAATATTAAAAATATATAAACTGCAAGAGAACTAGGCGAAGAAGTGAAAGTATAGTGGATGAATAAAATAGTTGCACAGAAAGGGTTAGGAAAGTTAAAAACAATATTTAATTATATATCAGGCGAAAGAACTGGATGGATAATGAATAAAGCTGTTAAAGAGATGCACAGAAGGGTGTTAGAACAAGAAGAAAGCATACAATTTGACACGAAAAGAATTGAAAAAATGAAATTTAAAGAAATTGTGTACTCAAGCTATCTACCACAAGAAGTAAAGATACAGGCAGGCAAAAGTAAAGAAACGGAGCGAGAAGAAAATGGTCGTAAACTAGAAAGTAGAGTAATATCATTAGGAATATGTGGAGCATAAACAATAAACAAAATCACTTGCTATTTACACTTGTAACTATAGTTTCAACAACTTCATCAACTATTGTTTGATAATGACAAGCTGAAGTTGTCGAAACTATAGTTACAAGTGTAAATAAAAAGTGATACCAACAAAGTTAATTGTTTATTTATTTTGAAAATCACTTGCTATGTTTTTACCACTAAAAAAAATGTGTCTTTGTAATAAATATTTTTTTTTAGTGATTTAGTTTAATATATATAATGAATTACCACGTAGTAACGTTCGCAACTATTTTTATGATCAAGGTTAGGTACAGGGGGAAAAAACTAAATCGATGGAGAAATTAAATGCTGTTTTATCGTGATGAGGAAGAAAACTCAGAGGAAAAATTGATTAGTGTAGAACGTAGACATACAAAAAGAGAATTGACGACAACAATGAGAGTATTCATACGGAACGGAGTGGAAGAGATGTACCTAAAGGCAGCTAGAATGTATTATAATAGTATACAAGGTCTGTTATGAAAGTAAATCGCATGGTTTTATTGTGACGCGACTAGCCACCATAGTAGGGTAAATCAAGTCGGGAAATGTGGTTAAAAGTCTGCCTTCCAATGCAACTGGTCGCCAGTTTGCTCCGAGAAGTCTGAGTTAAAAAAAAAGTGCCTCCGCGTGAATAGTGTGAATAGTGACCGAGGATCTGCAAATGAGCAAGCTTGTGCCAAATGGTTGACGGAAGCCCAGAAAGAATTTCGAGTTTCAAGTGGTCAAGAACTACTACTACTACTACATGGAGAAACTATTAACTCAGCCTTTTACCTGCAAGGTAAGTGTTTAAGAGATTGAAATACCGAGGCGCACGCGTGAGGTCTGACATCAAAACCAGGGCAAAGCTCCCAACTACACGGCCATCATCTTTACCAATTTCCTGTCCCGAAGGAACACCTTTGTGGTACAGTCCCTAGTTGGCTCCGCGCGACTTTTTCTTCTTCCTCGCCTGAAGAGAGAGCTAAAAGACATGTTTCCGAAAGTGTATTGACTATTTAGAAAAATTTTAAGCATTTGTACCATCAATAAATATATTTTTTCCAGAAAATGTGCATTACTTTTATAGAGAACCCTGTATACGATTGATGAAATTGAGGATATGTAGAAATGAATAAAATGAATGTTTTGAAAAGAGAAGAAAGAAAGTATCATTACAAGAATTGATAAAAGGGTTGGGAAGAATTAATGTGCTACGTGTCGTATAGGTAACAAAAAGTGGAGTGATGAAGAACTTCATAGAGGAGGTATAAAAAAAGCATTTAAAAAAGTAAAATAAGGAAAGTCATTAGAGGTGAACGGACTTAAGGACAAAAAGTGGAGTGATGAAGAAATTCATGGAGGAGGTATTAAGGAAAGCATTTAAAAAGTAAAATAAGGAAAGGCATCGGAAGTAAACGGACTTAAGGCAAGAAATAAGTTAAGAAAAATAAGTAGAATATGATATACTCGTATTGCTGTCTCAGATTGAGTCAATTGAATTTTTAAAGAGAGGGAGAGAAGAGCTTTGATTCAGTAATACAGTGGAGAAAATGATGGAAGAGTGAAAATAGAACATTGCATAAAGTTCTTAAAACTTAAGAGCAGTAAATTATATAGTGCTGAAATACAGTTTGGTAGAATGTTTAGAAATGAAGAAGTTTGTAAACTAGTTGGCGTACAATTTGCGAGTGGCTTGTTTATTGTGTTTGATGTATGTATGATATCGAGTACATATAGAGATAGAAAGAGAAAGGGAGCAAAAATGCTTCTTGAAGTACATAGTGAGAGTGGATTATCGACTTCCGAATACATACTCTTTTGTAGTCTGAACTTATAATGAAAAAACACGATCATTTTTAGTTAACTTTATTTTGTAGATACTGCTACAATTGTTTCACCACACAGTGGCTTCATCAGGCAGATGATCATCTGTGTACGAAAAAAGAAAATAATAAAATATATAAGTCCTTACGTGGTAGAAAATTCACTAATAATTAGAAAAAAAGAAAACTTTGCATGCTATGGCATTTGTGACATTTGTATGGCCTAATAAGGATGATGAATGCTCTATTTCTCGGAAAGGTATTATTAAACTGCTTACTACACCTAACATTAAAAGTGGATGACGATGACTCATCTAGTTTCATATTAGTTTTGAAGGTAATACAGTTTCGTAATTAACAATAAGTGCAGATTTATGTCATGTTAATATATTGCAATGTTTACTATCCAATATAAAGTTACTAGCTTCTCTGTCTTTCGATGAATTGCTGTGTAATTTGAAATTTTCTTAAAAGCATAGTTGAATAAAAAGTATACATTTCACGAGTACATTTACTCTTGCACCAACTTGCGGAGCAAGTGTACAGTATTTGCATCATTTTAAATAATTACAATTATATTAGAAAGTAAAAAAATAACACTCCAGTTCATAAAACTACCCAATTTGAAAAAGAAATCAAGTATAATGGCTACAAAATTTATAATTGTCTACATCAAGCAATTAAAGACAGTTCATCTTTATTCATTTTCAAACAAAAGCTCAAATGTTTTTTAATCGAAAGATGTTTATATACAATTGATTATTTTTTTTGTTTAACATATTGATTTATGTTCTTATCTGATTAATTAGTTAGTTACATTATTTAGCAGAATATGACGCTTTTCATTTGAATTTTTATATTGTTAACCTTATTTATTTACTCTATAGCTTGATAATAATAATAATGTATTTATTGCCCATACAGGAAACGAATCCCAATTACAAGACAAATCATAATAAATATACAAAATAAACAAATATTCATAATACAAAAAAGTCAATATTAATACAATACAAATTACTGTGTACGGTCAAGATATGAAATAATTGAACTTAAAGTATCACAAAAAATGTCACAATGTGGCGCTATATGATTAAAATTATTACAAATAATGTTTAAAGGAGATTTCAGCCCATAATTTGTTCGATGGCACACAATATTGAATGTTGGCTTCTGTCTGCTGCTGAAAGATGGTACATGCAGCCGAACTTTGCTTAATATGTCGGATGAGTCAACAAAACCATGCAATAACTTATAGAGAAAACTAATACCTGTCTTTTGTCGTCGGTACTCAAGCGAATTAAAATTAAATAATTTATGTAATTCATTGTGATCAAAACCTCTTATTGGATAATGACCTACTAACTTGAAATGTAAAAATTTTAAGAATTTGCGTTGGACACTATCTAGAAGCTGGGACTGTTGCTGATTTTGGGGAGACCATATCAATGCCGCATACTCCAACTTGGAACGTACGTACGCAAAATAAATAGTTTTAAATATGATTGGGTTTTGAAAATTTGTTGAATTCCGACAAATAAAGCCAAGAGATTTAAAAGCGTCATTAACAATAGCTTCAACATGATTATTAAATAATAATTTGTAGTCAAAATATACGCCAAGGTCCTTGAAAAGTGTTACTCTTTGTATTAGAGTGGTATTGATACAATAATTAAACTGAATTGGATTGGATTTCCTAGTAAAAGACATAGATTTACATTTACCAACATTCAGTTCCAGTCTATTTTCTTGACACCAAATAGAAACTTTTTCTAAGTTACTTTGTAAATTCTGACAATCGCTCATATTATTTACATTACAATAAATTTTTAGATCATCTGCGTAAAGAAGATGTTCACAGTTCAAGTTATCAGATAGATCATTTATAAAAATATTATATAACAGCGGGCCTAATATCGAACCTTGTGGAACACCTGACGTTGGGAAGTAGGAATAAGATTTAAAACTGTTAAGAGTCACATAGGTTTCACGCTCATGTAGATAGGAATCCATTAATAATTTCGATGATTTGCAAAAACCAAAATTACTCAACTTTTGTAAAAGAATATTATGATCGACTTTATCGAATGCTTTAGATAAGTCTGTGTAAACAACATCTAGTTGTCCAGCAGAATCAAGTGTTTCAGCAATACTTTGTGTAAATATAAATAAATTACTCACTGTTGAGCGACCAGGTACAAAACCATGTTATTTAATAGATATAAATGGTTTAATGTGGTTATAGATTTGATCATACAAAACTCTCTCAAATACTTTCGCAATGTGTGGTAGGATTGCAATAGGACGGAAATTGTTAACGTTTGCTAAGGGCGAAGATGATTTAGGTATAGGACAAATAGATGCAATTTTCATTTTTTTTTGGAAATTTACAAGTTTTAATTGACAAGTTAAATAAGATTGTAAGTGGTTCACAAAGTAAGACAGCACAATCCTTAAGCAGAAATTCAGGTAATTTATCATCGCCACCGGAATTGTTATTTGGGAGCATTTTAAGAAGTTTAAAACTGAATCAGTCGGAATAGGGGAAAAATTAAAGGGAGGTAGTAAGGATTGTTTATAGTAAGGCACTTGGTTGGTTTCACAATTTTTACGATTTATTACGAATAAATCGTAAAAATTGTGAAACCAACCAAGTGCCTTACTATAAACAATCCTTACTATTAAAAAATGTTTCACCACGTGATAAACGAGAACCAAATTCAACAAATAAAGGGAGGTATATCACTGGCTTTAGCAGGCTGAATATTTTTAGATAAAGGGGTATGTACAGATTCAAAGAACTTACGAAAACCATTTACTATAGCATGAGGATTATCAAGACACTTATCACCATGTATCAGAGATGTCGGAATCCTAGATTTATTTGCCTTTTTGGAGTTTACGTAGTTCCAAAATTGTTTTGGATTAGACATAATTTGATTTTCTGTTGATAATATATAATTTCGATAAACCCATTTTATTTTGCCCTTAATTAATGATCTTAAGTTTCTAAATTTTGTTAACTCCGCCGATGAATGTTTAAGTTTCTTTCTGGTTAGGTTTTTTTCTTTAATAAGTTTAATAATTTCGTGATTAAACCAAGGCGGATATTTGTTTTTTTTGTTTTACTTTAAAAGTTGGAATATACTGCATAATTAAGTCGTTTAAAGTATTATAAAACTCCTCAAAAGCCTGATCAACATCAGTAAACCCATAAAGAGTGTTCCAATTAATACTGCCTAAATTCTCATAAAGTCCTGGATAGTTGCCTCTCTTGTAATTAAATTTAATAGCATTATTATTTATTGGAGATAATTTGGGAGTACCTGATATTGAAAATGTAAGTGGCGGATGATATGAATCCTCTACAACTAATGCATGTGACTCTCTTTGGACTTGACATATAACATTAGAATATATTAGATCCAAAAGATTGTAGAAATATTTTTTATTGTATTATATTGCTTAAGGCCTAAAAAATTACAACAATTAGAAATAACACATGATTTATTAATACAGTTATTAGAGCTAGAGGCTAAATTTGGGCAGTTAAAATCTCCTACAAAAATTACTGTATTATTTTGAAAATCAAACCGAGTTAATAGATCAAAGAATATCGTTAAATCATTAATGGTAACATCAGGAGGAATATATACAAGTATAATATAAATCCAGTTAGATTTAAGCTTACATTTACATATTAATATGTCAATTGAAGGCACTTGAAATTTAATGTGGTCAGTAGTAATTATTTCAATTCTAAAATTATTGCGGACGGCAATCAGTACTCCACCACCTTTTGATTTTCCGGACAGTATAGAGTCTCGATCGGTCCTGAAAACTATATTAGTCTCATTGAACAGTTCACTATTCACTACACTGGGAGATAGCTATGTTTCGGTAAGGAGTATTATATCATAATCACCAACACTAACATTATTGTAGAAAGGTTCAGTTTTCGTATTTAACCCACGGACGTTTTGGTAATACGCGTTAATGTTTCCATTGGGCACAAATTCTCATGAAGCACTTTTATTTGTTACAACCTGAGGTATACCTTTAATGAATCTAATAGTTGAGTTTACTTCGCCTTTTCGTCGTTTCTCTTATAGTAGAGTACGAGCTTCTTTAAGTAGCTTACTTTGCATTGGAGTACGGTCTGGTCCCACACGAATAGTGTTTAAATTTAAGTTTTTACATATTTTAATAAATCCGCTAGCATCATCTCTGCTATTAAAGTGTAGCTTAATGGGCCAAGGTCGTTCACCAATTTTACCTATTCTAAACAAAGAACTTTCCGGAACAGCACTCATAGCATCGTTGTTAGTACTTAAGGCACGTTTGAGGTATTCACAATCATCGCGTTGCCTAGATTTAGGATCAGATTTATTTGATTCAGGGATATTGTAAATCATGACATTGTAGGCTCTTTTTATTCTATCTTCAACTTCAAAGGTAATATTTTCCGGCGAACTTGGTGAATTTTTATTACGCAATGAATCAATCTCCTTTTTAAGAAGAGAATTTTCAGCTTTCAACTCAATAACTTGTTCAGAAAGTTGTACAAGTGATTCAGTACATGCGTTTACTTGCTGTTTAATTTCTTCAGAAAAGGGTACGAAGTAGTTCTTAAATATTTCGTCGATGGCCGCAATAATTTCAGATTTAGAATTAACGTCAAGTTCGTTGGAAGTTGAATTAGGCGGAATATTCCAAGACTGACGACACGTAGAACAAATCCACTTTCCTTCAGGAGATTTTAAACAATTTTTGATTTTATTTGGTGGAATGAATAGGTTACATAAGACACAATTGGGCTTAGTGAACTAGTTGTTAATAAAGTATATGGCAAAATAGGATAAACAGGGACACTCGCTTCACACTGCAGGGCCAATTACAGTGACTAATTAAATAAAACAATACAGGAGGGCCACGGAATGGTTTAGCACAAATGAATAAGAAATTAGGGAATTGAACAGAAAATATTGCTAATATGTGCCGTTGATATAAATTTAAGTCAAAGAAACTTTCATTTATGCACGTACAGCTCACCGTTAAATTTTATGCAAATCAGGTGTTAAGTTATGACCATAATCCATTAAAATCCAAATAATACACACACAAAAGTCAAGATGAGTACCATAAGCAACTAATGTATTATTATTGCGAGGAACGTTTATCAACGCGTAGCTAGTGTTCACGGGCTAATTATAGATTCTATTATGTAAAGCGTTTTGTGATTTGAATCAAAATGATATCAGAGTGAATAAAAGTGAGCGTGTGTGCATCGGATGCAGTCCGCTCTATCGAACAATGGGACGCATCTGGCGCACATAAATCAGCCTCGGCGGCGGTCCTTTTGAGGTGCTCCTCTATGGCAATGAGGCACCGCCAGGCCACACAATGCTCTCCTCCACCTTCTGCAGAAGACACCGTGTAAATGGTGGTGCATTTGTGGTGGCCGAGGAATGTCAGATGACATGGGAAACCTACTACTTACTACTACCACCACCATATCTACTCTCGCATCTCCTACACTAAAGAAAATATCAACTTAAATATTTAAATTAATTATATTTAAAAAAATTATCTAATAAATTTAGTTACCGATCAAACACATTTGTTAGAATGGATGGTGTATATGACACATGGATGCGCTCAGGCGAGTTCAAGAGCAATTTCTAATTGCCATATTTGCCATTTGAATGGTGTGTCTGCCGGAGATTTCCTTGTTTGAAGAGTACTCGCCTCGTAAATTTCTCTTTTGTTTTACAAAATATCAATTTCATACCGGCGACGCCGCCGTCACGGAACATTTGCTCTATGAATGTTACACCGATTGCAGTATCTTGTGCAGTTATTTACACCGGTAAAATACAATAAGATAATTAATAATAGTGTACAGTAGTACTGCAACTTTTTCAACTAAGGAAAGGATTTCACAATTTTTCAGATAATATGTATATATTTTATTTTTCAAGGAATATATAATTGCCTTAAACATTGCATTTAATAGTGTTTTATATTTATAGTTAATAGGATAATAAAATAGTAAAACTACGCTACGCTGATTAGATCAAAAATAGATCAAAACCTGTCCGTGGCTTTTGTTAACAATTAAAAAATAATTTAAAAACAATTGAAATTAAAAATGAAAAACTTATTAACCTAGGTCAAGGGTACGTCAGAACAATAAAAAACTTATTAGCCGAGGCCAAGAGTACGCTACGATAAGTTTATTGGGATGTATAAATATAAATAAAAACTTATAAATATTTAAACTTGATAAAATATATATTTGACATTATACGAAACAAAAACTAATTGTAAATCTATAAAACAATCTTTAAAAAAATGCAAAGAAAATTATAAATAGAACAATTTAAATCTGTAATAAAACACTTTTAATTAAAAAAAAAAGAAAACATTCGAAAAACTATTCAAAACAATTAAAATTTTACGAGAAAACTTAAAAAATATTTAAATATTTTAAAATAAACCTTAAATCTTAAAATATTTCAAAATGTTGTAAATACTTGAAAAATAAAAATTCAAGGCTGAAAGACCACCGGTCGATAGCCAATGGAAAAACAAGAAAATAAGAAGCATGGTAATTGTCCTTTTATCAGGTGTAACATTAAAAATTCAAAATACACTTAGAACAATTAAATTTTACAAAATGAATATGAAAACAATTAAAATTGTTTAAAAAATTATTGCAAACCATTGATAATTAAGAAAAACAATTAATAGTTATCTTAAAGATTGTTTAATTTAATTTATTTATTTATTTAACGAAATATACCATTTTTTATAAATATAAGATGTTTAAACTTGCTTAACAGTTTCCACTTTAAAAAGATAATCTTCCAATTTTCTAGAGAAACTGTTAAACATTTTTCAAAAATATAAAACTAAAATAAAGCAATTCTAAATAAATTTTTTACGAGAAAACTAAGAGAATATTATTTTTTATATACCTAAAAACAATAGAAATTGGACAAAATAAAATTATAAGCAATGAAAAACATTAACAACTCTTACAAACACTTCAAATTTTACACTAAAACAGAAATGAATTATTTTAAGGGCAGTTTTAAAACATTATAAAAATGGTTTATAATTTATCTCATAAAAAAAACAAATTAAACTTTTCTCAAAGTTTGTTAATAATTACAAAAAATTAAATATTCATATTTTTAGACACTATATTTTCTAAAGTAAAAGTTGAAATTTTTCAAACAATAAAACTAATATAAAGCATTACTAAATTTTCTAAAAAGACACATTCGAATGTTTAGTTGAAATTTGAAATTAAAATTTTATGAAGAAATTAAAATGATATTATTATTATTATTATTAGTAGTAGTAGTAGTGTTTGACTATCGACCAAGTGGTCCTTCCGCCGTGTTATTTGTGTATTTGTGTGTGTGTAATTAAGCTTTTTACGTTAAAGGATCGCCCCCGTCACTCTATTATTATTATTATTTTAAATATGACCAAAACAATTGAAATTTTTCTAAATAAAAGAATTTTCTTTTTTGGCTGATTTTTTTACAATCTTAATAAAACAGTTCTAACAAAAACGTAGTGAAATTTTGCACAAAAACTGAAACAAGTGAGCTATTTTAAAAACAGTTTAAAGAAATATTATAACCTGCAATAAAATGTTTGTTAATTTTCAAAAAAAAAACTTTACCTGAAAAATAGAATTTAAATTAATATTACAAAATCAAGTCTACAAAATGAAACAAATTAGGTTTGTATATTTTTTTGCAGTGGATGCAGTAACTCAAATACCGCTAAAGAATTTTAACTCAAGTAATAAAATTTGAAATTAGTAAAATAAATAATAGGTTGTTGAAAAAATTGTTAAAAAATATTTGAGATTTTACAAAGAAAATTGAAAATCTGTAAAACAATCTAAAGAGCAGGTGAATTTCAGAAAATAAAACTAGAATAAATTCAATCTAATACAACAGTTTTTTAAATAATTATTTAACACAATTGAAATTTTAAAAAAAACCTGAGAAAATTGTAGGTATCTCGACAGCCACAAAAGAATTTTTAAATTTCAAGCATTAAAGCTTGAAATTTAAAAACCGGTTGGCATCGTCCTGAAAAACACTCAAATTAACTGAAACAATTAAATTGTTTCACAAGCAATTGAAATCTTGTGATAAAGCAGTTGTAAATTGAAAAAAAAAAGATAATTCATTTAAAACATTTATAATTTAACAAAAACACTTCAAATCTTCTAAACTTCTTAAAAAACCTTCAGGTAGCAGAACGATCAGCCCTTCGCATCCTTACTAAAATTAGACACCCTCTTAATCCCATTCATAACCCATCTAATACCCTCCTATATGAATTAACCCAAGTAATTCCTATTGAAGAGCGTCTGAAATATCTATCCCAAAAATTTGCCACAAATCCCCACAACCTTGAAATCCTTAACCAGTTGTGTAATCCTCGTAACCCTTTAGTCAACCCAAAACCAAAACATCCACAAATCACCATTCATCAATTCATCTCATCAGTTCATAATGACATTAACGATCATAACCTTGGAATGACAGAAGACAGTTAACTTCGTAAGACATTAGTAATCATGACGTTTTTGACAGTTAAATCCAGGCTGAAAGACCGCGAGTCAATAGCCGATGATTAGAAGAAACCTCAAGTCTGTACTCTGTTCACTTCATAAAAATCTGTATAAATACTTACTTCTATTAATAAAGATGTTTTCTCTCTCTCTCTTCTAAACAGTTTAAACTAAAAATTAAAATATATTACGGATTTGCTATCAAAATTTACAAATTAATTTAACAAAAAAATTATTCTAAAAATGTAAAAATTTGTGTGTTTGGCATATTATTAAAAAAATGTAATAGTTAATTCTATGATTTATAACTCTGACAGAATTTTTGTTGCTATTTTTGGTATAGAAAACATAATGAAAACAAGACAGAAAATCTGTATTTTGTAACTTCAAAAATTCTACCAGAGTTATAAACTGCGAAATTAACGAAACACTTTATAAGATGATGGCTAAAATATTTTACTAAAAAATAAAAATTCAAGATAATTGACTAAGAATGCAGTTTAGAATTAATAAAACAATTGCAAATAAAAACATAAAATGAAACATGATTCATAAATCTGAATTTTGCGACTTCGAAAATTCTAAAGTTATCAATAGTAGAATTTACGTAAAACATAGAATAACCCACTTTTGTCATAATGTAAAACAATTGACATATTGCAAATAAAAAAAAGACAACAACCAAGATATGATTGTAAAATAACTTTTATTTACTACTACAAAAATTCTGCTAAAGTTATTAATCGTAGAATTCACGTCAAACTTAAGGAAGAAATAGAAATACCATTGCCATATTATAAAATAATGTTTGCTAATATTATATCTCCATTTCCCATTGACATAGAAACAGCAAAAAACGAAAACCTATTTATAGATGATATAATTTGCATTTTGCTGCTTTTGTAATATTTGAAATTTATTAATTGGAAATTGGATCTAAAAAAATACAACAATCGAAACATAATCAGGTATTCCTCGTTTTTTTTTTTAATTCTGCTTAAGTTCGGTATCAAAATTTAGAAATTTACTCAAATATAATATAATAGTTATATAATATTACTAAACAATTACGGATTTGCTATCAAAATTTGGAAATTTAGTTGGAAATAAGTAAGTCTTGATATAGGTTATCCAAAATAGAAATTAAGATGATTTATAGGAAATCTGCATTTCCCGACTTCAAATATTTTACTAAAGGTATTGCATGCGAAATTTATCTAACTTGTTGAGACAAAGTATTATACTGTTAATACAATCAGCTATAACAATTATTCGGCATAAGTTTTTATAATGTGAAATAGTCACGTTACTAAGATCTATTAATTCGAAATTACATTCGTTAGGATAAAGCGAGTGTAATTACAAATAGTTATCTATCAGATGTTCAGATCAAAACAGACTTTATACGGTAAGCAAAATGATTTTTTTAACGGTAGGCCCTTCATAACTTTATCTTCATGGGCCCTTTATGATTAACCATTAAGAATTTTTTTGGCTTTATATATGTTTAATGGTATAGATTCAAATCACTTGAGATCTATATATCATGGGGCTTTTTAAAGTAACTCAGAAGAGGATATCTCATCAACATTATCAGCCGTCTGTAATCTGTCATTAATCATTTATTATTGGTCGTCCATTATTTGTCATCTATCACCTATCATTCGTGATCGTCATATATCGATTATCATCTACTGTTTATCATCAATCATCTACCATTTGGCATTTGACACCTGTTATCTGCCATCTGTCAGCTGTTATATGTTATCTATCATCTACCAACTGTCAACTGTCATTTGACATCTGTCATCTGTCATTTATCATCTGTCATCTGTCATATGCCATCCGACAACTGTCGTTTTTATTTGTTATCTATCATCTGTACTATATCATCTATCATTCTAGTTGTCATCTGCCAAATGTTCAGATCAGATTTTATTCGCTAAACAAAATGATATTTTTGATGAAATGGAGTTACTCTTTTGTACTGTATGCCCTTCACAACTTTAATTCTTGGAGACCCACAAGAGAAATAGCCCCCATTTGGCACTTGATATCTGTCATCTGTCACCTGTAATATCACATCTGTTATTTGTCATCTGTCATCTGACACTCAATTAAGATTTGATATTTAATAGTTTTAAATTTCTTAATTAGAAATCAATCCTCAGATTATTGACAAAGATCAAGCATCCTAACAATAATAATAATAATTCTAACTAAAATAACGTCAATATAACAGTATTTTCATTTCATTAAACTGATGGAAGACCATGAAAGTGTCCTCTGCTGGCAGCAGAACCATTTAAGCAGCATTGGGCGAGAGTGAACTTGAGCCTTTCCATGTGAAGTCGTAATATTTATATACATTTATAGAATTGTTTGTAAGTTTTTCGAAATTGTTATATTCTTACAATGGATG
Organism: Ontholestes murinus; assembly: GCA_963969525.1. Taxonomy (NCBI): domain Eukaryota; kingdom Metazoa; phylum Arthropoda; class Insecta; order Coleoptera; family Staphylinidae; genus Ontholestes; species Ontholestes murinus. The sequence continues at coordinate 14,417,218 of OZ018389.1, read as the reverse complement.
AATAAATAAATCTCAATATCAATCCCCTCCACAATCTATCTAACATTCTACTATATCAAAAATCCCAAATTACCTCCGAATAATCAACGCCCCTTATATTTATCCACAAAATTAGCCACTAACACCCACATACTCCACATCCTAAACCACCTCACCCAAGGCTAAAAGCAGCGATAACATATGTTAAAAGAAGTCAGGCTAAAAGACCTACGGTCGATAGCCATTAAGAAGAAAAAAACGAAGAATCATAAAAATTATTGTTATTGCTATCATTATATACTATCTTCAATAAAAATATTTCCTCTCTAAAGCAATTGAAAACAAAATAATTGAAAACCACTTTTACAAAAAGAACAACAATTTAAACCTTATAAAACAGTTGTAAATTAAAAAAATATATATATATATTAAAATTACACTTATAAAAAGTATATAAACAATTGAAAATTTATTTAAAATGCAGAAAAAAACTTTACTGAAAATGTTAGTAGAAAAAATTAGTTATATGCTTATATACTGTATACACTATAAAACACTTTAGTTGAGAATTTTCAAAATGATTTATTTCCCATATATTATGGAATTTCACAGCCTCCAATGTTTATAAACTGTTTATAAAAACAAATATACATAAAAACTTGAATAAAAATATTTGACATTATATGAAACAAAAACAAATTGGAAATCTATAAAACAATAAACTTTATAAAAAATTACAAAGAAAATTATTAAAAAAAACAATTTAAATCAGTAATAAAACAGTTTTAAATTTAAAAAAATCTAAAAACTGTTTAAAGCAATTAAAATTTTACGGGAAACTAAAATATTTTAAGCTCAAAATGTTTCAAAATGTTGTAAATACTTGAAAAATAAAAATTCAAAATACACATTTTACAAAAAAATAATGAAAACAATTAAAATTGTTTAAAATTAGATTTAAAAAGCGTGGATAAATAAGAAAAGCAATTAATAATTGTTTTCAAGTGTGTTAAAAATAAAAACGTACTAAATATTTAAATTTGCTTAAAAGTATTCGACATTTTACAAAAGAGTCATCTTCAAATTTTCTAGAAAAAATAAATTAAATAAAGCAATTTTAAACTTTCTATAAAAAAAATCGAAAATTTACTTGAATAATTTAAAATTTTACGAGAAAACTAAAAGCATATGATTTTTATATGCCTAAAAACAATTGAAATTTTAAACAATAAAATTGTAATAAATCTAAGAAAAACATTAACATTAGTTACTAACAGTTGAAATTTTACACAAAAACTGAAACAAATGAATTATTTTAAAGACAGTTTAAAAACATTATAAAACATATTTGTAATATATAATTTTTAAAAATCCAATTAAAATTTTCTTAAAATTTGTTAATAACTTTATAAATATTCAAAGTTTTTAAACATCAAATTTTCTAAAGTTTTCTAAAAAAAAAATAAACTAGCATAAAGCAGTTCTAAATTTTCTATAAAAAATCATTCGAAAGTTTAGTTGAACTCGATTTGAAATTAAAATTTTGTAAGAAAATTAAAATGATAAAATAGTGATGTATAATAGTAATTTTCCAATATTTTACTCGAAAACTATGAGGTTTACGGAAAAAGGTTATTCTTAATAATTTGTTCACTTTCTAATTCTCTACAATTATTTGTTATACAAATTTCATGTAAATCATGGTTTATTAGCAATTGGCAAAAAATTTCAAAAATTTTTCAATTATTATTCATTTTTCTCGAAAGTTCTTCAGTTTCTTATTCCCTTTAACTTTTGTTTGAAAAATTTTGTAATAATTTTTACATTAAATAAAATATTGTGAAAAAACAAAAATCGGTCTCGAGTAAACATTCCAAAAAATATAAAATCTAATTACTCTAAAAAATTAAAATCTACAAAATGAATCAAATTAAATTTATTTGTCCTTTATTGTTGCAGTGGGTGCTTTATCTCGAAAACCGCTAAATAATTTTAACTCAAGTATTAAGATTAGAACAATTAATAATTAAAAATCAGTATTATTTTAAATATTTATTCTTGCTTACTAAAATATGATATTTACGAAGAACCCAACTGAAATCTTTAATAAAACAATTAAACATTTCTTTAAAAAAATGCAATAAAACTTTTATACATTCTCTAATGCCATTTTTTATCCACTTTTTAGGAGGATCTTTTTGGCAGCATGAAATAGAAACAAAATATCACTAATCGAAAAACAATTTAAAGATAACAAAATCTGAATTTTGCCCTTTCTAGGAATGATTTGGTTTGGTACAATTGTAATTCTATGACTGATAACTTTGACAGAATTTTTGATGCTATTTTTGATAGAGAAAAAATTGTAAACAAAAAATTTACAGAAAATCTGTATTTTGCAACTTCTATAAACTGCAAAATGAATGTAAAACTTTAGAAGCTGATGGCTAAAATATTTTACTAAAATTAATAAACATGGATTTGGTTTTAACATTGAAGAAAATTGACTGAAAAATGCTGTTTAGATGTATTAAAAAAAATTGACTATTGAAATTAAACACAAAATGAGATTTTCATTTTGCGACTTTAAAAATTATAAAGTTATCAATCGTAAAATTTACGTAAAATATTTGATATTTGAAACAGGCATAGAAATTACGTCATATTGTAAAACAATTGACTATCTATTTATTCCTTGGGATAATCCTAAAGCTCTTATCACCAAAGAAAAAGTATATATTTTTCGAAAAGGTGATTTTGATTCTCTGAATTACTATTTGAATCTTGTTCACTGGAATGTTTTATTTGCATTTTATTTAAATATTAATGACGCTGTTCTTAAACTTTTTGATCTAGTATATTAAGCTTTTGAATTATACATTCCGTCTGTTTGGAAGTCTCATTCATCATCAACGTAACCAAAATATATGAACAAGGATTTAAAGCGTTTGATAGCAAGGAAAAAAAAACAGCTCACCATAAATATAAGCAAATTCCCATGTATTTGGAAACAATCCTTGTTTCTAAAATGTCCACTTGTACAAATCTAGTAGAATATCAACATTTTTTGCCAAGCGCTTTGGATAAAAAGATGCAAGTTGACAGTCTATACAATGACTTCGCTAATGTGTTTGGCAATGTTCAGCATTCTACATTATTAATTATAATATATAAGTTATATAACACTTAGTTGGATAAAGTAATTTTTAAAGAATCGTTCTCAGCAAATGAAATTGGGTCATTTCGTGTCGGAAAGTATGGTTGTTTCGGCTGTTGTTCCTCAGGTATCACATTGTGGTCCTATTTTGTAAATTATTTTTACTAATCATATTCATAATGTTGTGAAGCATAACAATTTACTTATTACGCGGATGACCTTAAAATATATAAAGCAATTGAGTGATTGCGTTGATTTCCAGGATTATTTCAATCATATTTGCACCTAGTGTGATATCAACAAATTGAAATTAAATGTCAAAAAGTGTTTTTCGGTTAGGTTTCCAAGATCTAAATTAGTGATAAATTATACTTATAATATTAAAATTAATGACCTTAATACTAAGGATATAGTCATGGATCTTGGTGTAACTTTCGATAGTCGTTTAACATTGATTTGCATATCTCAAATATTATTCAGAAACATCGCAAAAAAATTAAATATAGATTGTTTGAAAATATTGTATTATGCATTTGTTAGATGCCATTTAGAATATGCTTTAGTGATGTGATCATCTTACACTAAGTATAACTGTGAGAAGATTACAAATGACAATATATTTATTATTTTATATCATTTTTTATGTATATAATTCTGTACATATTTGTATTTCGTGCCGTTTTAAATTCTTCAGAAGTTATCAATTATGGATTTACTATCAAAATTTGTAAATCTATTTATTATTTAATTAAGTCTTGATATAAGCACGTTGAGATGTCGAAACTATAGTAAACAGAAAATAAATAGTGTTATACAAACACAGTTACAAAGTGTTTTTTTTTTATTTATCTTGATATAAGCTATCCAAAATAGAAAGAAAGCGAAAGATGATTATAGGAAATCTCCATTTCCCGGCTTCAAATATTCTTCTAAGGGTATTAAATGCGGAATTTGCCTAAAGCAGGACAAAAATATGTTTAGAAAACTCGGTTATAAAAAGCGTTAAAAAAATACTAGCAACCGTAGAAATTTTACACAATAACTGAAACAATGATTATTTTTAAACAGTTTAAAAATTAATTAAACATTTTAGAATATAAGTGAGAAATTAATCAATTATTATAAAATATTTTTTGTAAATGTTAGAATTTTCAAAAAAATAAATTTGTTATAAAATTTTTTTTTAAATTATTTAAAAAGCAATTGAGTTCTGTGGCTGTGTATTACTATGTAAAGTAGATTTTTAAATCAAATAAATTCTGGAAATAGAACTGTCGTTTAATAAGAATACGGGCACTTGATTCAAAAAGATTTTTGAGGTACTTATTTCGGAAACCCGCGTTCTACGTCAATGGATTTTCGTTGGGTTCAAGAATATTCTATTGTTTAATGATTTTTATACTATTTAAATCTTTGTTAAATTCCAGAAATACGTATTTTATTTTACATGAATTTCTATTCTATAATTATATTTGAAGGTTCTAAAATTTCTTACAGATTCAAGAATTATTTAGCAATTTGAACTTCAAATTCTGTGAAATTTCTTCTTAGATTCTAAACTGAATTTTCCATCAGTTTCTTCAAAGGTTCTAAAATTTGGGTCTCTTCACTTTTAAATTATTAAATTTTCTTTTCATAATTACAAGAATTTTCTTGTAAGATTTATGAATTTTCCTTCTCTTTTATATTACAAAAATTTACTTTGAGGGTCCTTTTCATTAGGATTCTTATTTTTATTTTTCAAATTTTAAAATATTTCTTTGAAGGTTCCAGATTATTCCAGTAACTTTTCTAACAATCTAGAATTTCTCACAATTGTTTTCTTTGCCGTATTGAAAAGTTCCTACAATCCTTTCCTTTCTTTTACAAATTTTTCTTGTACTCCTAAATTTTTAAATAGATTGAACATCTTAATTTTGACAACCGAAAATGCATTTAGAATTTACACATTTTAATTTAAAATAAGGGTTAGTCCGTTCGTTTGCGATATCGACCTTCGGTCTTTCTGCCCAAATATTTAGAATTATTTAGAAATTTAGTTTTCAAATTGCGACCATTTCTTAAATTTACCACCAATTTCTGTTTCAAATTTCTATAAATTTCTTTCCACCAACAACATAATGATAGAAATTTCTTCAAATCTTCGAGACCAAGAAAATTTTGACATTTTTTTCGAGAATATTTCTTGCTTAAAAAAATATTTTCTTAAAATGTATTTATCTTCTATAATTTCCAACGATGTTTTTAGTCAATTTCTAAAATTTTCTAAGTATTTCTTCCCTAAATTGCAAAAAAAATACGGTTCTAGAATTTGCCAACTTTTTCTTCTATTTCTCTTAAATGTTTTACATTTTATCAGATGTTTCCAGCAACTTATCTTTAGAATTGCAAAAACTTTCTTCTTCCACAGTGGAAATAAAATTCTAGAATACTACCTTTAGAATTTTAAAGTGAGATTAAGGTATTTTGTACTACAAAAAGATAAAACCTTGAGCTACAATTAAAATTATAGAAACAATACAATTTTTAATTAATAATTTAAACAATGCTAAATTTTTGACACAAAAGTATTGATTCATAAAGTAAACCTTGAAAGCAGTTAGATCATGTTTAACCTTTTTAAAAACAAAACTATTGATGAGAGGGCTGAATTAGAAAAAAATATTCTCAAAGCAGTAACAAAACCCTTCTCTAAGGAATTACAAAAATAGTACTATTTGAGGTAAAGTACTGTTAATTAACATCAGACTTAACAATTATTCTGCATAGGTCATTTTTATAATTCGAACGAGATCACGTTACAAAGATCTATTAATCCGAAATTGCATTCGTTAGGACAGAGCGAGTGTAATTACGGCGGAAATTACAACAGAAGGTTTCTTTTCTTGTGTTGTCGGTAGGTACGGGTATGTGTATACGTGTATGTTGGCTGTCCGGTCAGTGGCTGCTCGAGATTTTATCAGAGCAGAAAGGATTGGACTGTAATTTACTAATCCGGTAGCGCAATTCACATTTCTAACCCCGAGGTGCACACGAGGTGTTCGAAACGTAATTACGTGCCCGGGTAATGAAGAAGTGACTGAAGATTAATTATATCTTCACGTGAAACTCGTACTTGAAGAATTTTCAAAAAAGTACCTATAATTCTTATTTAATGTTTCTAGGTGTATAAAAGGGAAATGAATAAAGATAAAGGGGGAATGAAATAAAAGACAGAGATATACGGGTACATCCGGTGTACGTACCTATTCCATTCATAATTCTTTGCGGAGGTGAATCCTCTTCGGGCCAAGTGACCTGTAACTATGGGTCAAGCGAAACCGTCACGCCACCTCTAATTAAGAAATGGCCTAATTAATACGGCACGTGCTCACATCTACATCTAATTACGGTCATAATTGCCTAGCTTTAGAAAAGCACCAACCACGCATATCTTCTTTCTACGATCGATGACATAGAATTGAAAAAAAGAATTATTTATTTTGTATCATTTTTAACATTTTAACGATGTCTGTTGTTGATACAAATGAAGCCATTAAAATAATACCGTGGCATATAAAAATTTCACTCAACATCTCGTCAAGGGAGATTTACATATCATCTGATAGCAGGATGACCAGGTTTCTTCTGGTGCCGTGATTGTTTTCCCATGTAAGATAACCATCGGTGTCCACAAAACTAGAAAACGATAAAACACGGTGCATTTCTTCTCCTCCTTTTTTTTATCTCGCGTCCATTTCCTCCCAGTTTTTACGTTATCTCCGGACCATAAAGTTAAGTGAGGCAACTCACTCGAGACAACTCAATTTATCGTCACGGAATTGTCGTAGAAGGTGGCGACACTAAGTGAGGACGCGCCGATATTTAGGTAAGAACTGAGTTGTGCAAGTAATGGTCTCTCTGTGTCTGTGTACGGAGAAAGGTAAAATGCCGGTGATTTATCGAGCGATGGTTTTTACGTGTACCAATTAGTACGGTTGATGGATGAGCTGTTGATTGGTTGGGTTTTAAATGTTTGTAATTGTATGGGCGATTACTTCTACTTTATGTATATATATAATTAAATTTAAATTAGCTTTGTACCACGCTAGATTTTTATTTAATATAGAATAACGCATTTTTTTATATTTTGACTAATGTTGAATCGATGAGGCTGTTACTTGTTGAAACTTCATGGTATCACATAGAAAAACACTGATAAGGTTTCAAAAATTGTTTTTATTGTGCTACAACAATTGTTTCAGTGGCTTCATCAGGTAGATGGCAAATATGATATTTCTTCTTGTCTACCCAAATAATTATCAATGGTTTATTTGTAGATTTTCAGTACATTTGAATAAAGCGCAAACTTGATTAAAACAATTAAAAACCTTTCTTCGCTATTTTATTTGTAACCAGATGTACCATTATCAATGGTTTTATGGTTTTCATCAGTTAAAGATTTTCCTTGAACCACGTTTTTACGTTTCCAAGAACTTCTAATTCCGTAAGGTTTAAACCTTTAAGAAATAAATTTGTGAGTTCATAATCTTCATAAATACTGCCTAAATCTGATGCAAATGATCAAATATAATGGTCCCAAAATGCTGCCCTGTGGAATACCTATAATAACAAAAATTTTATTCGATTAGCAGTTAACTACATCTCATCCACTTAAACAGTTAGAGTTCAATTTCTTGAGTAACTCGATTCCCACTTTTGTCCTAATCATCGGGTACCATCAGCTTCCATTTTTATAACAATATTTTATGATACACGCTGTTAAAGGCTTTTAACAAATCAAGAAATATGCATCATGAGATATTGCTTTGAGTGTATTTAGTATTACTGAGATATAGTCTATTTAGCTATTTGTAAGAAAACCATGGTATGACTTACTAAATATATTATTCTACCATAAGAAATCGACTAACCTATTGTAGAATACAAATTCTAGAATTTTAGGATATTGCTTAAAATAATGACAAAACAATAGTTTTCATAGTTATAAATATTTACTTTTTTGAGCAGTGGTTTAGCAATCCCAAATTGAAAATTTAAGGAAACAAAAAATTATTAATTACTTCACATTACAGCTATTGAAATGACAATGGAATTTTTGCGTTTATAGGAATTCTATCAAAGCTGCTACCACATTTATTTGCATTAGTTACGACGGTTATTATCTTCAGTATATCTTTAATAGAAAAAAAAACATCTTGAAGTAGATAAACTTTATGCAAAAAGAGGGATTTTAAAAGGAATTGTGAATTTGGGTTAAGCTTTCTAAACACAATAGGCCTTCTAAATACTATACAAAGATTATAATCATACTGGTAACGAAAGTTTCAAAAAGGAAAATTTATTCAACAAAAAACAGAAATAAAGTATCCTCCAAAAAAATCCTTTCACAATACTCTTAGTTCGTAAAGGTGAGGATTTGCTACCAAAATGGTACGATGGTACTGGTTTAGGATGTCCTTGAATTCCCTCGTCAACGTACTTCTGATAATATGTCACTAGAGCCTTGGAGATGGCCTGTCTGATGGCGTAGATTTGCGAGACATGTCTAACACCATTAATGCGCATCTTGATATCAACAGCAGCGAATTAAATTTTCCTTTCCCAATAGGTAGATGAAGTTCATAGAGCATTTTAGCTTCCAATTGGCTCAAGAGACGTCCATGTACGTGAAAAAACCCCTTCCCCTCTTACAGTAGGCTACTGCAGTGGCGGATTTCTACCTACCAAAAACCTGTACGGACTGGATTGGCTCCTTTTTAGATTTTTGCTGTCTGTTGGTGAAAATAACTATCATCTTTTTTCTGTTAAAATATCTTGAAGAAAATTCTAAAAATTGAAAAATTTATTTATGAAGAAAAGCATACTGATTTACGTTTAAAAGATATTTCATTATTTAGTGACCCTAAAGTCCTTAATTTGAACGATTGATAACACTATTGTATTGAATAAGAGTATAATATTTCCTCGCATATATTTTCTTGACAATTAAAGGCTTCTAAGACTCAAAAATGTCTTAATTTCAGAGAGCAATAAGCATTTTCTACTAAAATTTATTTGTATTTTTACATTGTTTCATGCACAAAAGAAATATTTTTCTTTACTCATTCAAAAAACGAGGTTAAACAAGATTTCTGTTATCTCATCATAAAGAATTAATAATCCATTTATATATCAGTTTGAAGATCGATGTGGTGAAAACACCAAAACCTTTAGTAGCTTTTAATACCTGGGATCTATAAAAGATATTAACCTCGAACTTCATTCGATTTTATGCTCAAGCATCGTCAGCTTCCACCTACCATTTTTATCATCTGATCCTTGGTATCCTTTCTACATACCAGTACTTAAATCTCAGCTTTTTTGGCTTACCTAATCTTATCATACCTTGTCTGCATTGAATTAATTTTCTCTGATCTACTCTTTATTAGATATTATTCAACTTTTCTAATCTCACCTTGGCTTGTTGGTTTTAATCTTAGTTTATTTTAGTGTATCTTATCTCAGATTTGTTTGGTTTAGCTGATTTTTCTCTTTAATTTACCTAATCTTATACCTTATCTCTTATTCCCCTACAGTCATCTCGCCTTATTTTCAAGAAAATTAAATCCTAATATCCCCATACTATTAAGGTCTATGTAATTTTCAACTACATTCCTCCATGATAAATATTTAGTTCTTTCATAAGACTGAAATTATTTATATTTTTCTGATTTTGTAAGAATTGCTTTGTTCTCATTTTGTCTGAGGTTATACATCAATGTCTGATCTTAGAACTTTTTTTGTGCTGTCTCATCTTGTTTAGTCTTAACCAATCTTAGTTTAACTCCTCTACATTTAATTAAACTTCCTTATTTATATTTTTTTGATTTTATAAGAATTGGTTTGATCTTATTTTGTCTGATGTTAAACATCAATGTCTGATCTTTTGTGTGGCTCATATTGTTTAGTCTTAACCAGTCTTACTTTAACTCCTCTACATTTAATTAAACTTCCCTGAACTAGTCTTCTTTTGATATTATTAGATCTCTCCATGTCTTCTTTGGTTACTTGGGCTTTATTAATCTTATTTTATCTCATCTTGGACTTATTTGATTTATCTCGCTCATTCTTTGAACATTTATAATCTTATATTGCCTACTATTTATTTTTCCTGGTCAAAATTTAATAATTTATCATTTTTGTTTCCCTGAAGTCAACTTAAGTTTCCAATCAAATTATATCCCGATTTTCCCATGGTATAAAGTCTCCATTTTGGAATTTCCTTCTTCAATATTGAGTACCCTTCATCTACATACAGTATTCTCTGAAGTACTTATATTTTTCTGGTTTTGTAAGAGTTGTTTTGACCTGATTTTGTCTGCTGTTATAAATCAATGTCTGATTTTGGCAGTTTTTTTTGTTTAATCTTAACCAGCCTTTACCTTACCTCGTCTACATTTAATTAATCTTCCCTTAACTAGTCTTTATTCGATATTATTGAACTTCTCTCTCTTCTTGTCTTGTTTAGTTTTAATAATTTGATTGTATTAGCTTTTAATTGTTGAAAGTTCATTTTAAATTCACTGTTAGGGGTTGTAACTAAAACACAAACTTACAAACTCTTTAACTATTTTAAATGCAGCATATACAACTGTTAGGAAAAGATAAGTTTGCTAATATTTCAAATAACATCCACAGAGTGAACTTATCACTTATGAATAACACCAAAAAAGATTCAAGCTTAACGCACTAAAATATGAGCTTATGGTCATTTTTTTTTCCTTTTAGATGACAAAAACAAACAAAAGCACACTAGTCACTGAACTGGAAAAAAAATTAATTGATACAGATGTCAGTACAGCAAACCTATTAAATCTTGCAAATGGTAATATTGTGGATGGCTTGCGTAAGAAGAATTTCTCTGAAAGATTTGGGAACATTTGGAGATTTTTGCAAGGTTCTCCTTTTGCACATGGGAAATATTATACCAAATACAGCAACAAGAATAGATTTAATATTTGATTCTTATTGTGATAAGCACAAAATAATTTTGAATATATATTTGTCGTGCTACATGTGGATCAATTAATCTCCACTCCACAATTTTGGACTTCGAGTTCTTACAAAGTGAAACTTCAAGACTGTTTCAGATCACATCTCCCAAATTAAATCAGCCAAAAGTAGAGGTCTTTTGCACCGCAACATCTCTTCCTAACCCAACATCATGCGTCTCCATATAGCAAACCGATGTAATACAACCCCAAGAAAAATTACAGTCCGCCATATTAGAAGAGGCAGATGTCCGTATTATGCCCCATATTAAGCATGCTAAAACAGAGGGTATCAGAGAGTGATGATATTATCGAATGACACAGACGTTCTAGTTCTTATATTATATCATTGGATTACCTTCAGAAATATGGGAATGAAGTAAATGTGGGTTCGTTTATGTTTTGTAGTACCAGTTTATATCATGGCAATAAGCCATGTACTTCCTGCTGTACATTTGTTAACTGGGTCAGATTGCACTAAAAAAGTAAGGACAAAAAGGGCCAAAATGACCAGTTCACATACAGCATTTCGTACAAACTTCAGAATTCATCTGAGTATTTAGCAGAAGAATATCTTGTACAGGTTTTGAAAAAGGGATCGCTTTATAAAACAATGGGCGAATTACGAATATTTCTTACACACAGGGAAAAACATTTCCATTAAGGATTTTAAACCAACCAGTCCATCAGTTAGATTACACATTTAAGGGCACACTATAACACGCATCTATATGTACCATGCTTAAATAAAACCATCATACAAATTGATGCTGTGCAGTTTAGTTAGGAAGATGTCGGTGATTTCTTAAATTAACACCCTCGAGTATAAGATCACTTTTTCCTCTCAGTAATGAACTTGTGCCTAATTGCTCATTTCTAAAGTGAGCAAGAGATTCATATTTGTGTTTTTGGCTAGTATGTTGTTGCATTTATTGTCATTGCAGAAGTGTATCCATTACTGATTATCGTAATAAGTATTGTGTTTTCTCTTTAAAAGTGCAATAAGAAGTTACGTTATCAAATGTAAAAATATAATCTTACCATTTGTTTAAAAGAGATATTTTTTAGTTTGCCTTGCTAAATTAAATAATGATTAGTAACGGAAACGTATTCAGCATCCTAAAGACCATATAAAATGATACCACACATGCCTATGTAGTGCATTTTCAATAACCATTATTTTTGAGATTAGGAAATCCAAGATAGCGTCAATTTTCCAAAATAGCCACTGCCATCCGACTTTTTCTATATTATTAGTCCACCAGCAACAAGCTCTAAAGATTGGTACTATAGTAAGTGAATGTCATAGAGAACCACCCTCAGCCAATGGACTACTTATATTATTTAGGATTTGTTTAATTTATCTTGCTTACTCTTTGAATATTTATGATCTTATCTTAAATACTACCTAATTTTCAAAGTCTTATTTTTTTAATTTATAACTTTTTGTTATTTTTTTTGTTTTCCTAGAGTAATCTTACTATGTTTTCAATTGGATTATATCCCGATTTTCCCATTCTACAAAAGTCTCCATATTGGAATTTCCTTTTTCAATATTAAAAACTCTTCTCTTACATTCAGTCTTCTCTGAAATACTTTTACATTTCTGACTTTGTAAGAGTTGGTTTCATCTCGTTTTAAATGCCTGATCTTGGCATTGATTTTTTTTGTGCGGTTTTATCTTATTCAGCCTTAACTAATCTGACTTAACCTATGCCGCATTTAATTATTCGTCACTAATCTATTGTTTCTTATTGTTACACGTGTCTCTCTCCGTGTCTTATTTAGTTTTATTTAGGCGTTCTTAATACTGTTTTACCTTATCTTGGATTTTTTTTATTTATCTCGCTTTTTGTTTGAATTTTCATAATCTTATCTTTATCCTTCTATCTTAATTTCTGAATTTAATATTTAATTTCCCTAGAATCTTCTTGACATATTTTCAATCAAATTAAGTATATCCTGACTTTCTCATACTGTCAAGGCTATTTGCTATTTCCTTCCCCTATGTTAAATACTTTGCTCTTACATACAGTCTTATCTAAAGTATTTATATTTTGTGTCAGTTGTTTTGATCTCATTGGTTCAATGTTATATTCCAGTATCTGATCTTGGCTACTTTTTGTATATCCTCAAAAACGCCTGTTCGATGGAGAAGGAACCAATGAAGACAGCAAGTTCGCAGCCATTCCATACATTCCATACGTGAACCAGAAGATTGCAAAAGAACTCACCAAACACACGTCCAAACAATAAAAAACATGTAAAATTAAAAAAAAACACTTAGTTGGCAACAAATTCGAGTAATAGACCCACTAGAAAAATCTGGCATTTATCAAGTACAATGTAAGAACTGCGATGGAAAATATATAAGATATACAGTAAGAAATTTCAAGATCAGGTACAACGAACACAAGAAGGCAATAGAAAAACAAACCACGGAAACAGGATTATCCGAGCATTGCCTCACAATATCAATTAGCTGAAATCAAACCAATACATTTTGCAGAAGAAGGCCGAAAATTATATCTCCGCGAAGGTCTGGAGATTATCAGAGCAATTGGAATGGCAGTATTCTCCTAAACAGCCAGAACGAACTATTAACAAGTTCGAATCTCTTATATCTGGACTTTCCCGCAATTAACCCCATAATATAAACATTGTAACATCTTCTTTTTAATTCGTTATTTTTGTAATTCCTCTGAGAATGGTCGTCACTGACCGAAATTACCTAATATTATAATTTCGTTTCATCAAGAGTGCAGTGAAAACTTATTTAATATTTCGTTTCGTTTCCCTGAAATCATAACGTCTTGATTTCAAACGAATTACATTCCGACTTTCCATACTAGACGTCTCCAATTTGTAATTTCCTTGTTGAATACGTTGAATACGTTTCTATTGCATTTATTCTTTGAAGTATATATTTTTTATTAAGGTTGGTTTAACCTAATTTTGTCTGATGTCATACATCACTGTCCGGCCTTCGATGTTTTTTGGAACAGCCTTATCTTGTTTGGCCTTAACGGATCCTCCTTTACCTCGCCTGCATCTAATTTATTTTCCCTTGATAATTTTGGACTTGCATCTCTCCTTGTCTTTTTTGATTTTCTTTAAGCATCCTTGTTTTATCTTATTTTGGATTTATCTTCAAAGTGTTTGATTTAATTCACTAATTATTTTATCTTCTTATTCTTAATTTCTGAATTTGTTCAAACTCAATAATTTTTCGGTTATCTGGAGACCTCTCGCCAATGTTTTTAATCGAATTATATCCTGACTTCTCCATACTATTAATTTGTTCATTTTGAAAGTCTCTTCCTTTATATTGAATACTTTGCTTTTACATTCAATTTTATCTAAAGTATTAAGATTTGTATGATTCTTTTAGTGTTGATTTGGTCTCATATTGTCTGATGTTATAAGTCATTGTTTAGTCTTAACTGTTTTTGTGTGGCCTCACCTCTTTTGGGATTACTTACTACTACTAATCATATATTGCCTATAACAAATAGATCTCTGATATAATGTTGATTGATGAGTTGCGTGAAGATGATGCAATATAAAATAACTTGTAATTATTTTCTCTACAGTTAATTTTTATTTTGCTAAATGTACATTTCGTTTACGATGTAAAAATTTTTAATAGCTGTACTTGTGTACCAAATGTACTTTTAGAAAAATAAAAATTAACTGTGGACAATGTGATTACACGTTATATTATATAGATCTCTGATATAGTTATTTGACATTTTTGAAGATGAATAACAGAAAAAAGTTAAACGTTTTTCTGTTATTCATTAAAAATGTACTACGAAGTGAACGCCTCCAAATTTCAAGATATTTTTGAACATGTCTAATCATAGGTTAGTTATTTAACTTTACACATCCTTAATATTTTTTTATGTTATTTATTTGTTAGATTCATCTGGTTTTTCTTGGAATTTTGATAATCTTATCTTACCTTCCTTCTTTTATTGCTCTGTTCTCTACATTTTTTTAACCTTACCTGATGGCAAGTGTCTTATTTTTAATCGAATTATATCCTGATTTTCCTATACTAATCTTTGTTTGATATTGTTGGACTTATCTAATCTTACCTTATTTTGTTCAGTTTTCTTAATCTTTTTTTATCTTATCTCCAATTTGATGGATTTGTCTGGCTTTTCCTTTAAATTTTCCTAATCTTATTGTGGCTTGTCTCTTTTTTCCCTGGGCTTCATCTCTGCATTTGCTTAACCTGCTGATGGTTTTTCGTTTCCCTGGAGCGATCTTGCCATGTTTTCAACTGAATTATATTTTAAATTCCCCATAATGAAGCGATGTTTTCTTGGGCTCCATAAAGAGTATATCAATATTAATAACACTGTTGAATCCTTCGCACTTTTAAAGTGTGAAGCAATGATACAACAGTCTTATCTATCAAATAAGGTCTTCAATTTGCATTTTTCTTTCTCTATGTTGAATATTTTACTGTTGAGTTCAATCTTATCTGAAGATCTAGAACTTTCAGATTTTGTTACAGTTGTTTTAATTTCATCTTGTCTGATTTCGTTATATTTGGGCTTTATTAATATTATTATGACTTATCTCGGATTTGTTCGAATGATCTGTTTTTTCTTTAAATTGTTGAACTTTTTTGATTTTGTTTCGGTTTCTTTAATTTTGTTTTATTATATGCCGGATTTGTTTGATTTCGTCGAATTTTATCTTGATTTTTCTGACTATTCCCGGTAACTTACATTAGCTCATTTTGTTTGCAAATAAAAGATGGTGGAAAGTAAGTTGATGAAATTTCATAGAGAAAATGTATAATTTATAATATGCTTGAATACTTTAGATGTGATAACTTGCGCACAGGTTTTTATATGTTTGCTGACCATTACTAGAATATAGTCGGCGAATACAATGATATCCACGCCGCCTGGTTGTGGCAAGTTCAAGTCATCCTTTGTCAAATTCCAAAGCTTTGGACTTTTAACAAATCCCTGCAGATTTTTACCCAAAACAGGTTTCCAGTGTGCCACCATTCCTCTCGGCCGGATAGTTCACCATCATACCAGAAGATAGAGAGATCAGGTATGCAGAGCCGCAATTGGCATTATTGGCCAAGGGATTGATTTGAAGCTATTCCTGATATTATAGTGATTGGTAGGAAATGTTTTCTCTGTCTAAGCCCTTGTTGGTCTCTGGCCAACTGGGACACCTAAAGTTCACTGTAGATCATTCCTGGAAAAACTCAATTCCATTCACACACCCAGCCATTCTCTATAGGTACTCTGTGATTGTAATAGTCACTTCAGGAGTTTTTCTTTGATGTCAAGGAAATATAGTGGTCTCTAGCCCTTCTATTTAAAATACTCCATGAATACGGTAGAGACATTTTGGCCTTATTGGGGATTCTCTTTAAGCCGGGATACTTTTACTATGGCATTGCTTGAGTCGCTGCTATCTACTCTACAGAATAGATTGGAGTACTCTAATGATGCAAAAGGACCCCGCAAAAAACCATGGCGATCATTTCGCGATAATGAGGCGTAAAAAAATGTAAATTGCAATAAAGAAATTTAAGATAATGGGGCGACATAGTTGCATTTATTGCAATGTAAGGGCAGGATTGGTTCAGCTACTTTCCTACAATCAAATTGGTTTTTTTCTCTAGAGGAACATCATTAATTCTTCACGAAAATACTTCGGACACTATATTACTCGATCTCCAGCTATCATTTTTTCAACGGTGAAGGAGGACTTGTTGGATAAGAACAGCGCCGAGATAAATGCACAAATAATCCCTGAAATTAGCAATTATATAGGTTATAGATTCTCTCCCAAGGATCATCCTTGAATTCCTCAAATAAGTACTCTTGTTATGATAGTACTTGAGCTGCAGCTATCACCTTTATTCTCATCCGTATTTAGATTAAAGTCCTCTAAAGATGGAAGGGGATCCAACGCTGATTACGTAAGGATAGAGTAAACATAATTGCTCCAATGCTCCCTAAAACTAACATTCAAGGATTTGAGCAGGATTGACGTAACTACTTTGCTAAGACCCGATGGAGTATACCTAATGATCATTCTTGAATCCTTCAAGAAGTTGCTCTCATCTTTTGCATCTTTTTATGACTTATTTTCGCTCAGCCCTAACATTTCTCGCTTTTAATTTAAGAGCCACAAATCTGAACCACCATTAATAATAATAATAATCGTTACTTCAAAGTGTCATTTACAAAATGTTCGTCTGCATCTTTCGAAGATTAGCATCTAAGATATCAGACGTGTTAGATAGATAGATAGTATTAATTTATCCACGGTACTTACATAACAAAATTCAAAATACATGTGTACAATAATTTCTTACAAAAAATTTGATTGTACATGAAAAGGCTTGAGTTCATAAAAATATGATCTTCCACTCTTGATTCAATGAAACTGTTGCTACATAAGGTATCTATGGAAGAGATTATTCCACCAGTATCTTGCCAAGATTGGCTTATTTTTCTCTGAGGAGAGGACATTAATTAGATTTCTTTTGTCATATTTGACAGTTATTCGGATCCTCGCCCATTGTGTTTAACTATCTTGTTGATGAGCTTGGTTGATTTGGTTGATTGATTAATTGGCCTGAGCTAGTCTTTATAATGGGTTGTGTTAAATGTGAGTTAAAGTGAAATTTTCCGTATCTATAAAGAATAATAAGGAAATAAAAAGTGACACGTTTGGTACACGATAATTCGGCAGTCCTTTAGGAAAAGGCGTCTTGGCAACTCCTGAGGGTTGAGATGTTTTATGTTTATGTTGGGTATCATTGATGCTTGTGGGGTATATTCCGCCCAAGGCATTTAAGGTCTTAGGTACTTAGTTCATTTCGGTCCTTATATCTTGGCTAGGTTGGAAAATTTGTAGACGTTTGGGTTGGGATCCATCAAAGTAAATCCATTTTGTATATATGTAAGATGTTTATATTTGATCTAAACTATTCCTCGAAAATAATAATCTTAGAGTTTTAAGATTATTTGTAATTTTGACTCTGTCTTCATTTTAGATAATTATAATCCCAAGTGCAGTACCAAAATAATTAAAAAAATGTGCAAAATGTGCAAAATTAATTTTCTTCTTGTATTGAAAGTACTTAGTATCAATTAATGCAAAGCTTAGTTTTATGACAAAATTATTCAAATTATTAAAGCATGTCACTAACGGAACAACTCGGTAATTTACATGTAATGGCTGATAACCAGGAACGGCCAAGACGAAGCAATTTAATATTTTAATAGGTGAATATTTATAATTTCCTGCGCTCGTCGGTTCCGCGGCAAAGGAAAATATCTTACTCGCTGCAAACTAATTGCTCTTAATGAAGAGCATTTTTGTCAGCAGATAATAGGCGCGTGTGCAACAAGCAGCAAGCACCGAGCAGAAAGCGGCGAGCGCCGTTGTTGTGCTGTTACGGGTGAGGGGCTCGGTGCATAGTGCACACTTCCTGTCTTCGGACATCCGGTCGTCGCGTGCCATCATTCATGGTCGCTGAACACCATAACCATAACCTATTTATACCATCACCACCAGCGAGAATATCGTATCATGGTCTTAGACACGATTCACTCGCAGCGCGTGTCCTTAATACACATCCTTCTGCGAACGCACGTATTTTTGCCCGTTACAAGAGCGCTAAACGACCGAATTACTGCCTCCAACAATGGATCACCTCTTTTAGATAAACGCACCTATCGTTTACAACTTGTTTTATCGCTTCCTCTCAGCGTTGAAATTCCACGGCGATCGCAAATTATTGTAATCTCGTCGTTATAGGATGTAAAATGGAAACATGCTTTTCATTCATTCTACATCAGATACGGATTTTACGACATCAAAGAAAAAACTTGATGTAGATACAATATTTCAATCAAAATCAACGATACATCAGCATAAACTTGATGATGGAGTAATCAACTTTTGCAGAAAATTGTAAGAAAACTGAAGAAGATATCAAATTTTGATAGGAGATAAAAAGCTTACAAATAAAGGAATAAAAATCTCAGCAGTAACATATAAGACCTAATGAAAGAAAATATTTTTTTTAGATTTCTGCAAAGATCTAAACCCACCACCGTCATCTGAGTCCTGGCAATAACGTCGTACCTCTCGCGCGTGCTACTAAATTTTAGCGCATAGAATAAGGAAGTCCGCGGCGTTTATTATAAGTAAAATTTATGAGGGTTGTTCCGAGACGTAAACTTTATGAAAAGATCAGATTCCACCTTTATCTTAGTAATTTGTGGAGGCTGCAACATATGGGACTCTCCATGTTTAATTTTTTTTCCCTACTTGATCTTCACCATCGTCCAAGCTACGGGGCTTATTAAATTCTATTATGGTCTGGTTATAGTTGTTGGCACAATAAAGGAAAATTACTGCGGCGGCTCATTACTGGCGATGATTCGGCGGTTTCTCGGTTGGTAGCCCTGCGGAGGTCATCTGCTACGATTGTGCTGACCGCTGTCCCTACGTATGCACCAAGAAGGCCAGCTTGCTCGTCCATGATGAATGGACGCGGACTTATTAAATAACACTCCGCCGTCTGTTCGGATTAATATACGTTTATGTTGGCCATTTCAATTACACACATCGTTTCATGCATATCTAATATTTCATCCTTTCATTTTGCAATTATACGTAAAACTATACGGATTTACGCAGTGTCTTCTATTCGAAACAAAAAATAACCTCTTGAGGATAATGTCCTTACAAAACACCTTTCCTACAAATTAATTTATAAAGTATTTTATTACACAATTAAAAAAATATATATTTGATTTGTAGTTTTAAAGTGAAATCTCAAAACAGAATCAAAATAGATACTTGGATCTTAAAGGCATTTACTTGATAGTACATTTCGATATTAAATAAAAAGAAAACACTTTTACTTTTTTATACCATTTTAAACTCAAAATAATTAACAGATGTAAAAATTCTTGAGTACAAAGGTTTTGAAATATTTAAGATCAATACATTTCTACATATATTAGAAATTAAGATATTATTATTAGGTCCAATTGGTGACAAGATTGTTTAAATAAATTTTGCCCAATAATTCATATTGTAGTTAAAATACCTATATTTTTATAATCAGTGCATTGGCAGTCTGTGTAAATGTGTGAATACATTTCGTTGGAAACAATCGAACGGAGGGTCGTATAAATATGTGTAATTGTGTGCACATGTATATGGTGGTGGCCAAATATGGTGGGCATAGGTCAGACAGTCAGACAGGATGGACAATCCCTCTTGAATTGAAATACCTGTGGGTTCAGAGTTCAGATCGGTGGGCGTCCGTAGGCTCTGTTTGCGCTTTGTGGGCGCCCACAGCGCGACCTAACCTTCCTCCCATTACTCCACTAATTCCATTCTGATTCACCGATTCACCGTCCACTCCACCTTATAATTGCCGACCACGGATTACTTCACGACGCCGGGATTTCTTATTAATTACACAATCGCCACGTAATACCGCCTATTGTTGTAACAGTTCTGTGCAGGATGCTGCAAATTATTTTTGAGCGCAACATGTAGATGAGGCCTTGTTAGGCCAAAACCTGTATGCTGTTGTATTAAATATTATAGTCTATTGATGGCCGTTTATGGTGCTTAAAATACAATCTATTCTCCAATGCAATATTAAACTTAATAGGTGAACGGTTGCGCTATATTAAATTAAACAATGAAGAAAGATGATTGTGACGACCGTTACTGTAGTGTTGTGTAATGTACATCATAAACTCTGCGTTTATTGCAAAATAAATACTAGTATTAAAACATATAAAAGCTTTTTACTTTTCCTTTGATTATCAGGATTTAAATATTGTCAACTATTTGAATGATTATTATTTATTATTACATATTTTCCCACCCTCTAATAAAATTCTCCAAAATTATATTACAAACTAATAATATACTCGAAATTTTAAATAATTAATTGATTAATCATCTGTACTCATCAGAATCATAACTTTCATTAATCGTCATCCATTATGTATAATCCATCATTTATCGTCTATCTGTCATCTATCATCTCTGCCTTCTATCAAATGTTATATATCACCTGTTATCTTTTATATTATTTGTTATGTATTTTTATTTTTAGAACTTTATAATTTCGAAATTAGAACATTCATTATTAAAGAATGTTGAAGGAAGAATGTTTAAGAATTCCTAAAACATATAGACTGTAGATAACATGTCTAATCGTTATTAATACGTTAAAATATTTTAGAATTTGCAGTGAAACTAAAAGAATTTAATATAATATAGATAAGCAGTGGTTTTGATAATTACTAAACACTAAAATATTATTGCTATGTTGACTAAATTTATCCATTCATTATCTATCAACTGGCATCTATCATCTTCCATTTATCACCTTTAACCTACCATTTGTTATAGAGGTGTGTTTATTTAGTTTCCGAGGGTACTTGGATTAAACAACCTGTTCGTTCTCTAAAGAGCAAAAATTTGAAATCACTTACAAATATTTTTGGCCAAAGAAAATTATATTTTTAAATGGAACGAATGGACTTCTATCTACTACATTAACCTAACCTACTCTACACTATATCTGGCCGATTTAATTGCTGATCGTTTTTGTGCTAGCAGTTAAATTTAAAATATTTACTATAGTATAATTGATTGATGAGGCTGACAGATGTTGAAAGTTCATCTTCACTTTATATGAATAAAACTATATAAGTACTTTCAAAAATATATTGTAAGACGTTACAAATGTTTCTCCACCATTTCTTCGCCTGAAGAAGCCACAGTGTAGCGAAACAATTGTAGCGTCTTACAATATATTTTTGAAAGTACTTATATAGTTTTACTATAGTATAGATAAATTTTAAAAAAATATCAGAGATTTAGATATTATTGCTTTATTAACTAAACTACTAAGGGTAATAAATCGGTATACCATCTACCATCTTATTACATCTGTATTATCTTATCTCTTATCCATTATCTGTTATCTCTAATCTACAATTTGGCATCGATTATATATTATTTATCGTCCTCTGTGATTATCATCTGTCAAATTAATTTACCATTTATCATTAATTATCTGTAATTTATTATCTATCATCTGTGATTATCATCTGTCAACTGATACTCACCATATGTTGGGATTACAAATAATTTAAAAAAATGTTTATAAATACTACAGAGATACCTAATAACGTTTAATATAAGATGCTAATAAGTTTCTAGAAAAGGTCGTCTTTAAATACACTGACATGTATGCAAATTTAGTTGACCATAATTTTTTTGAATTGTAGTTAATTTTTGAGTATTTACTAAATTTTAGATGATTAGAAACATCAGCAGAGGTTTAGAACAATTATTTTTGGCGAGTTAACTTGTCTAATACTTCTGTTATCCATCATCTATCATCAATAATCTCTCTCGTTAATATTTTATTTCTTATTTAATATTTTTCATATTCCGTCTTTAATCTGCTTCTACAATCTGGTATCTGTCCTTTATTTCTCATCTGTTATCTATCAATCATCATGTCTCAACTATCATCTGCTATTTGTCAATTATCATCTGTGATCTGTTATGATAGATGGCATATCATAGATTGTAATAAAGAATATGCGTGTCCTATATACGATAAAAATTTAGTCGGAGGTGTTTATGAATTTCCAAAAAGTGTGCATTTTAAATACATGTGAATTCTAAATTGGCTTTTTTGTAGATTTAGCTAATATTTTCTTTACTTTCACTCCGAGTATTTACTTAAGGTTAGATTAATAAAACTATTGGCAGTGGTTTGGATAAAAAGAAAATATATTATTGCCTTGTTGTCTTGAGTAGTCAATGTAGAAAATCTATCTATTAACTATCATCCGATATCAGTGATATATAATCCCTGATCTGTTATTTGTTATCTCTCATTTGTCGCGTATTACATGCATCATATGTAATCTATCGTTTGGTACATACACGTTGTCCCCAGAAATTTTGAATATGAGTAATGTAATTTGTATTATATCTCGATTATTATTATTGGTTGCTATGGTTGTTGCTGCAATATGCATGTCAATTTGACATTTTGAAGCTATAATGTTAACAGGAATTTTATGATCATCTGGGATATTGTTTGGCTCAACAAGGAGATGTTTTCGAACATTTAATAAGATGAACATATCAGTTATTTGTTATTCGTTACGTCAGCATTGTGTCCGTAAAAATAGTAATATTAAAATAACGTGTAAATATGTTTCATTTTGATTCCCTATTTTATTACAAATTAAAAATTACTGATTATTTCCCGTTGGTCAGTCCATTAAAATATGTGACGAGCGTGGTAACTAAGCAACGAGTAATGCATTGAAATGCCCGTATTCAAAATTTCAGGGGACAACGTGTATAATTTGTCATTAGCTATCAATTATCTGGCATATATTCACCTTATTTATCATTTCTTATTTTTCATATTTAATTTATCATATATCAAATATCATTTTTTCTGCCATCTACCAAATATCACCCGTCATCTGTCATCTATCACCTACCATCATACATCAGTCGTGTCTTGTCATCTGTTATCTGTCATATGCCATCTGCTATCTGCCATCTTTTATATGTCATCTTCAATTAGTTATCTATCAAATATTCAGATAAAAACAGACTTTACTCGCTAAACCAAATAATTTTTTTAATAGTAGGCCCTTCACAACTTTTATCTTTATGGGCCCTTAACAATTAACCATTAAAAATTCTTGGCTGTAATCCATACTATTAAACACATATAGGTTTAATAGTATGGATTACATTCATTTGAGATCTATATATCATGAAGCTTTTTAAAGTAACTCAGAAGAGGATATCTCATCCATAGTAACAACCTGTCTGTTATTGATCATTTATTGTTTGTCATCCATCATTTGTCAGCTATCACCTATCGTTTGTCATCTGTCATTCGTGATCGTCATATATTATTTATCATCTAATGTCTATAATCAATCATCTACCATTTGGCATTTGACATCTGTTATCTGCCAACTGTCAGCTCTTATATGTTAACTGTCATCTGTCAGCTATCAACTGTCCTTTGACATTTGTCATTTGTTATCTGTCATTTATCATCTGTCATCTGACAACTGTCATTTGTTACTTGTTATCAGGCATCTGCCTTATATCATCTATCATCTTTTATCTGACATCTGTCATCTTCCAGTTCAAACGTCAAACGTTTAGATCAAATTTTATTATTATTATGTTTTTAATAAGATGGAGTTGCTTTTTTGTACTGTATGTCCTTAACAACTTTAATCCTTGGAGGCCCACAAGAAATCTGGCCCCCATTTTACATTTGACATTTGTCATCTATCATATCACATCTGCCATTTGTCATCTGCCATCTGGCATTTACTATCTGTCATCTGTCCTGTCTTATCATCTGCCATCTAATATCAATTATCTGCCATCTGTTATCTGTCATGTCTCCAAGTAGTCATATATCAGATTTTCAGATCAAAACAGTATTTATTCGATAAATAAAATGATGTTTTAATGGTAGGCCCTCACAACTTTTATCTTTATAGACCTTTAACAATTAACCGTTAAGAATTTTTGGCTCTCTATCATCTGTCAGCTGTTAAAGTCAACCATGGTCAACTGACACTTCCAACTGGCAAGATCAACTGTCACTTTTAATCTTCACTTTCAAGTGTCACTGTCAATTGTCGTTATCAACTGTTACGGTTGTCACTTTGACTTAGAACACAAAAAATAAAAAAAATTGAAATTTACAAAAAACCTTGTTTCATTTTTTACAAAGATAAATTAAAAAAAAAAAACTTTCAGTACCTATTTATAAAAACACACAAAACTGTCTCTGTCAACCGTGACTGTCAACTGTCACTATTAACCGTTACTCTCAATTTCAAGAACAACTCTCATTGTTAACTGTAACTGTCAACCTTCACTGTCATTCTTCAATGTCAACTGTTAACTGGCACCTTTTACTTACAACTGTCACTGCCAACTGTCACCGTCAACAGTCACTATGAACAATAATTATCAACAGTCAATATCAACTGTCATTATCAACCTTCAACTGTCACTACTAACTGACATTATCAAGTGTTACTATTAACTGTCATTATCAAGTGTCACTTAATATTAAAAATGTTTCACGACGTAATAAACAAGAATCAAATTCAACAAACATCAAGTGTCACTATTAACTGTCATTATTAAGTGTTACTGTCAACTATTAATTTCAACTGTCACTGTCAACTATTAATTTCAACTGTTACTACCAAGTATAAACTGTCACCCTTCACTGTCAAATATCAACTTTCACTGTTAAATGCAACTGTCAACTCTCGCTGGCAACTGTAACAATCAACTGTAAACTGTTACTGTCAACTATCACTGTAAACTGTTACTGACAACTAACTGTCAGCTGTCAACTGTCACTGTCAACTATCATTATCGACTATCACTGTCAACCAGCACTATTAACTATCATTACTAACAGCCGTACTAATAGTCGCGAATTAATTCTCGAACTGAAAAATCCTGAATTATTTGTCGTATTTATTAGTCGGGTATTTACGGGTAGTTTCGGCGACTTCGAAGAATTATCCTCGATACGGGAACTTTTTAGTGACATTTAATTATTACTGGTTTTACGTTGGCACTATACGGGAACTTTTTAGTGACATTTAATTATTACTGGTTTTACGTTGGCAGAATCGTCATGTTCTGTCAGTTGAAGAGCGCCATTTATTAAATTACGAATATAGTAAGTACAATTAATACTTATTTTTAATGGAAATGGTACATAATAATGGTAATTCATTTTACAGAAATGGATAAAGGTAAAATTATAATAACAATATATTAACTATAATGAATTATAAAAATATCTGTTGACAAGTAAGAAATTGACAGTTCGCGAATAATCTCGAAATAATCTTGCGTCGCGCAGGATTATTGAATTGACGTTTATCTTTAAAAATAATCCGAGGTAAAGGAATAATCCTTATACTCGAATTAATTCGCGACTATTAGTACGGCTGTTAGTGTCACGGTGACTTAAAACCTTTGCTTAAAACCTTTGCTTAAAACATTAAATTAATTATTTATCTTTATTTTGCTTTTTACAAAGGTAGATTCGGTAATAAAAAAACTTTATAATCTAGTAGCTATTTGTATAAAAAACACACAAAATGTTTAGTATGAAGTACATTAAGTTGAGTTGTACATATAGAGCTTCTTCACGTAACTCACACACATTATCAGTTATCTACAATCTGTCATCGATCATTTATTATTTGCCGTTCACCATTTAACATCTTTCATCTGTCATCTGTCATCTGTCATCTGTCATCTTTCATCTGTCATCTGTCATCTGTCATCTGTCATCTGTCATCTGTCATCTGTCATCTGTCATCTGTCATCTGTCATCTGTCATCTGTCATCTGTCATCTGTCATCTGTCATCTGTCATCTGTCATCTGTCATCTGTCATCTGTCATCTGTCATCTGTCATCTGTCATCTGTCATCTGTCATCTGTCATCTGTCATCTGTCATCTGTCATCTGTCATCATTTATTACCTGTTAATTGTCATAAATTGCATTTTAGTTTATAAAGAATATAATAATGATAATTTATCCTATATATCGTACAGAACAATAGTAAAGTTTAGAAAAGATATTTGTGATTTTGTGGAAAAATGAGCTTTAATATCTATTCTACACTGACAATTTTGGGCAATTAATTGCTTCTAAAGTTATTATTTACCACAGTTTAGATAAATAAAAATATTAGCTTTTGTTTAGACAAAATAAAATAATATTTTTATTTTTCTATTCTAACTGGACTAATCGTCTATAACTTTTCTTTTCTGATAACTCGCATATATCATTTCTCAATTGCTATGTGACATCTGCCACCTTTCATCTCTAAGTAATATTCTGAATGACTATCTTTTAGAAATAAATTTGCGTAACAATTATGAAAATCAAAAAGTTATTCCCAATTTTATTTATAATTATTATATCAAATATAGATTTCAAAATCTGAATTCTCTATCAATCAACCTCATTTTTTACATGTCATCGATCAACTACCATTTTGATAATCATTTTTTACTTACCAAGCCAGAATATTTACTTTAGTTTAGATAAATAAAAACGTTAGCACTGGTGTATACAAAAACAAAGAATAATATTACCTTATCAACTAGATTAATCAGAGTAATAATTCGACCGCCCGTCATTTCATCTGTTATTTGTCATCTATCATCTGCCATCTGTCTCATCTGGTATCTGCCATCTGTCATCTGTCACCTGCCATCTATCATCTGTCATTTATAATCTGTCATCTGCCTCAACACTCTATCAATCATCCTCATCTTTTTCGGGTCATCGATCAATTGACATTTATCGTTTGTCATTTTTGCCAACTATCATCTTTCAACTACCATTTTGATAATTTTTTACTTATAATCTTTACTTTAATATCAGAGTAATAAATCTGTCATCTCTCACCTGCTATTTATCAACTATCATCTGCCATCTCTCATCTGTTATGTGTCATCTGTCATCTTTCATCTGACATCTGTCACTTGTCATCTGTCGTCTGTTAACTGTCTTTTGTTATCTGTTATTTTTCATTTGTAAGCTGGCATCTGCCACCTGTCACCTAACAATTCTTTATCAGTCATCTGTGATCTGTAATACTTTGCATAATAATTTATACAACATATAATTAAGGCTAATTTTGACCTATATATCAGAGAGATTCATAGTTAGGTAGAAGTTTTTTTACACTGACTATTTTACATATTCTATAGATCTGAATAAGCGATTTTACGAAGAACTGAATTATTTTACCATATACCAGATTTGGTGGCTTATCATCTGTCATTTGTAATAACTCTTTTGGCATTTATCATCTGCAATCTGACATTTGTTATCTGTTATCTGTTATCTGTCACCTGTAATATATCATCTATTATATGTCTTCTGTCATCTGTCATGTGCCATCTATCATTTGACAGATTTAGTGGCTTATCATTATATTAATTTGCAGTTAGAATAAAAGTATTTACTTTATTTTTCATGAACAAAAATATTAACATCAGTTTAAATAACAACAAAAAATAAAACTCATCTTGTATTTGTCATCTGCTATCTATTATCTGCAATCTGTCTTTTGTCACAATCATCGGTCATTTAGTATTTGTCATTTGTTTGTTATTTATAAGATGATGCATAAAAACTTTTTTAAACCCTATTTAGATTCTTAAGAACGGAATTTAAAAAAATAATATTCATTCTCTGAAGAACAGAATCATCTCAGCATATAAAATGCACAGATCCAAAAAATTATTTAAAAATGAGGTTAAATCTACTCCCATCTACTCATTGTACATTGATCTTAACAAAACCTAATTATTATGTTTAATCCATAATGTAATTTTTATGAATATCTATAGGGTTTTATTGTCTATGCAGATCTTGCAATTTACATTTTGACATCTGTCACATAACTTTGATTATTTATTGTCTATCATATTTCATCCGCCATCCATCATTTGTCACCTACAATATGTCATCTGTAATCTATGGTTGTCACATATCGTCAATCATTACTCATTTGGCATCTGTCATCTGTCAGCTGTCATTTGCCTTGTGTCATGTAGCATCTACTATAAATCATCTGTCACTTATAGATGAGATACATACTCTCCACATATCCGATGGTAATAATTTTTACACTTCTACTTCAGTTAGGTAGACAAAATCTTTTGTTTTTATTATGACCAAAGATCATTAGCTATATTTGTCATATATCATCTCTCATTGATTATCTGTTATATGTCATCTGTCATTTGTCCCCCACTATTTTGCCTGGTATCTTTGATCTTTCCTCTGTTATGTATCATATGCCATCTAAAAACTGTTACTATGATTCACCATGTGCAATCTATTATTTGCATTGTAATCTAGTATCTGCAATATGTCTGTCACATGTCATTGGTTAAATAATCAATTAAAATTTAGTTATTCAATTTTGTCCAATATTTATGAAACTAAATTTTTGTGTAATAAAAAAGTAAATGCAATCTCTATAGATAGATGATTTGGTATAAAATCATCCATTATTTTTGGATAAT
Organism: Ontholestes murinus; assembly: GCA_963969525.1. NCBI lineage: Eukaryota > Metazoa > Arthropoda > Insecta > Coleoptera > Staphylinidae > Ontholestes > Ontholestes murinus. The sequence goes on along the minus strand of OZ018389.1, from coordinate 14,387,858 downwards.
CATTTCTTTCTAAATAGCAATTTTGGTACCAAGATATCTATAATATGTTAATAACGTAACAGTAATGGTACTGCTTTTTTTCGGCGAGTGTGTACAGTTATGAGGAAGCGAGCAAGTTGTTTATAAATTAAAATTAGATTGCTTTTTTGGGCGTGCGTTTATCATTGTTTGCTATACGAGGCAACGAGCCATCCGGACACGGATTCGGTACTACACAATTGATTGGAACTACACGGATTCATTTAGATAACATTGTCTCACGATCCGGCAGCTCTCTCTTAAGTAAAGTTAATCAAACAGGAACAACCAGCAGGATAATACGGTTCGGACGTGAAATTGATTTTATAATCGAAACGATTGTATTTGTAACGAATGGAATTGATTAATACAAAAAGTACTAAGAAATACTGTACCAAAATTTATAATTAATATGGTTTTTTTATTTTAGATTACAATAAAATTACCAGTTTTTTAATTACTACTGATTGATGAGTGAAAAAACGTAAATATATTCGATGTTTGATTTTTGGGTTTTGTGAAAAATATATCAATATAAATAAAACTGTTGTATCTTTTCTTCACACTTTATTTTCAGTTGTTATTGATAATAAGCGCCTAGAACTCGAAATATATATTTAAGCATAGACAATATAGTGTGAATAAAGGATTTATATTAATATATTGACTAATGTCAAAAATATCTTCCTAAAAGGTACAAAAATATTAGATTTGCTTAAATATCTTCCAACATAATAATTCGGATGCTGTTAATACTTCTTACTTGAAAGTGAATAAATGTGGAAGTGGAAGAACATTAAAAACCAATCAACTTTATCGTGTCTCCATTTTAGAAGTGTTTCATTAATTTGTATATCTTGTTTAGAAGGGCAAAGTTAATAAAGAATGTTAATAAGTATCTGAAATGCCGAATGCAATACTCAATATAAAAAAAATAATTATCATCTTGAGTTTATATTTTGGGAGTTTTTTTAAGTTTGTCAATCTTTTTCTATTTTGGTAATGTGACAAAGCAAAATAAATAAATTGTTATCTATCCAAAGAATTAATGTATTTTTTTGCAAAACCGAAAATCACATCATTAATACTAATTTTATTGCGAAACCGCCAGTATTATCTGCAACTACAAGATTACCATTTCATTCACGTTAGCACCTCTGCTCTATAACAGTTTATTTATAAATGAAACTCGTTTCATCGGATCTAACCGTTCCCATTTTGACCAAATGTGTAATAGATACGATCTAAAAAATGCGTCTCCTACTTTCCGGGTCCATCTCGTCTCGAGGAATGATATATGCGTGCCCAGTTTGGAAATTATGTGACAATTTTTAACGTGTACGACGTGACAAGCGCATTTCTCTCGGAATTAGATTACCAGGCGATATATAAATTGGATCCTGGTACGTGTCCTGAAATGTGTGTATGTGTGTGTGTATAGTCATATAATTGATAGCATTTTTCATAAATTGACGTAAAAAAAATTGGAGCTTTTGAATAATTTACATAAGTGAAAGTTTATCACTTGATCATTAATTATATTAAAAAAATTAACAGTAGTAATGATGTTAAAATAAGGTTACATTAAATAAAATAAAATGAAGGAAAATTTACAATATTAAACTAAACTATTACCCAACAGAGTGGAATCACATTGCGACAGTGATGTTATCTCTAGGTAGAATCCTCCAGTGTAAATAATATAAATGTATGAAGTCATGTATCAACAAACAATCCCATTACAATCCATTCCATTTCTAAAACGAAAAAGCGGAAAACACGATCTATAACTAGAAACACGTCCGAGTGTACATTGCCATAAATCTAAATATAACTAGGAGAAATAAAATACTTATTCTATTATAATCCGCCCATAAAATCGAAACAAGGGACATCAAAACGAAGAGGTCGTATGCAATCGTTATTGCAACATGTAATGCACCACAATCTGTATTCATATTTTTATAACTGCTGAAACAATTACTAATTCACTCTCAGGTCAATGCCTTCGACCAATCATATGCATATTTTAAATTAACACTCACACCGACATGAAACCTTTATAAATTTACTGTTAATATTATTATTACACTTAAATATGTCATGAGCTGAAATAAAATAAAACTTAATGCCACTCACTAATGCGCGGCAGTTAAATGAATAATGAGAAAAGACAGGTGCGAAAGGACCCCGATTATGAAGTTATTTTGGTTGAAATAATAATTATCTCTGAAATGAGATAAAAATAATAATAATAATAATTCTCCTTTAATGAATATTTTGTTTTATAAGAAAAAAACATATAAAATTTGCTTAGCACAGTTGTAATTTAAAAAGAAATAATTTAAAATTTCTTCAAGGTGTAAATAATTTCACAAATACAGGTTAAAACTAAACAATTGAATTGTATTAGAACCAACAGTTGTAAACTTTATAAAAATTACTTTAAAAAGCAAAGCTAAAACTTGAATTCAAAAAAATAAAATTTACTAAAGGTTATAATAATTATTTTATTAAAAATTGTTAAAGAACAAAAAAACAATTGAAAATAAATTATACAAATGGCATTTTCTAAGAAAAATACAGTTGTAAACAATTGGATTTTAAAAATGTAAACAATTTCATCTTATTCCAAACAGTTGAACTTTTCAGAATAAGAAAACAATTGAAATTTTGTTAAAATACAGCTGAAACTTTCCTGAGAAACATTTTTAAACTTACTTCATAAAATCAGTTAAAATTACAAAGAAAAATTTCTCAAATAAGAAAAAATCTATTCAAAACGAACAGTTAATATTAATGAAAGAAAAAATGCAAATAAAATAATGTTAAAATCATTCCTTCCTTAATTAAACGTTTCAATTTTGCCAAGAACCAAAAAAACAATTGAAAATCAGGTGCTAAATACTTTTTAAGAAAATGAGTTAAAACAGTTGAAATTAAAAAATACAATAGAATTATATTTCAAACAACAGTTTTAAACTTTCTAAAAATACATATTGGTCTAATGCTTGAAACAGTAGAGGAAAATTAAAACAAATAAATAAATAAAATTTGCTAAGGAATAACAATTGAAAACTTTTTTTGGCAAAATTTAAATTTTACAAAGAATAAAAAAATTGAAAATTAATTGAAATTCTCACATTCTAAAAATTCTTGTACCGATAGATTCCCATAATAAAATATACTCCCATATTATATAAATTAAGCAAACATATAAAATTCGAACTTCAGTTGTTTTTCAGTTTTTTCACGATAACTTCCAAAATAATTATTAGATTATGAAAATTCTTACACCTACAATCAAATTTACTTAAATCAAGTAAAAATCTAAAATTCTAACTTCAATTGTTTTTCTGTTTTTCCACGATAACATCCAAATTCATTATCAGATTAGGAAAATTCTTCCACCAAATAAACATTTAAAATTCAATTGTATTTCATTCAACTGTTTGAAGTGAATTTTAAAATATATTTTCAAATACTTTAAAATCATTTTCAATTGTTCTTGGTGAAAATACAAAGAATTTTTGCTCTTTTCTTTTTAGTTTATTTAACCGAACGTACTCTTGACCTACGACAATAAACTATGCGTTTACCTAGGGCCTATTTTCCCGCTTAAACGCCAGCGTACTCTTGACCTACCTCAACGTGTAATTTGTTCGGGCGGGTCAGGAGTACGAGAGGTCATTGCATTGTTTGTTGGGGTAGGTCAAGAGTACGATAGAATAAATATTAATCGAGTTTATAAGGTTAAGTCAATATTGTGTTTCTTATAGTTTAACGAGTATTATAATTTATAAAAAGTAAAGGTTGACAATGAGAAAGCGCTAAATCAATTGAATGTCGCGACAGTAAACAAATTTAATTACTAAAATTTAAAACTGTTGAAAATTGCCTAAAAATATTAAATATTTACTTAAAAAGTAATTTTTTTCTAAACAAAAATAACAAATTTTTCCAAAAACAAAAACAATTACACTTTTTAAAGAAATTTTTAGAACTTTCATTCTGATTTAAATTTAAATTTGTTAACACAATAAAAAAATTAAAAGTTAGATAAAGGTACTTGAAATTTACTAAGAAAACAGCTTCTTTAAAAATTGTTATTACATTTTGCCAAAAATAAAAAATTCAGTTGCAAAGGTGATATCTGCTAAAAAAAAAAAGTTGAAATAAAAAAAAACAATTAAATTATAAAGTTTTAAATCGGAAAAAAACTAAAAACGCCCTCGAGTAAACACCCACTTCCGGTTTATCAATATTTACCAAAAGCTTTTCAGTTCCAGTTTTTAATGATAAAACCTTACCCACCGACACACACACACACACACACGCACAGACACAATTTTTTTTCTCCGGAAATCAGTGCAATGGACTCAGGGGACCCCAAAACGGATATTTCCGCAAAAAAAGTTTTCAAAAAAAAAACACGAAAACAGTAGCAAAGATGACACCTCCTAAGTAAAAAAATGTTAATAAAAAATAATGGAATGTTTAATTTTACTAAAAACAAAACAAGACAATTGAAAATTTAAAAATCAGTTGAAAGTAAATTAGTAAACTCTTTTTGTTTTATTTTTGGTATAACTTATTAATTAAAAAATTATTTTTGAAGTAAATATTAAATAATTCTTCGGTCAGTTTCAACAGTTTTTGTTACTAAATTACTTTTGTTTTTAAATAAAACAATAATTGTTTTTTGGGAAAAAATTTAAAAGTTTTTTTTTTGTTTAGTTTTTTAATTTTATAAAATTTTAAAATTTATTGATAAATGTTTTTTTCTATTTTTTAAGTAAATAATAAACAGTCTTTTTCTTCTTAAAGGTTTCAACTGTTTTTTTTTTGATTGATTTTAATTTAAACTACTTATTTATAACAAAAAAATGGTGATAAATACAGGGTGTCCCGTTAATCTGGGGAAAAGGATGGATCACAGATTCCTATATACAAAAGTTTACGGTTAATAAAAAAAAGTTTAGTTTTTAAATGGTGGTACTACTTTTGTATACTTCCTGTCAATCACTAATGCCATAATAATTGAAAGATGTATTATATTATGGTAGTTATTAATAATAAATTTCATTCAAATCAAATAAAGCGTCCAATTTTTATAAACAAAAGAAATAAAAATTTTGGAACTTTAAAGACAAATTCCGGCTTAACCGTAAATTTTTGGATATAGTTAAGTTGTGTTAAATCATCATACACACCATGTATATGTAGGGTGGGTGTGTGGTGTCTATCATATCATCCAAACTATTGAACATAAAATGGTTTTGCTAAATATTAATTAGATTAGAATCAATTTTATAGTAGATTTCGAATTAACAAATTTTTCTTCATATTGTTTCGTTAAGAATCACGATTAAATTACAAATACTTTTATTTGTAAATTTATATTTTTTGTATTATACATATAAGATGCTTTAACTTAAATTGATTTACTTGTTTTTAGTGAAATGTCAACTGTTTTAGGCACATTTGAAGCGTTTTTTTCATTATTTTGTAAAATTAATTTTTGAATTGAATTGTTTTACGTTTTTTAAGCAAATCTTTAATAGTTTTTTTAAATAAAGATTTTATTAACTTTTGTAGATTTTCATTTGATTTTATGTTATAACAGTTAAACTATTCTAATTTAAATAATATCTAATATTTTGTTCCCTATTAAATTTTCATTTATTTTTAGTAAAATAAAAATTGTTACACTGTTTTTTTTATGTCTTAAACCTATTTGAATAAACTAAAATTTAAACTGGTTTTTTTTTACAAAATTTTGAACTACTTTTAAAGCAAATTAAGGCTAGCTTTTTTGTTTTTTTACAAGGTTTTTTTACTGCTTAATTTAAATTTTAAACCATTATTTGCTCTTTTTTCAAGTTTTCAACTGTTTTTAAGTTGTTAATTTTTATTGTTTTTTTTTGTGTAAAATATAAACTGTTTAAAAGTGTTTAAATTTTCAATAACTTTTTTAGAATTTAAATAGTTTTTAATTAAATTAAAATATGTTTTAAACGACAATTTTCAACTAGTTTTTAAACAAATTTCCAATTTTTGTAAATTTTCCAAAAAAAATATCAATAATTTATCAATTGTTTTTTTGTTTCTTCTTATTTGTAATTTTTTTTTACTTTTGCGGAAAACTTTCAATTGCTTTGTATACAGTTTACTATTTCTTTTTTTTTATTATTAAAATATTTAATGTAAAATTTCAATAGCTTTTATTAAATTATATAAACTCACTTTTAATAATATTTCAATTATATATATATAAACATCTTTATTCACAGTAAAAAAATACAGTATAAAATTTATATGTTTACAATTATTTCAATTATTTTTTGTATATTTTAAACTATTTATTATTTTATTTTTTCTTCTTTACTTTTAGATTGTTTCTTTTGTACAATTTACTATTTTTGATTGAACTTCTTTTCATCCGTTTCTTTTTCTTTATAAATTTTTAATTATATTATATTTAAAAAATATTTTTATATCAAATTTGTTTTTTAATTAAATCGTTTCTATTTTATAAATTTTCATTTAGTTTTTATATAAAAAAAATAAAATCAAACTATTTTTTGTTTTCGGCTGTTTTTGTTACAAATTCGTAATTAAATTACAAATATTTTTGTTTGTAAATTTAAACTGCTTTAACTTGAATTTATTTATGTTTTATTATTCGATCGACAAATTATCAACAGTTTTTAGGCAATATTTAAAGCGCTTTAATTTTAAGTAAAATAAAATTCTTTTTCTTTACGTTGAATTGTTTTACAAAGTTTCCAACTGCATTTTTTTCTAAATTTAATTTCAGATATTTTTTTGTATATTTTTATGTACTACTTTTCCTTAAATTTTAAATTATGTTAAAAACTTATTTTTTGTATATTTTCATTTAATGTAAAATATAAAGTACATTTTCAACAGATTTTTACAATATCGTAAATTGATTTTTTTGTAAATTTTCTATTAAACTATTTTATAAAATTTAATTTGTTTATTTAAGCTAAATTTGAATTGTTATTTGAAAAATTTCAATCGCCATGAAGGGTAGGATAGTGAACACCCACTCACCCTATATATACAATCAGTACTACAACAGGGGTAATTATATCATTAACAACATCCACTAAATTTCGTTTTTGTTATAAGTAACTTAAACTATTACAGTGAAAGTGCAAATGCATATGAAGGGTGCGTGGGTGGTATCTATCCTACCCTCCAACCTATACATCATACACGAATAATGTGCTGAGTGCCAATTATATTCTAATCTGTTTTACACAAGATTTACATGAAAACTCTTCTTTGATATTTTTTGATTTTATGATTAAAATTGAAGGGTAGAAAACAAAACTTATAAAATCTTTACTTACATTCACAAATTTTTATTTGTTTTTAGGAAACAAAAACAGTTATACTGAATGTGCAAATATATATTGTATAATACTTTGAGTTTTGTTGTATATGTAGTTTTACATTATTAACGACGAATTTCTTATTATTAATATTAAAAGATTATTATTTTTATATTTAGCAAAACACTCATGTATGGTTAATACATTGGAGGGTGAGATTGCTTCTAATCAAATTGGTATTCAGTAGTAGTTTAAGTTTAATTGTTAAAATTATTAGCGACGGATTCCTTATAAAAAATTCTGATCAATAGATTTGTAGGTAGGATAAAGAAAACCCACCCAACCTATTAATCATACATGAGTGATTTTCTGAATACCAATTTGATTAGAAGCATTGATTTTATTTTTCCAGATTTTTTTTTAATCCAGATTTCTTAATATTTGTCTATGACTACTAAGATTTTCTTCTTCTAGGGTTCCAAAATTTTCAAGCATTTTTTTACTACCAGATATATAAAATATTCTAGCAATTCCTCTTTCATTATTTCAAACCGTTTTATCTTGCCGGATTGGTTTGAAGTTTATTTTTCAAATTGCAAAGATTTTATTTTTCCAGTTTTTTTATAGGAAATGTTTCTTCCAAAGTTCTTGGATTTTTATTCCAAATTGCGAAGATTGTTTTCTTCTAGAGTTCTAAACTTTCCTAATATCATTTTTGCTTTATCATAAGATTTTTCTAGAATTTCTTTTTTTAGAAATTCTTATGCCAGATTTCCTAAAATTTGACTTTTAAACTACGAATTTTCAAGTAATTTCTGTTTATTTTTCTGTTGATTGTTGAGGCACTTATTTTATGAAAATCCACTATAGCTTAATATAATAATAATAAATAGTTCACTCTTTATTTTTGTTTAAATTTTTTATCATTTTTCTTTTTGGATTTTTTCTGAAATATATTTTCCAAAAGGCAAAGGTTTTGCTTTTCTAAATTTTTCTACATTTATTTGAAAATTGTCTTTCAGACTTTTAAAAATTTGCAGTAGTTATTAATTTCTTGAATAGTTTCATTTTTATTTATCTTAACGGAGTTTTACTTTAATTTATCATTCAAATTACGAATATTTTCGTTTTCTAGAATTTTCCTGTATTTTTCTTCTAGATTTATTTGATTTTTTTTGTCTCTCAACCTGTGTTTTTGTTTTTCTAGTGTTCTTCACTGTTCCAGCTTCAATTTCTTTAACTTTTTTCCGTTGTTTTTTAATTTATCTTATCGGAATATCTTTTTCTTGAATTTGTATTCCAAACTGTGATAATGTTCTAGAATTTTCTAATAAATTTTCTTCTATATTACTAAAATTTTCCAGCATTCTCTTAATAATTTATCCAGAATTATTTTTTTATTTATCTAATCATAATTTTGAGGGAATTTATAATCAATACTGTGAATATTTTTGTTTTCTAAGACTACAGCAACAATTTCTCTTTTATTTTTAGAGATTTTCCATATTTTTTTTATATTATAGGAATTTTCCTAGAGTTTATTTTCTATTTGATGGAATTTATAATCAATACTGCGAATATTTTCTTTTTCTAAAACTACGCAACAATTTCTCTTTTAGTTTTAGAGATTTTCCATTTTTATATTATAGGAATTTTTATAGAGTTTGTTTTCTAAACTGCAAAGATTTTTGAATAGATTTTTTCCAATAAATTTTCGTTCAGATTTCTTGAATTTTCTAAACTGCCATCATTTTCTTCTTCTCCATTTTTTTATATTTCTAGAGAGAGATAAACATCTTTATTTATTATTGAATACATTTGTTTTGTACAATACAATCGTAATTGATTTTTATTACGGCTATCGACCCATGGTCTTTCTGCCAGTCTTTGTAATTTGATGTTGTTAGTTGTCCGTTGGTGATTATGTTGATGAAGATGTAGATGAATTATGAAAAGATGTTATGAATTCGAAAATTGATGTGGAAGGATGTTTGGTTTTGGGGGGGGGTGTAAAGGATTGCGAGGTAAACATAGGTGCTTGAGGATGTCTTGGATATCAGGGTTAGTGGCAAATTTTATAACAAGGTGTTCCAGTCGGTTTTCAATGGGGATTAATTGGGTTTTTTGGTATAGCAGTGTGTTGGAGAGATTGTGTAGAGGGTTATTGGGATGCCTTATTTTAGTTAGGATTCGCAGGGCCGATCGCTCACTCACCTGCAAGTTTCTCAGAACAGGAGGGCGGGGATTTAGGAAAAGGATTGCTGCATAGTCTAACAGAGGTCGACATATCATTTTATAAATGTTTACTGCAGTTTTTGTGGAAATCCCTTGATTTTTGAATGTAAGTTGTCTGAAATGTCGAGCTCTGTTTTTGATTTTCATTTTAAGGGTTTGGGAATGGTGTTTGAAGGACAGTTTAGGATCAAAGGTAATTCCAAGATACTTGCAGGTTGCGCATGGTGAAATATATGTATTATTTATGTTAATACCAAATAGAGATGTGGATGCACGGTGGAAAGGAATGAAAAGGTGGGATTTATTGGGATTGATGGTTATTCTCCATTTGGCAAACCAGTAATGCAGAGTGTCGATCAGTCCTTGCAATGTACTGAGGGCTTTAGGAATTGTGTTGCTAGGTGCAATTATTGCTGTATCATCAGCAAACAGAAGACAATATGCTGTGGGATTGAAGTAATTGGGATTAGGATTGTATATGTCATGGACAAATATATTTCTAGAATTTTACAGATTTCTTAAATTTTCTAGCAATTTTTCTAGAGATATTATCTTACAGTAATTCCTATTTCATTTTCAAAAATGTCTTCTTTATTTATTCTTTGTTTCTATCGGAATTTTTGTAGAATTAATTTGCCAGTCAAGATTTCACCCATCTTATCTTGTTCTTTTAGATTTCTTGATATTTATTTAATTTCTTGGAATTGTAGGATTCCAAAATTATCAAGAAATCATTCACACATCTAAATAATATTCATTTTAGTTGTTTTTGTTTTAGAGAACTTAAATAATTGCAATTATAAATATTTTTCTTCCAAATTTCTTGACATTTCCCTTTCAAACTGCGAATATTTTCTTTTTCTAAAACTTTGCAACAATTTCTCTTTTACTTTTAGAAATTTTTCATAATTTTTTGTATTAGAGGAATTTTCATAGAGTTTGCTTTCTAAACTGCAAACATTTTTGTACAGATTTTTCCAATAAATTTTCGTTCAGATTTCTTGAATTTTCCAAACTGCCAAAATTTTTTTCTTCACCATTTTTTTATATTATTGGAATTTTCCAGAATTCTTAAATAATCTAGCAATTTTTCTTAGAAATATTGTTTTTCAGTAATTCCTTTTTCATGTTCAAGAATTTTTTTTATTATTTATTGCTTTATTTTATGGGAAATTTTGTAAAATTAATTTTCCAAGATTTTACTTGTCTTATTTTGTTCTTTTACATTTTTTGATATGTTTTCAGAGAACTAAAACAATTGCAATTACAAAAAAGTTTTTTTCCAAATTTCTTGACGGTTCACTTTCAAACTGCGAAAGTTTTTTTAAGGGTCCCAAGATTTTACTTGAGTAGATTTTTTCATATTGTAGTAGTAGTAGTAGTAGTGTTAGGCTATCGACCACGTGGTCCTTCCGCCATGTGTGATTTGTGTATTTGTGTGTGTGTAAATGAGCTTGTTACTTTAAAGGATCGCCCCCGTCACTCTAAAGCACCATTAATTGTATCCCAATGGTGAATGGTACCGGTCACCCATCCGACTACTGACCCGAACTAACGTTGCTTGACTCTCGCTAACGCTAGTTCGGTCGCAACCGAATGCGCCACCACCGGCGTGTATTTTCATATTGTTTTCTTCAAATTTCTTGGAAATGTAGGATTCTTAAATTATCAAAAAATCATTCACACATCTACATAATATTTTTTAGGAAACTAGTCACGAAGTATAATGTAAAAATAAAAAGTAGTATAAAAAACGTTAAACGTTTTTCTGTTATTGATTGAAAATGTACTACGAAGTGAACGCCTCCAAAATTCAAGATACAATTGCAATTAAGTATAAAAGTATCAATATTAATTTAAGGTGGGTGGTCTTTTTCTTACTATACAAGTATTTTATCATAATATAATAATAGGTTACTAAATATCAATTAGATTACAAGCAATTTTAAATTAGATTTAACTGAAAAACAAAATCAAAAATTAGTGGATATTGTTATTGATTTTATAAGCCTTGTTACAATATTGATATTATTGTATATGCAGAATGGATGGGTGGCCACTATCTTACCCTTTAATTTTAAATTATAAGCAGAGGATTTCTTATAAAAACATTTAATACTAAATCTAATACAAACTGCTTGTAATCTATTTAATATTTAGCAAAACTCTCATGTATGATCAATTGGTTGAAGAGTGGGATAGAGGCCACCCACCCACCCTACATATATTTTGGTAGTTCACTACTCTAACGGTTTTAGTATCTTAAAGTTAAAAAAGATTATGTAAATTCTTAATCCTTTAAATTTAGCTTGTTTTTGTAAGTAATAAATAATCATTTAAAACTTGAGGTAGGATAGTTGACAGTTCCCTTGATTTATCGGTGGTTATCCACCCAAACAGGATTCTAGTTCAACATTCAGACAATAGAAGGCACCTTACTGGTAATATCTTGAATACCAATTTGATTACAAACAGTTTTATACCAGATTTGTCATATTAACTTTAATTAGAAAAAACACGATAATATTTCGTGAAATCTACAACAAATGAGTCTTATTAAGACTACAAGAAACAAATCACTTTTGAAACAACTACTTCTTTGTTTCTTGTACTCTTAATAAGACTCATTTGTTGTAGATTTTACGAAATATTTTCGTGTTTTTTCTAATTATTAGTGAATTTTCTACAACGCAAGGACTTATATATTTTATTATATTAACTTTAATTTCTACGAACATAAAAGGTGGCTGCGTGGTTTTAGTTAAGAAATGATAGCAATCATTTTAAAGTATCAATTTTAAATGTTTTAATTAAAATCCATTTATCCAACAGTTATATATTTAAAATTTCGAATTTTCCTCATTTCTATTTTAAGTAATAATTATTTTGATTATTAGTGTCATAAAATTTGCATTAATTAAATTGTGTGGCGTAATAGTTAAATTATTTACGTGATGATATTTTCTTCAATTTTTTGTTTGTTTTGTTGATTGCTGACAAACATTCATACATATTACAATCATCGCTAATTACACCCAACGCTAGGCAATTAATCAATCCGACTTAGGCATGTGCAACATTTTAATTGCTCGTGAATGCATCACGAGAAAAAGGAAGAAAGAAAGAAAAAAGTCAAACCAAACGTTACCTTTCAGATTTTTCTGCACTTTCAAATTCTCGATGATCGACGTTAATCCTTTTCTCTTTTCCGCCGCGGCCGGCGTTTTATTGGCGGCCGCGCCGCTCTGGTCATCGCCGACTTCCGTTCCTTCTGTGTCGTAGCTCCGCGTCGCACTCTCCACTTTGATCTTGAAAACGTCCATCTTACCGAGCACGCCGAGGAGGTCGCAATTGTCCGCCGACATTTCTGACAGGTTCACAAGAAAGTTGAGGTTGTTCGAATTGTGTCATGTGCAACCGCGAGTTTGCCGTGGAGTGACTGTTACGATTATAGGATGGGGTTAAGACATAGGTTAAAGTTAATGTAATGACCTGGCCCGACCCCGTGGTCTAAAAATGTTCGGTTGAAAATAAACGGACGAACTGAAACGTATAGATCTTGAGCCAAAAATATTTATATGTTTATGTGTGTGCACTGTCTGTTTCGGACATACCGCTAAAAATCGCTATTCGGTTATTTTTTCCTTATTATTTTACTTAGTCTAATTATTACTAATTTCATGTAAAAAAATAAATAATTGATGTTTAATTCCAAAATACGATTACAATATCTAAAAATACTTAATTGATGATATTGAAGAAAAATTTTGCTACAAAAATAACTATTTCTGATCGGATTATTAATGTTGCAACTCATATTGATTACTGAATTTAAAAATTAAACAAAATGGATCATCTTTAGGTATTAAATAAAAATACAATATCTTTGCTTGTAATTATTTAAAATGTATCCGACCTGAACCTTCACAAACAGTTAGTACTTTGAGAAGAAAAAAAGTGACTATTAACTAATATTAAAAAGCATCAATGTTTCCTTTAAATCAAGTTTACTAAAGCAACGCATATTTTAATATTAGGTGTACAAATGAATAATCCACATTTTCTTAGCTACATTCAAGGTTTAATTCAAAAGAAAGTAAATTAAATTGTTCGGTCAGGAGCTGATAAACTCCATTTCGGAAAAATGTTACGTCTTTGGGCATTAAGCCATCAAGCCATTTTTGAATTGCATACACTTATTGGAAATGCATATCGAACAAGGCGTGTTGCATCAACAAGAATAAGTGATAATCGGATGAAGCAATGTTTAGTGTATATGTCGGATGCTGCAAGACGTCGCAGGAAATATTCATTATAATTCCTTTTGTATTGGAAGCATTGTGTGGCCTAGTGTAGTCATGCAACAATTTCACTTGACATTCCCCTCCGATAGTATAAGGCCGTTTTCATTCCAATTACTGACAACATCAAGCGGATGTTTCACCGACTTCCAACAACTCCTAATAAACCAAGCCCAAGAAGATTCTCCTCTGCATTTGGTGGAATATGATTCCACCAAATGCAGAGGAGAATTTTCTTTGCGACCGATTGTGACGATTGCCAAGACTCTGCAATTCTGATTGTCATAGACTATCTATTACTCATCGCCCTTAGCTAGTTGCTACAAGAAAAACTTTCGACACTGTTTAATGAACAGAGAAAGTCACACTTTCACTAGTTAATTTTTGTTGGTTGCAGTGAGTTTATGTAGATCTTCCTTCTTTCTAAATCTCTTTCATCTCATGCAAGGTTTGGATATCAATTACTGGTTACTTACAGCTGTCCTGTAAGCTCTCCCTGCTAGGATCTTCTCCGTCGTTTAGACAGAAATCACCCCTTTAAAATAGTTTTAACCAAAATGCACACACATCATATACACCTTTGCCGAGAATGGAAAATGAAAAATGCAGTTTCGGCTATGGACATCATCTGTTGCCATTTTCGGCAGTAATGAACTGAATGCTGAAACTCAGGTGGGCACTTTTGGCAGTATTTTCCCATTCCTGGATCATCCCCTTAATGCGGACTTTTGTTATTCCACTGTACGGTTCTGGTCCAACAAATGAAGTTTTGGATCCCTCTTTGGCGAGGCCGTCGGCGATTTCATTGCCTTTAATCCCAGCGTGACTTGAAACCCAGAGCAATTTAACTGTTATTCTTGGCCAGCTGCTTTAGGGATTGTTTGCACTCCCAGACAGCTTTAGACTTGCATGTAGGTGATTTTATTGCCTTTAATGCACCCTTACTGTCCGACCATATGCATATCCTCCTTTTGTTATAGCCCCTTTCTAAACATATGTAGGCGCATGTGTTCAAGGCCTCAATTTCCTCCTGAAATATCGATGGGGACATTCTTTAGAAGTATCTCATGAAATTCTTCACCTCTAACATCAAACTATTCCTTAAAAGCAAACAAATCGCTGCAATAAGTATCGTTCTTTCAACCATGCTGGGCCTGCTATTCACCACTTATTAATTTTCTTTGGCGTGATCATAATGAGAAAAAACATATCTGCAACAAAATCCATAGGCAAAAGAACAAAGACTATATTTTTTTTTTTTTAAAGACTGAAGTACGACGGGCAAACTTTCAAAGAAGCAATAATTAAAGCGACAGAATCATCAATAGGATACAAACGAAAGACAACCAGATTTCACATACAATGCAGGCAAACTGTTTAAGTCCGAAATAGATATCTAGGAAGGCCGACAAGAAGGAAGGTAGTCAAGAATATCTTAACGTCATCATGGAAAAGGGAGAAGAAATCTTTACAAACAATAAAAATCGAGAAAAATGCAAGGACATCAACTTCTTCAAAAGAGGATACCATCCAAGAACATCACTTTGCAAATCTGCAAACGGGACCCTACTATCAAGAAAACAATAAATTCTAGACAGATAGAAACAATACTTATAAGATCAATTCAATACCTCATAATGCGACCCACATCGAGAACAATGTACCAGGGGAACTCTTAAAATATGGCGGAGAACAACTAATAGCCATAATGCGTAAATTTATAACTAAAATCTGGAACAAAGAAAAATGCCGCAAGAGTGAAAAATCAGTCTCATACACCCTATACAAAGAAAAGGAAACAAATTTGCGTGTAACTACTACTTAACACAATATACAAGATATATACAACGATCATCATGGACAAATTTGAAGAATACGCCGGAAACAGGCAGGATTCAGACCTGGGAAGCCTACGGTCGACCAACTACACACCACCAGACAGATATACGATAAATTCTAAGAGTTTGACATCGATTTTCACCAGCTCTTCATAGATTTTAAACTGGCTCTAACCTCTATACTGTTTGATTTCAATATACCGTCTAAACTAGTGACGCAATAAGAACCAAGCTGCTAAAAACCAAATGTAGAGTACGAGTAGAAGAAGGATTTGACTGATACAACTTAACTAATCTAAAACAGGGGGACGGATTAGCCTCGATGCTCTTCAACATGGCACTCGAACACGTAATCAAAATGGCAGGAATAAATCTAAATCATCATTATGAACAAGCCCGTCCAAATAGTGGCATATGCGGATGATCTTAATATCTTGCACAGAGCAACCACAGCAGTCAAGAAAGGTTTATGAAAAATTGATTCAAAATCAAGAAAACTAAAACAAAATTCATATGCGAAAGTAAAGGACAAAGGGAAATCATAGAAGAAAACATAGCATTTATAAACTACAACTTCGAGAGGGTTAGGCATTTCAGTTATCTAGGCTCCAAAATGATCTTCTCTGTGTTACCAATTAAAATATAGAAACATCTATAGAGACATAAAAACCCGCTTATACAAAACCACTATCCGAACAAACAGCAGTATGCTACAGAAGCGAAGCGTGAAGAATCACTGGGAAGTCCATGGAATTATTGGGCACGCTGTGAGAGAAAGGTTCTGAGAGGAATATATAGAGCGAGAAAACGATAATGAAGAGTGGAGAATAAGATACAATCATGAATTGTACAAACTATACATCCATTACAACACGCATAAGACTAATTCGGCTCAGGTGGGCTGGGCACGTACAAAGCATACCAGAGGCACAGGCTGCAATAAGTACTCCTAAGACAACTATGAGGAAAATGACCGGCTGGTAGACCAAGAGAAAGATAGGTTAATAGGTGAGCATCCAGGAAACCAGGGCACGAGTTGGGCTGTACTGCCATTGAAGAGGAAGAAACGGGGTAAAATATCGAAATAAGATATAAGGAACATCAGAAATGCACACAAAACGTCAAAATAACACCAGGATTAACCGAACATTGTTTATCAATAGATCGGAACAGGTAATGCCCTATCGCCTCTGCGATAATCTTATGAATAATCAACATGTAATAATCGAAACCGAGAAATCGTGGGCGGATTTCCCACTCTAATAGTGTATATATAAATAGGTATACATTTAGAATTTTTAGTTTAGTTTTAATTATATTTTAATACTGATTATAAAATCGAAACACGTGTCAGAAAAACTGAAAAGTAGAAGGAGTGTTTAAATAAAAAGGTAAGAAACGACACTTTGGATATAAATGAAGTCATTATTCAAAATTTAAACCATAGGTACGAGCACAAAGATTGCAATGATTTACGAAATGAAGGATTTCGTGTTCCCAGATGTCACCCAGTCCTTCACAGAGTCCTTGAGATCGTCGTCCGAGTTGAAATAATCGAAGGGGATCAAATACATGGTAATCGCTGGGCGATATATGGTCAAGATGCTTCCACACAGTTCTTTGTATGGGACTCTGGAGACTCGCGTTATCATGGAGCAGAACCACACCCTCCGTGATGGACCTTGATGGACCTACGTAGTCTTTGGAGTGTCCCACAGTACAATTTGAAATTAATGATTCTTCTGTGTTTGAGGAATTTAACAAATCATGAACTTTGGATGTTAAAAAAGTCAAAAAAGGATGCCGAGCAACCCTTTGCTTTCTGACGTCAGGATTCTGAACTTTATGTGAAGGTGATGACCCATGCTTCAACTGTACGCTGTCCCACTTTGTCTTTAGCTCATATTAATGCCATAAGCTCTGATTAACGTGACGATCTGCTCCAAGAAAGCGGGGTCTTCATGAATCCGAAGTAGATGTTGAAGTTCGAGCCCCCTATGCAGTTTTGTTGGTCGGTGAGCTGCTTCGGAACCCAATACACGATAACGAAGGCCTGGCGTGAACAATTATCCACACTGTTCGAATTCCATGTGCTTGGTTCCCTTAAAAATATCTAGAGGGGGCGCGTTTCAACTCGAGCACGGAATCCTTCGGCTCGTTAATCAATGGAATCGTTGTGCTCAGACCTATGGTGTATACTTTGAATAAAGACTTCAGACTCAGTGTCATTTCGAACCTTTTCACTTGAACTCCCCTAGTAGAAAAACATGATGCAGAACAAGTCTTTTCCAAATGCGATGTTTGTTTTAGAAACTACGTTTATCTACAAAGAACTTGCGAATCGTCCCCATTTTTTTAAATTTGGTTAATAATAATAATCTAATATTTTTAGATTTTATTTTTGTTTTTGAAGATATTTTTTAGAAGTTATTTTTGCCGAACACTCTCCACGGGTCATTCTCAAATTCTAACCAGCTCTGATCATAGAAAGTTCTCCCTACTCAATAATATGCTACAGGACAAATAGATGTCTTTACATAATGTACTTTATTGAGAAGCTACTTTTACCTAAAGAGATCTCTTAAATTTCAGTACGCCTATTTATATAAATTTCTCTGCCTAACATGCTACGAATATTAACTATATCCGCAAACCATAAAATCTGACCTCTCTTTCAATAAACTTCCATAAAATAAACGATCCTCTTGTTTCACAAGAATAGATCTTAGGAGAAAACAAAACTTCATAGCCCCAAAATAATTCTGTTTCTAATTCTTTTCACTTTGTTTTACCACAATAGTTATTTTTTGACTGTGACTATATTTTGATCATAAACTGATCATTATCGAACATAAAGTACTTCAAAATTTTTAACAGGTGTTATCTATAAATACAACAAAAACGAAACTGGTACTGTTTACAAGAAAAATAAAGATCGATGATTTCTAGCCACCAAGCTTTCGGAGCGAAGAACTCACCCTGAAAGAAAAAATCAAATACTTGGGCATTCTTCTAGACAACAAACTAAATTGGTATTCCCATCTAACGAAGAGATCTAAAAGCATAAGTGAAGATAGTCCCCATCTCTAAAGGTAGTTTTATGGATCTAAACAGCCAACGTGTGGCCAATGTTGGCATATACATCAGTAAGACTCCTAGATCACGTTTAGCGAAGCGCACTTTTGAGCGCGATAGGAGAAATGAGAACAACATCAACAGAGGCTATGGAAGCCATGCTGCACCACCACACTTGGACATATTTATCAGACCAGGCAGCAGCGGCGGCTATAAGGCTTTAAGCAACAAAGGGATGGCATGTAAGCATCGGTGGAGGTGAACACCACAAAATCTTAGAGGATTTCAGGAAAATAAATCTTCAAATAGATCTGAGATTCGAAGACTCAGGAGTAGGTAGCAAACACAAAGACATTCATATATACGCTGATGGATCGCCAACGAAAGCAGGGGAGGTTGTAGGAATTTTCTGCAAAGACCTGTCCCTGAAAATTAGTACTGGACTAGGTAAGACAATGAGCACACCAACAACGATGGAACTCGTCGGTATACTATATTCAGCAAAAGTAATCTCTAATAAGAAAATACACATTATAACGGACAACAAAACAGCAATTTTGTCCGTTGCTGTAAAATTACCTCAGCATTGACGCTGGAATGTTGCGAAGCTTTGGAAGAAGTGGCTAGTGACAACAGAATATCAGATGGTTTGACGAGGAAGGCATCATGCTAGACTTGATTACTCTACTGAAAAATGCATCAATCAGATGCCATAAGGGGCGATGGGACAACATACCTGTCTTTAGGGTCTCAAAAAAACTTCATCGCAATGAACACTAAAAAGGCCAGATACTGTATAAAACTATCCAAAGAAACCTATGGAAGGTTATAGGGCTCCTAACAGGACACTGCAATTTAATTGCTGAACAGACTGGGACCACAATCTAGTCCTACCTGCAGAGGGTGTGCAGAGGAAGTGGAAACTGCTTAGCATATACTTCTACTATCCGGTGTTATCCAACCTGCGTGAATCCACAATGAGAGAGGGATGCCTAAAGTCATCAAACATCCTAAGAGTCCCTCTTGCTGCAATCCTGGGTTGGCTCGATTGTAGCGAGGAATGAGGATTCAGATGGGAGGACTTACAGACGACCCACTGGGGCCTACGTGTAGCGGAACTCTCTGCCCTCCTATCAAATAAATCCAGATCCAGTAATAAGTTTAAACAGGGCAAGCACCATCAGAGAAATTCAAAATGAGATGGTAAAATATAAGATCAAGATGCCAGCGGCGCAGGAGATATAGAGACCCACCCATTACTACACATAAAACAAATGCGGCTCAGATGAGCTAGGCATGTACGACGCATGCCAGAGGCACGAGCTGCAAAAAAGATACTGCTAAAACAACCAGGAGGAAAACGACCGTGGTAGATGAACTGGGAAAGATCAACTAATGACCATAAACATTACCTACATGATAGACACTCAAACTATGAATACATTACGAATTATAAAAGTCGAGCCAACTGGAATCTGTAGACACAAAAAGTAATAAATCGATCAACTTGGGTAAAAAGTGAAGTTTTCAGTAAAGAGAACGGTTGCGACCATTACTACGTGGTAATGAATTCATTGAATGCTTTCAGTTTTGATTCATTTTGGCGGAATACAAAGTTGATTTCTTTGGGGCTTATTCCTCAGATAAAAGTAATGAAAAAGTGCCTTGCAAAAGTACATTAAATTAGAGAGGTTTTTATCATGTGTTCTGTTTCAAATTGTTTAGTACATACAATATTATAATTATTATAAAACTATAATTATCTAAACTGATTCAAAATTTATTTTTGAACATAATTGACGGCCCTTGGACAAACCTTTCCCATACTATCCTTTCAAAAAAACTTCATATTCATTTTTATATTTTACTATAATAGTTTAATAGCAAAAAGTTGCTAAAAAATCTATTCAAAGTACGAATATATATTCGAAATCTTCCAAACGAAGTTAACGAGAATAAAAAGTACTTTTTAGTGAAACAAAAATTTATAAACCATGAAATTCAAGTTGCTTGGAACGAGATGCCACAAGATGCCATCGACAATCTCATTTTGTCGATGCCCATACGTCTACAGGAGTGTATACAGCAAAGTGGTCACCAAATGCATTATTAAATTCTTTTTTAGGTTGTTTGTTAATAAAATTTCTTGATATAAGGCTACCATGTTGGCAAAAAATCAAGTTAAATAAATAAATCCTTCTAGGTGTAACGCTTGTAATGTCATTGAGTATAATAATTCTTATTTCCATATTTGCCTAAAACAAGAATTACCTTTTCCATTATTTCCTATCAAACTTCTCAAAATAATTTCCTTCTTCTCAAATTTGAGTCGATAAGATAAAGAATCGATAAAATGATTCAACAAATCTATCATCCTTCTTTATATAAAATAACCAAACCCGTTTTCTATTCTTTTTGAATTAAAACCCAGACGATTTCGGCATTGAAAGCTTCCAGAGAGAAACATGGCTGATTCGAGGACAGAGATATATTAATGATGTACATCAAAATTCTGCATTTCGAATCTGCCCTTCATCTCCTTGAAGAATACTTCCGACAGTAGGTAAACTTTCAAAATTGATTACTCAAAAGAATAAATTGAAGCAACTTTAAAAACAGATTAAATTTAGAATAACAGCAAATTACATAACCTTTCATCCCACGTTAATTACCAATACAAAACTTTTATTCAATTAAGAAAAACCATTCTCAAGGACCTAAATTGTAATTTTTCTTCAAAAAAATAACCTAATTATAGAATTTGAACTAGCTTTAAAAAATTCAGATGCAATAATTTAAAAAACTGAAATTGCCCAAATGATGAACAATAGAATGTTATAACTCAAAAAAATTAATAAGTAATTGAATCTTCTATAAGCCGGGTGAATAACCTGTAAATATAGAAACGAATTTCGCACATTCAGCGACATTGCATTGAATCTGAGCCTTTGATCGGCCAGATTATCATCACCAGACATGCCTTATCTGTGCGGCAAGTGCGCATTAATCATTTCCGCAAAATATCGACCGCCGGCACGCCAAATATAAATACTCGACACTGATGATAACGCGGGGAAACTGCGCGATAACGAACCGATTCATTTCCACCAGCAATAAATAACCCATCGGACAGGTGTAGAAATTATTACTGTAATTATTCGTTTCTTTTGCTGATTCCGTCCGGCGAGGACCGGCCTCTTCGCCGGCACGCCCTCGTTACGGAGGAGCGCAAACAAAAAGAGCCATCGAATTGTATCGAACGATGATTTACGGGCGGCACATGCAAATTCAATTTCGCACAAAGAAAGGAGCGAGTGCAAATAAATAAATCAGGCCGCTCTGTTAGGTGAGCCCGAATGGTGGCGAACAACGTTCATCATTTATTTTTAAGACAAATTGCGTCGTTCATCAATGCTCCTGTTTGCACATAATACTTGTGCAACTGTATTTACAAAATTCATAGAATTCAATATTCTCTAATGAAAACTTCATTATAATATGAATTCAATAATACTTATATTTAAACTAACAATTTTAAAGAATAATTTTAGTAGGTTTATGGAAACTATTGTTACGAAGTGTTTCTTAAGTTATTTTATCCAATAATCAATTTAATATTTAAATAAGCTTTACCAATAAAAATGCCAAGATATAAAAATTCGAATTGGATGAAAGAAAACTTTAGATCATCTTTAAGATCCTTAACGTGAAAAAACAGGACTCTATAATAAGGAAAGGAAAGTAGTCAACAGGATTCGATGTTATTATTTAGTAGGTATTGAAAGAGATTAGATATAATCAAGTTGAAAAATTATCGACACTATAAAGTTTATATTTATCAAAAAGAAAGTGAACATTTGAAACTAGAACTTGAAACTCTTCAGCATTCTATTTCTATATTGTAGTATTTAGCATGCCCAAATTTTATAGAAAACTCAAATTAAAGCTTTAGGAGCATATGTATGAAATAGAAGTTCCAATCAAAAATGAAGTAAAATATTTAGGGGTCATACTTACATACTTCAACTTCCACCTAGAGATCATCAGCAAAAAGGCCATGAGAGGACTTTTTGCGACCAGAAAAATGGTAGGACGGACATGGGGACTGAGACCCAGTGTGACCAAATGGCTATACACTATGGTCATAAGACCTATAGTGACATACACAGCGCTCGTTTGGGGAGAAAAGACCCAAACCAAAAGTGCAGCAGTAAAACTTGAAAGATTCCAAAGACAGGCGTGTCTGCTGATCACAACGCCCACGGCAGCCATGGAACACATATTATCGCTACCACCACTACATCTATTTGTAATGATGGAAGCTAGACAGGCCTATAGGATGCACATAAACAGACACACTTTAAATATGGGGCCATCAAGACCAGCAACATTTAAAGTACTACAAGAAGAAGAGACACTAAAAATGAGATCCGATTTCACTAAAATCATACACCCATCCCGCAGATTTAAAACGATCATACCACAGCAGAGTGAATGGATAAATGGAACATACTCGGGAACGAGAAAAGGAACCATACACAGACGGGGCCAAAAATACTAAAGGAACCAGGGCAGGTATCTATGGAGGCTGCAACCGAAGCAAACAATTCGCGATTGCTCTGGGGAAGCATGCCTCTATCTTCCAGGCCGAAATAGCCGCCATTTACTGGTGTGCTGATCACGTAATGGAGTCGGGACTTAACAAAGGACCAATTATCATTATGACAGATAGCCAGGCAGCCATAAAAGCGCTAGCCTCGTCGATATTGCAGTTAAGGCTAGTCATGACTTGCATAAACAGACTGGACGCACTGGCGACAACAAGAAAAACACAGCTAGTATGGATACCCAAGGACCAAAAAATTATTGGACACTTGGGGGGGCACTTTCTGGCTAAACAAGAGGCAGCAGGTGAATTCATAGGACCTGAACCCGCTTTCGGTATACCCCATGAAACCGGAAAGGAAATAATCCGACGCAAGTTAGCAGAGGAGCACAAAAAGGCATGGCAAAACCAAAACGGAATGAGGCATACGAGACTCTACCTAGATGGTCCAGTACCTGACAGCATGCTGAAGCTGTCTAGACTGAGAAGATTAAAACTAAGAAAAATCACTGGACTAGTGACCTGAACAAACCGAAATAATGGATGGGCATTGAGAAAAGCCCCCTATGCCGTGGGTGTCTGGAAGAAGAGGAAACTCCCAAACACCTACTGTGCAATTGCGAAGCATACAAACAAGAACGCAAGACGAAACTCGGAAAGCCCATGCTTCCTGGAATATCCCCTAGCAGAAACTCCTGGACTTCTTAGAAGATACAGGAGTTCAAAAGAAGTAAAACAACCAGAGGCGCAGAAAAGGACCACGGAGACCGCAGTGCAGGGACGATAAGCGACACCACTTCGTGAGTAAAAAAAAAACTTTAGGAGTATGAACCCAAAACATCTAATTATCAAAATAAAAAATACTTTCCACTATGTATTTTTAGTTTAAGTCTTAAAATTCATATCTACTCTGACTGATAATCTTTGATTCATTTAAAGTATTTTTCGAACAAAGCATAATCTAATTTAGGGCTTTTTTTCCTAATTTATCAGTTTCATGCCATATGTTTCGACAATTGTTTGTCATTTTCAAAGGTTTACTATGATTACTGAAGGGGTGGGTTTTTATCTGTTAGTACAAGAAAACATTACTAAAGAGAAAATGTCCACTTTTGGTAGAACTGGTTGAACCGTATAATCCTGTTTCTTTAAGTTGCAAAAGTGCAATTGATAAAAACTTTCTAACGTTAAACGTTATTGTTTATTATTTTCTGCTCGCTAAGTTGTCCGATTGTCAGAATGTATATCTTTTCTATGTCAATATTTGTGCTACAGTCTTCTTAAAACTATTTTCATGTCCTATTAAGTAATGTTGTTGTTGAAGTTGAAACTATATGTTAGCATGTGATATTGTATTATCCATTAGAAATCTAATCCAAACATTATATTATCTCCTCTGCTTCTAAGTTGAATACATTAATCTAGTTGTATAATATAAATTCCTAATATTTTAGTTGTTTCAAAGGCTAATAAGGGACTGTAATGAACATGATTTTATTGTGACGTGACTATTCATCGCATCAAAACGGGAAATCTGGTGAAGAGTTCGCCCTTCTAATACTTTTGCTCTGAGTTTGAATGGATAGACGTGCCTCGCGAAATGTTTTTCGACATTGTAACATGTCGCTCGAACAGCGATATACGATCAAATTGTGTGTGCGGCTTGTATAAAGCAACCGAAACATTTCAAATGCTTCAAGAGGTTTCAAGGATGACTGCATTCCATGTTCACAGTCCGAGAGATGACACAGAGCATTTAAGAAGGACTGGGAGGAAATCACTTGCGAACCACGTTCCTGACGCCTCACAAACGCCAAAACCAACGAAAGCGTGAATTGTGTTTTCAAAATGTTACGTTCCGACCATGATTGAGCATCCAGCAAATCGCAAACACTTTAAACATGTCCACATCTGCGGTGCATGGGATAGTGACCGAGCATCTGCAAATGCACAAGGTTTGCCGAAACCGTTACCAATTTCCTGGCCCGGAGCACCACTCCGATGGTCCAACAGCCCCCTTACAGTCCCGACTTGCCTTCATACGACTTTCTTTTTATTTCCCCGACTGAAGAGAGAGCTGAAAGAAACGCATTGGGAGTTCTTAGAAGTCCGCGGAAAACATCCAAAAGCATGTTACAACGTTCCTAAGAGACATTCCCATCGAGAAGTTTCAGGGTTTCAGGCATGCCAAAAACGTTTCCGCGAGCGTATTGATGCTGAAGAATTGTAATTATTTGTACCGATAAATATCAATCAATAAATATATTTTTCCTAGAAGCTGCGCATTACTGTTATAATGGACCTTGTATATCATTTCATATTCTTAATTTGAATTATTTTTGTACTTTTTTATTTCGTTAGTTCCTTTTTATTGCATTTGACGTTTTAATATGAGTATTTATTTGATTTAAATGTTTTTTGAAGACTAATTTGACAAATAAAGCACTAATAACCTTTCTTCACAATTTTATTTTATTTACCAAATGTATAAATGCACTAAGCAGTGCTAATCCATTGATAATGGTCACTTTGTGTCCGAAATGTACATTTGGTAAATCAAATAAAATTGTGAAGAGAGGTTATTAGTGCTTTATTTGTCAAATTAATTTGATCTTCACGGAACTCAAGCAACCAATTTTTTGAAGACTAGTTTAATTTAATCCTTACCACAGTATCAATATTTAATGCTTTTTTGCAAACTGGATTTCTTTTGATACCATTTGATCCTTATTCCATTTTTTTGTTTTTATTCAACCTTCACGCGATTTCCTTTACTCTTTTCTTCCTTCTTCACTTTTAATTCTTTAATGATGATATGTTTCTTTTGTTTTTCTCTTCTATTTTTCCTTTTACCATTGAATCTCTTAGATATTTGATTTGATTTTTAATTAATGTCCTTTCTTCGTTTCTTCAGTTTGAGTTGGTTTATTATTTCTTTTAACTTTAGGGCATTTTCGCATTGTTTCTTTCATTTTTTGAATTTTGTACACTATGCTGCGAGACATTAGGAAGCTAACTCAGTAATTGATTTCAAAAATTACTTCAAGTATATTATATTATGACATGAATAAGAAGAGAAATGCACCCAAGGTATAGCAAAATTGTTCATAAGAAACCTCAATAACTGAGTTGTTTTTATTTGGATGCTGGTAGCTAAACAAAATTCATGCAGTAGAACAGACCCTATCTACCAGGCACTATCATTTAACCTACAGTAATTTGGTGTTGTATCACTGCCTCGTTTCTTATTACTTTGTCAGTTGTTGTTCAGTTTTTTACTATATGTAATGACCATTTTTTCGATGAACTTTTGCCATCTTTCGGGTATCATCACGAAAGAACTTCTGGCTTTTCTCAGCAAAAATATGAAGCAAGTGCTGTTTGACACCATTGCCTGAATTGAATTGTTTACCATTCAACAAGTTTTGCAAAGATCGAAACAAATAGTATGGTGGATGGTCCATTAAATTCCATTAAAGCTCCATGAACTTTTGTATGGTCTCGCGTTGTCATGGTGGAACACAACACTCTTTGCCAATTCTGGCTGCTTTTCGTTGATGACTTCATTCAATTTGTTTAATTGACGACAGTACAGAGCGGTATTAATGGTTTTGTTCTGTGGTAACAGCTCAAAATACACGACGCCTTTGTAATCCCACCAAATTGATGGAAACTGTTGACGGAAGACCATATAGAACTTCTAGTTTCACGCTGTCAAGAATTTTTGAATTTGATAACTTTCTTAATTCTGTCATAATTGGAGACGAATCCTGAATGTTCGAGTAGACCCAGAATCGAAAGAGCAGAGCAGTGAGTGGCACACGAAATTATTCCCCCGCTTCAAGAAAGTTGCCTGCTCAAGAGATTGAAATGGCGCGGGGGTCGGGCGCGACATTTTCTTTGAATTATAAATTGACATATGTGACATATCTCTAACAGTCATAAAATTCTCCTATTGTAACTATATAAGCCATATTATGCTAAAAAAATGATTCAATATCATCAAATAGAACTTCAATGGCAGCAGTGTCATCGAAGCTATATCAAGCAAAAGTGGAAGAGCCTTTAACTGAGAAGTATGTTATATTGTTTCCTTATTTTGGGTCCACTATTGTGGCAAATAAATTTAAAATAATGGTCTTGATGGATAAAAAAAGAAAGCAGGTATTCGGGTGGAAAATCATTTAGTAAACTCTATCCTATTCGTATATGCTTTAAATTCTAGTATAAAATATATTCTTTTAAATCAATTTGGTATAATTTGTAAGCACATTGAATGAAATAGAATACGAATATGAATATAAGACATGACAGGCTCCCCAACCACACGACCTTCATCGTTACCAATTTCCTGGCCCAGAGCAACAACCCGGTAAACCCCAGCCCCCTTACAATCTCGACTTTTCTTTTTTTGATTCCCGACTGAAGATAGAGCTGAAAGCATTGGGAGTCCGTGGAAAACATCCAAAATTATGTTACAACGTTCCTAAAAGACATTCCTGTCGAAGAGTTTCAAGATGCCTTCCAGGCATTTAGCAAGTGTATTAATTCTGAGTGTATTTTGAAGTATTTATATACTTATATATTTTCCAGAAACAGTGCTTTACTTTTATAATGGGCCTTGTATATGATTTCCGTAATTTTTTCTAGATTATTTTTTAATTATCTATTACTCCGGTATTCCACATATTCTTAATTTTAGTTATTTTGTACCATTTTTATTTCTTGAGTTCCTTTTTATTGCATTTGTCATTTTAATGTAAGTATTTAGTATTTATTTTCCCGTAAAAATTTAAATGTTTTTTCGAAGACTGGTAGACTAGTTTATTATCACACTTGCCATCTAGTAGTGTCAATATTTATTTATTTTTTTTGCAAATTTGATTCCTTCCGATGCCATCTGTTGCTTATTCCATTTATTTTTTGTTTTTATTCCACCTTCACGCGATTTCCTTTACTCATTTCTTTCTTCTTCACTTTTAATTCTTTAATTTTGATATGTTTTCTTATTTTCTTTTTTTATATGAACCATTGATTTACTTAGATATTTGATTTATTTCTATGTTTAATGTTTCTTTATTGTTTCTCGCTTTTAGTTTAGGTTAGTTTATTATTTATTTTAATTAGTTTATTATTTCTTTTAATTGTGTGGCATAATTTCTTTCATTTCTTGAATTTTGTAAACTAACCGAACTATGCTACGAGATATTAGGAAACTAACTCAGTTCATTAATTTCAAAAATTACTTCAAGCATATTATATTATTACTCGAACAATAAGAGCATTGCGACCAAAGCTTAGAAAGATTGTTCATAAAAAAACTCAATAGCTGTGTTGTTTTTATTTGGATGCTGGTAGCTAACAAAATTCATGCAGTAGAAATTTGACAGACCCTATCAATCAAGCACTATCATTTAACCTACAGTAATTATGTGTTTTATTAATTCCTCGTTTTTATTACTTTGTCTTTGTATTAACAAAGAGTCTCAATTTTTAAAATTGATTTTTATTCTTTCTTCTTAAATTATTTATTCTTGAAAATATTCTAGTATTCTTTTAAATTTTTATTTTGTGAAAAGTACTAAAGATCTGTTAGAGCTCAAATGTACCAAAATTATGTAGAAAATAGTAGAAGAAGTAACAAACGGATTTTAATTACTAAAAAGGCTATCAAAAAGTTCAAAAATATCAAGGTTACAACTCAGTATATAACCTCAATGAAGAGTTTTTATAGAAAAAAATATTACGTGGAAAAAGACGAAAGAAGTAGAAAGAAATATATGTCAATTATTGTAAGTATGACTTAATCTCTTAAACTATAAAAAATATCGGCTATTAGAACAATAAGTTTTAACACCTAGCTGGTCGTTAACATATCAGTGGCAACAAACATGATTATCCGTATGTTTACGATCTATCAAAAAGTGAAAGACCAGTAAGCACTACAAAAGAAGAAACTTTTTTGAATGTCATATTAGATGTGGTGGAAATTCCAACGAATTCAACAAAACAGATTTAAATCATATCATTAGTCGATGTTCCATTCAAAATATTTGCAAACGAGAAAAATTCCATCTATATAAAATTTATTTGGTACAAGAATTAAGTGAAGACAATTTTGATCGTAGAATCGAGTTCTGTAAAGTTATTATGGACAAATTAAATCCAAATGCCAACTTTGACACTCACATATTGTTCTCCGGCGAATCTAGATTTCGTGTAAACTGGTACGTCAGACCAAAATCCAGATTGGAAGGAGGGAATTGAATGGAAAGCTAAGACTCCTTATATGCTTAACTTGTTTCTGTGGAGTCATATAAAAATTTAGTCTACAAAAATGGGCTGCAAAATCTCGATGAATTGCGCATCTTGTTTGATCTAGTGAACTTATCGAACTTTCGGGATCACATGGTAAAATATTGTCTTCAGATTTAATCCATTGTTTTGAAAGTAAAAATTATGAAAATTTAAATTTTTCTGGAGATGTAAATGTTTGTAAATTACAAAAGAATTATACAGTGCCCATTTTAAAACGAACATGAAAACTTTTCTGTCCATTTTATAGTTTTCCTAATTATTGAGTTGTATGAAAAGTATTAATCAGCATAATCTACACCTTTCATATATTTATTGTAATACTTTCGGGCTTTACTATCATAACTCCAGTTTTTACCTTCTCTATATGGTATATATAGGGGAAGTATTGTTTTCGTGCATTAAAATGTCTCAAAAACGAATGATCCGATTGAGATGAAACTTTAAACTTTAGGTTTTATCATCAAAAACTGGAACTGAAAAGCTTTTGGTAAATATTCATAATCCTAATTTCCCTTTTATCGTTCCAAATGTGTATTAGAACGTCTTTTTTTCGGCTAAAAACATCTTGCAGTCTCAGTAACTTTAACTTTCTTAGGTATTCAGGTAACTCCCAATTATTTCGTATAGCACCTCATATTCTAATTTGTTTGTAAGCAACTGTTCTGCCAATTCGACACTGTTGTAGAAATTATTCATGTAAACGTGGTGCCATACTTTTTCACTGCCATCTAAGAGATTACACACAAGATCATTCAACCTTTGTCCATTACCAGTATATAATTAAATTTACATATATAACCATTTTATCGCATAGCATTCTTACAAGAAGTACGTATTTCTTAAGTTTTCCTGGATTATAAACGCGGAACTTTAATCGACCTCGATATCTGTCATCTGTCATCTGTCATCTGTCATCTGTTATTTGTCTTCTGTCATTTGTTATCTACAATCTACCGTCTCTCATCTGTCAGCTCTCATGTGTCATCTATTGTTTGTCGTTTATGATATGTAATCTATCAATATATTATTTGCCATCTGCTATTAAACATAAGTCACGTGTCAATACCTTATCTGTCAATTAGTTTTCTGTCAGGTAATCAATTTGTCATATACTAATTTACAATTAATAAATCTATATATGCCATTTGGAGAATCTATTACTTTGTAAATCTCTCATCTATCATCTGCCCTAATTAATCTGCCATCTGACAATCTGCGATCTATTATCAAATAAACTAGTTATATTCTAAATTGTTTCTCTCAGCAACCATTTTGTTTTTATACTAATCTGTCATCTATCATCTGACATTTGTCATTTTCCATCTTTCGTTTGTTACATGTCATCTGTTATTTGTTATCTGTCGTCTTTGATTTGTAATCTGTTAATGTGTAATCTGCCAATCTATTATTTGTCATCTGCGATTAATCATAAGTTATGCGTTAATACTTCATCTGCCAATCGTTTTTCTGTCAATTAATTAATTTGTCATATACTAATTTATTTAATTAATGAATCTATAAATTTATCATTTGGAGCAAGTAAATATATCATGTATTATCTGTCTTAATTAATCTGTTATCTGACCATCTGGGATCTATGAACCAGTTATATTCTAAATCGTTTCTGTCAGCAACGATTTTGTTTTTGTACTAATCTGTAATATGTCATTTGTCATTTGTCATATGTTATTTGTCATCTGTCATCTGTCAACTGTTATATGTTTTATTTCATCTATCAGCTATCTATAGTGTATGAAATATCATCTGTCAATATATACTCTATGAATCTATTATCTGTCACCATGTAATCTGTCAATAACTTATCTGTCAATCGGTTTTCTGTCATCCAATTATTTGTCATATAGTAATTAACAAGTAATAAATCTATATCTGTCCTAATTAATCTGCGATCTATCATCTATGAACGAGTTATATACTAAATTGTTTCTGTTAGCAAGCAACGATTCTGTTTTTATACTAATCTGTCATTTGTCATTAGTCGTTTATTATTTATCATCTGACATCTACCATTCTGTTTTTATACTAGTTTGTCATTTGTCATTAGCGGTTTGTCATTTGTCGTCTACCACATGTCATCTGTCAGCTATCATCTGCCCTCTATGATATGTCATCTATCAATCTATTATCTGTCACCTGCGATTTATCATGAGTCGTGAATCAATACTTTATCTGTTAATCAGTTTTCTGTCAGCTAATCAAATATCATAGTAATTTACAAGTAATAAACCAAAACATCTATAATCTGTCCTAACCATGTACTGATCTGGCAACTGTATAGTCATTCATTTGTTATTTTACTACCTGTTATCTATCATCTATTAACCAGATAAATTTCAATATGTTTCTATCAGCAATCTGTATTTATACCAGTCTGCAATAAATAATTTTATCTACCTACCAATGTAAACCAAAAATATATAAACCTGTCATCTAGAGCATCTATCGTTTTATAATCTGTAAATCTATCATCTATCACCATTATCGGGAATCTGTAAATTATTTATCTGTTAACTGACATTCTGCAATCTATATCAATGTGTAAGCAGTAAATCTATCAACTAGAACATCTATCACTTTATAATCTGTAAATCTATCATCTATCATTTGTCCGAATCATGCACTGATCTGGTATCTGTAAATTATTCATCTGTTATCTGGCAATCTATAATAATGTGTAAGCTATAAATCAATAATTATATCATCTAGAGCATCTATTATTTTATAATCTGAAAAACTGGCATCTATCGTTTGTCTTAATCTGCGCTGATCTGACAACTATAAAGTTGTTCATCTGTTTTCTGACAATCTGGAATATCTTCTATTCTAATTTATTTCTAGCAGCGAAAAAAATGATTTTATACTAATCTGCAATCTACAAATCTGTCTATCTATCAATGTAGAAGCCACCCAAAAAGTTCGGGTAACATTTTCGGGCATATCCTCATTGTTGGAAAAATTGTAGAATTTGCCTGAATCTATTTCGACTCATTACTTTGCCAAAGAAAGGTGTTTCCACATAAGGATCTGTAGACTAGTAGTCATTTATGCTATTCTTCCTAACCTGTCCCAAGATTTTTTTCAGTTTGAATACCTTTGTGTCAGTTCACCGCTTAACGTGTTTTATACTTATGGGTATTTTGATGGTGATATCTGTTTGTTTCAGTCTTCAATAAGGCTGCCCTGGGTCGTTCGCCGAGGCCCCCCTGTGAGAAGCCACCTTCTCCAGGAGAGGGTCTTCATCGATCATCGACTTGAATCTGGTGTCCGAGTACCTCCTTGGTGGGGTGCATGGTTGGAAGGTGGACCTGGATCAGGAGCCCATGAGCGACCACAGGTACGTGTCCTTTCAAGTGATGGACAAGGCGAACAAGTGCACCGCCTCGTACGGGACCCCGTTGGGAGGCACTGGAATGTCTTCCGGCGGGCCCTAGGGATGTTCAGCCCGGAAGAGGAAAGCGGTGACCCCGAAACAAGGGCGGCCAACACTACGCCTCGCCTAAGATCTGCCTGCTACGCCACGAGTCCCAGGAGAAGGTCGGCGAAGAAACGGGTCCTCTGGTGATGTCCCGCCAGGGGTAAGCCTGGCCCGAGAAAAGGCCAATGCCGCCAGGAGACCGCTGACTAGAGCCAGAAGCCGCTACCGCTACCCATCGTGGTGTCGAGAAGCTCGAGGAGGAAGCTGGTGAGGCGAAGCGGTCACTCACGGCAGAAATCAAGAGATGCAAGGCCCTCGCCTGGACCAAGCTCGTGGAAGAAGTTGAGGAAGATCCCTGGAGCAAGCCTTATAAAATAGTAATGAGGAAGTTGGGAATGGCACGCCCCAGAGTCGCTGCGCTTCTCCCCGGGGGAATGGCAGAGGTACTGGAAGCTCTGCCCCCCCCCCCAATGTCAACCACGATGCTCTTCTTTTGGGGGATGGAAAAACAGAATAATCACTATTACTATCAATGACTAAGGTCAAGAGTACGCTAGGCTAATAAGCAATTTATTGTGGTGTATCAGAAGAACACTCTGTTGAAGCGGATAGATTATTGTATAAAAGCCGTATACCAGCATTTACTAGATTCCTTGACTGGTTTAAATTATGTTATATTGATTCATGTTATCATTTCTGATGCTTTTGAATAATACCAATAGAAATAGTAATGACCATCCAAACAAAATCGAATGCAGAACAAATCAAATTGCAACAAGAAAAATAATAATGCATGAATGTAATTATGTATTCTTTAGATTAATGTCTTTACAATCTTAATCAAAAGGTTGCATATAAGAAAATCACAAAAAAACAAGGTAAGGATATTAAAAAGAAAGAAAAATTTGATTATTTCCATAACAACCTACACTAAACTGCAACGTATATTAAAACGTATCGTATCGAAAATATTTGATGTTTGAAAAACGTACCAAACACCGATAAAATATGTTTACATTCTGGATTATTACTCCAAAAGTAACAGAACATGAAGGGAAATATTCTAAAACTGCAGGAAGGGCAGAGGTTCTTCTTAATTCTTCTACTTTGAAATAGCAATAGTATAATCACTAAATACTAATTTTTATGTTAAATAATGTTTGGTTCTTTAAAACAAAGTTAAGTTTCTTTTCTTTAGATCATCCAATTTTAGAAAATAGCAATAAGAGATTACTTTCTACACCTCTACGTTAGAATTACGATAAGAAGTGTCACCTAAGAAGAAGTTACACTGTAGAGAAGAGTGTATGTGTAAATTTTACTTAATATTTTCAGTAGCGTGTTACTTGCTCCATTATCATTAAACAGATCGAAAATAATTCAATACAATTAACATCCTCTCATCGATGTTTGCGATGTTTGTTTTTGGGTTTCGCGAAGATTTGTTATTGATAATAAATAAAGTGTGAAGAAAGCATACAATAGTGTTTTTTAATTAAAAATTATCTCACTCTGATTTTGTACAAGTATATGTTTAAAAAGACATCTATAATATAAATTTAACAAGAAAGGAACTCTTAAAAGAAACGATAATAATTTTAAGTTAATTTTGACAGTTATTAATGTGTTTAATCACTCTCGACAATCAATTATAATTTCGTTCTGAAAAGTGAAAACTATGACTACAACTTTTGGATACATTTTAGGCCGACCATACAAAAAATATTAGTTGAAATATAATAAAAGAGGGGATAATGATTAGGTAAATAAGTAAAAGTTATTGAAGGTGTTTATGGTACATCTTAAATAAACTCGAATACTTTATTTCGCCACTTTATTTATAGAATTACCGCTTGTAATGATAAAACAAAGTTATCGAGTTTAATTTAATCATGAAAACTATTAACTGGCAAACTCGCAGAGGTGGAGGGGGAAACGTGTTGTTCTGTGTAATATTTACAACTCACCTAAAGGTAAAATCACTTTACAACTGAACACATTAGAACGCACAAACACTAATCAGGTAAACGTATTACATATAAACATTTATATATTTTTGTGGATATAGCTTCGCGTTCGTAATCGTATATTTTGTGGATAAACACGTTTGCTCGGAGTGGAAAGGTGAACTGGAACGTGCACTTTTATCTATGACACCCAGGTAAAGTGGTGAAGTGAGCGTGTTATCACGTCCAGGTCACCTTATCAGTTACAGTACACCGATTGTGTCAGAACACAAAGGTTAAACACGTATAGTGGGCTGTTATAAAACAAAAAAATAGTCGCTTTCGCAATACTAGCGAGTTTATAAGGTGTTTCACTTTATCAAAAATCATTCACCACTATTAAAAAACTGAATTGAAAAATTCAAATACAAATAATTATTTGCGGTTTAAACATCGTGAATTTTTCAGTGTAGGTATGGATTACCACGTAGAAACGGTCACAACCATTCTCTTTGCTATTAAAAAAGTTAAACTATTAAAGTTTGATTACTACAATCATACTGCATAACGTAAATTTATTAATCACAAGTAATTTAATTATGAAGCATATTTTTTTATATAATTCAAAATCTCTACAAACTATTTGTACTAATATTTTTTTTAAGAAAATATATTAAACCTATTTAATATTTAATATTTAATTTTGTGTACATTTTGTTTTTGCTATTCACATTACATATAATAATTAACTTGATGGCTATAATATTTTTATTTACTACAATGTTGGACATTTACATAGATAATTAATATGATATTCTTTTTTTTTGTAAATAAATTGTATGTAAAATTCTTGAAGAAAGAATATAATTTTGATCGTTGCTTCCTGAGGCATCTACTTCGTTATACATTTTAGTATACAATCAAAACACCTAATAGTTTGTCTGTATAACAAGATTATATAATAATATTATTATATAATCTTGTTATATAAGTTTTAGAAAAACTCTACAACATTTAAAGAAAGTTTATGTAATTTGGAAAAGAAATTTCTGGGAAATTCTAAAAATTTAGAAGATAAATCGATGAAAAACTAAAACTTTTGACCAAAATTTCATTAGGAAAAGGAGTTAATAGAAAATTTTTGGAAAAGATATGAAAAATAATGGAAAACTCTAAACCATTCAAGACAAATTACAATTGAAGTAAATTCACGTAATTTTAAAGAAAAATTACTAGAAAATTCTATAAAATGAACAAAAAGTTGATAAAAAACATTCAAATAAAATTTATGTAATTTGAAAAATAATTGCTGGAAAATTTAAAAAAAAGAAATATCGGTCGAATGAAAATTTACGCAATTTTTAAAGGAAATCGACGGTAAACTCTGGAACGTTTACGAAATTTTGAAAAGAAATTAATTGAAAATTCTTGAAGATTGGAAGAAATATTGATGAAACTTCAGAGCATTCAAAGAAATATCACGTAATATAATTTTTAAAAGAAGTTGGTAAAACAATCTTGAAAATGAAAGAAAGACAGGTAGAAGACTCTAGAACATTA
The DNA here is from genome assembly GCA_963969525.1 of Ontholestes murinus. Taxonomy (NCBI): domain Eukaryota; kingdom Metazoa; phylum Arthropoda; class Insecta; order Coleoptera; family Staphylinidae; genus Ontholestes; species Ontholestes murinus. The sequence goes on along the minus strand of OZ018389.1, from coordinate 14,351,161 downwards.
ACAAAACTAACGCAATTTTAAAAAGAAATTCATGAAATTCATTTCACAAAATTAGTGAAAAACTCTAAAACATTTATATAGAGTTTTAATTAATTTGGGAAAAAAAATTCTGGATAAGAAGCATAAAGAGAAAACTCTATAACTTTCAAAAAAATAAATCATATAATTCGGAAGGCTGAAAAATTCTAGAAAAATAGAAAAAAATAGATAGAAACTTTGAATATTCGAAGTAAATTTACATAATTTGGAGAAGAAATTGATGGAGAATTATTAAAAAATATAATTAATATTAACAAAAAAAAAATGGGCAGAAAAACCGAAGATCGATAACCCAAACGATTAACCCTTATTTTAAATTAAAATGTATTTGTTCTTAATGTACCTATGTTTGTCCAAATAAAAATTTAAGAACTCTCAAAGAAAATTCAGGTAATTTGAAAAGAGAATTGCTAAGAATTCTAGAAAAATAGAACAAAAATGGAGAAAAAATTAGACAATTTGAAGAAAATTCACGTAATCTGAAAAAAATCTAGAAAAGAGGCTGAAAGACCGCGGGTCGATAGCCGCCGATTAGAAGAAATTTCAAGTCTGTACACTTCACTTCACAAAAATTCTAAAAATATTTACTTCTAATAATAAAAATTTTTGCTCTCTCTAAAAAAGTAAAAACAATAGAAAAAGCCATATAATTTGGAAAAAAATATACTTAAAAATCTCCACAAATAGGAAGAGAAAATAATGGAAAACTCTAGAAAAACGTAATTTGGAAGATAAATTGTTATAAAAAATATATAAATTGGAAGACATTTTTCTTGAAAATTCTAAAACTTCCGATGATAATTATCACAGTTTAGAAGAGAAATTGCTAAAATAACAATGGTCGACAGCCCGTTTACAAATAAATCACAAAATGTAATTACTATAATATTATTATAAGAGGAAAAAAATGTGAAAAAGATATTTATTATTATTATAAAACCAGAATTGATAGAAAATTCTCGACAAGTGGAAGAGGAGTTGCAAAAGAATCTAGAACCCAAAGGAAATTCTTGCAATTTGTAAAAGAAATTTTAGAAAAAATCCGGTAAATTATTATTTAAATTTATTATTATTATAAAACTAGAATTGATAGAAAATTCTTGAAAAGTGGAAGAGGAGTTGCAAAAGAATCTAGAACACAAAGCAAATTCTTGCAATTTGTAAAATAAATTTCAGAAAAAATCCGGTAAATTAAAGCAGCAAATAAATTCTCAAAAATTTGAAAATTCTAAAAATTTGGAAGAAAGTTTCTCCGTAGAAAATTTACGACGTTTTAAAGAGAAATTGATAGAACATTTTAAAACAGCAATAAAAATTGATGGAAAACTCGAAAACATTTAAAGAAAATTTACGTAATTTGGAAGGAAACTGCTGATAATTTCTAGAAAAATAGAAGAAAAATTGATGAACATATAAATAAGTTGAAACAATTATTAGTATTTTATTTTCTTACTTTGCCTTCTATATATTACATTTTGGAGATTTACAATGTAAAATTAATTTTAGTTATAATTATAAATATTTATAAGTAGGTTCAAATAGATTTAAAAGGTGAAAAACAAAATGGATAGCATGAAACAAGTACTTGTACTTAAAATGTTGGCCAATAGGACGCAACAACTTAGCTAAAGAGAAGTCAAACAAACAAAAATTTAAAAATCATATATAAATCTATTTGGGTTGAATAAATTTGAATTTAGGAAAAAATACTGATCAACAGAAAAATAATTAGAAAATTCATGTTATTTGGAAGGAAAATTGAAAATAAAATTATGGAAAAATAAAAAAACAATTGATGAAAAACTTCAAAAAATGTACGTAAATTGGAGTATAAATAGATGGAAAATCCTTAAAAAAATAAAAGAAATATTAAATAGATATTCAAAAAAAAGCCATTTAATATAGGAGAAAAAATTGCAGGAAAATATTCAATAATAGGATGAAAAAATGATTTTAAAAAACTCTAAAACGTTAAAGATAATTCACGTAATTTAGAAGATAAATAGTTACAAACTACTTTTCGATTTTCTTAAAAATTCTAGAACTCCCAATGATAATTATCCAAGTTTAGAATTTGCTAAAAAGAAAACCGATTAAATAAAACAAAAATTCATGAAAAGTGGCAGAGGAGTTGTAATTTATAAAAGAAATTTGTAAGAAAAAATCATGAAGAATTCCGGAAATTTAAAAAAGGCAATATTAGAATATATGAAAATTTTTGGAAAAATGTTCGACAAAATGAGGTAAGAGGTACTGGAAAATTTCGTTGAGAAATTTATAGAAAATTCTTGAAAAATGGAACGAAATTTGTTAGAAAACCGTAGAATTCTATAAAAATTGAATAGAAGGATAGAGAACACTCAAATTTTGAAGAGAAACTGATGCAAAATTCTTCAAAATGAAGCAAAAATGAACGAAAAATTCTAGAACATTCGAAGAAAATTTACCTAAATTCGAAAAAAAAAATACTACAAAATTTTAGAAGAATGGAAGAAAAATTGATTAAAAGTCCAAGACATTTAAATAAAATTTTATAGAGTTGAAGAAAAATTGCTTGAAAAGTTTGGAAGAAATTAATGGAAAACTCTAGAACATTTAAAGTAAATTGACGTAATTTTGAAGACCTAATAATCATATTTCTAAAAATTTGAAGAAAAATTCTTAGAACACTCAATAAATTTATGTGATACTTCCAAATTGACGTAATACTTCGCGTGCAACAAATATTTTGCAAAGTAGAATGGACTACAAAAATTTAGTTAAACATTTAGAAAATGAGGTATGGTCAAACACACCTCCATTGAAAGTGTGAAAGTCTGCAGGAATTTGAACACAACTTACATTTTTTGCTTAACTGAGAATACCTTGGAGATATTAACTGTACAAGCAATTTTAAATTGATATAAGAAAACTCTAGAATAGAAAAAGAAGAAAAATTTGCTGAAAAACCTCCAAAATAGAAAGAAAAATTGATGGAAAACTCTAGAACATTCAAAGTAAATTGACGTAATTTAGAAGATAAATTACTCAAATTTCTAAAAAATTGAAGAAAAATTCATAGAAAATTCAACAAATTCACGTAATTTGGAAGTAATTGATGAAAAATTATTAGAAAGGATGCAACAAATGTTTTGCAAAGGAGAATGGACCACAAAAATTTAGTTAAACATCTGGAAAAGAGGTATGGCCAAACACACCAACGTGTTTATCACTCGCAGTCTGAAAGTCTGCAGGAATTTGAACACAACTTAAAATTTTTCGATTAACAAAGATTACCTTGGAGATATTAGCTGTGCAAGTAATTTTAAATTGATAGAAGAAAACTCTAGAATAGCCAAAGAAGAAAAATTTGCTGGAAAAATCCAAAATAGAAAGTAAAATTGATGGAAAACTCTAGAACATTCAAAGTAAATTGACGTAATTTAGAAGATAAATTACTCAAATTTCTAAAAAATTGAAGAAAAATTCATAGAACAATCAACAAATTTACGTAATTTGGAAGTAATTGGGGAAAAATTGTTAAAAAGGATGCAACAAATGTTTTGCAAAGTAAAATGGACCACAAAAATTTAGTTAAACATCTGGAAATGATGTATGGTCAAACACACCTACAACGTATTTATCACTCGCACTCTGAAAATCTGCAGGAATTTAAATACAACTTACATTTTTCGATTAACTGAGAATACCTTAAAGATATTAACTGTACAAGCAATTTTACCTTGATAGAAGAAAACTCTAGAATAGCCAAAGAAGAAAAATTTGCTGAAAAACCTCCAAAATAGAAAGAAAAATTGATGGAAAACTCTAGAACATTCAAAGTAAATTGACGAAATTTATAAGAAAAATTACTTGAATTTCTAAAAATTTCAAGAAATATTCTTAGAACATTCAATAAATTTACATGATTTGGAAGTAATTGGTGAAAAATTGTTAAAAAGGATACAACAAATGTTTTGCAAAGTAGAATAGACTACAAAAATTTAGTTAAACATCTGGAAATGATGTATGGTCAAACACATCTCCAACGTGTTTATCACTCACAGTCTGAAAGTCTGCAGGAATTTGAACATAACTCACATTTTTCGATTAACTGAGAATACCTTGGAGATATTAACTCTCAAGCAATTTTAAATTGATAGAAGAAAACTCTAGAATAGTTAAAGAAGAAAAAATTGCTGAAAAACCTCCAAAATAGAAAGAAAAATTGATAGAAAACTCTAGAACATTCAAAGTAAATTGACTTAATTTTGAAGATAAATTACTCTAATTTCCAAAAAAATTAAGAAAAATTCATAGAACATTCAATAAATTTACGTTATTTGAAAGTAATTGGTGAAAAATTGTTAAAAAGGATGCAACAAATGTTTTACAAAGTAAAATGGACTACAAAAATTTAGTTAAACATCTAGAAATGAGGTATGGTCAAACACACCTCCAACGTGTTTATCACTCGCAGTCTGAAAGTCTGCAGGAATTTGAACACAACTTACAATTTTTCGATTAACCAAGATTACCTTGGAGATATTAGCTGAGCAAGAAATTGTAAATTGATAGAAGAAAACTCTAGAATAGCCAAAGAAGAAAAATTTGCTGGAAAAATCCAAAATAGAAAGTAAAATTGATGGAAAACTCTAGAACATTCAAAGTAAATTAACGTAATTTTGAAGATAAATTACTCAAGTTTCTAAAAAATTGAAGAAAAATTCATAGAACAATCAACAAATTTACGTAATTTGGAAGTAATTGGGGAAAAATTGTTAAAAAGGATGCAACAAATGTTTTGCAAAGTAAAATGGACCACAAAAATTTAGTTAAACATCTGGAAATGATGTATGGTCAAACACACCTACAAAGTATTTATCACTCGCACTCTGAAAATCTGCAGGAATTTAAATACAACTTACATTTTTCGATTAACTGAGAATACCTTAAAGATATTAACTGTACAAGCAATTTTACCTTGATAGAAGAAAACTCTAGAATAGCCAAAGAAGAAAAATTTGCTGAAAAACCTCCAAAATAGAAAGAAAAATTGATGGAAAACTCTAGAACATTCAAAGTAAATTGACGAAATTTATAAGAAAAATTACTTGAATTTCTAAAAATTTCAAGAAATATTCTTAGAACATTCAATAAATTTACATGATTTGGAAGTAATTGGTGAAAAATTGTTAAAAAGGTGCAACAAATGTTTTGCAAAGTAAAATGGACCACAAAAATTTAGTTAAACATTTGAAAATGAGGTATGGTCAAACACACTTCCAACGTGTTTATCACTCGCAGTCTGAAAGTCTGCAGGAATTTGAACATAACTTACATTTTTCGATTAACTGAGAATACCTTGGAGATATTAACTGTACGAGCAATTTTAAATTGATTGGAGAAAACTCAAGAATAGCCAAAGAAGAAAAATTTGCTGAAAAAAAACTCCAAAGTAGAAAGAAACATTGATGGAAAACTCTAGAACATTCAAAGTAAATTGGCGTAATTTTGAAGATAAATTACTCAAATTTCCAAAAAATTTAAGAAAAATTCTTAGAACATGAAATGAATTTACGTTTTTTGGAAGAAATTGGTGAAAAAATATTAAAAAGTAAAAGAGAAGGATGCAACAAATGTTTTGCAAAGTAAAATGGACTACAAAAATTTAGTTAAACATCTGAAAATAAGGTATGGTCAAACACCTCCAACGTGTTTATCACTCGCAGTCTGAAAGTCTGAAAGTCTGCAAGAATTTAAACACAACTTACATTTTTCGATTAACTGAGAATACCTTGGAGATATTAACTGTACAAGCAATTTTAAATTGATAGAAGAAAACTTAAGTATAGTTAAAGAAGAAAAAGTGGCTAAAAACCTCCAAAATAGAAAGAAAAATTGATGGAAAACTCTAGAACATTCAAAGTAAATTGACGTAATTTTGAAGAAAAAATACTCAAGTTTCTAAAAAATTGAAGAAAATTTCGTAGAACATGAAATAAATTTCCGTAATTTGGAAATAATTGGAGAAAAATTGTTGGAAAGGATGCAAAAAATATTTTGCAAAGTAGAATGGACTACAAAAATCTGGAAATGATGTATGATCAAACACACCTCCAACGTGCTTATCACTCGCAGTCTGAAAGTCTGAAAGTCTTCAGGAATTTTAACGAAACTTACATTTTTTGATTAACTGAGAATACCTTCGAGTTATTAACTATACAAGCAATTTTAAATTCATAGAACTCTAGAATAATCAAAGAAGAAAAATTTGTTGAAAAACCTCCAAAATTGATGGAAAACTCTAGAAGAAAATGTATGTAATTTGGAAGATAAATTGTTTAAAAGCTATAGAAAATGAAAGGCAATTTCAAGGAAAATTCTAGAACGCCCGATGAAAATAATTACAGTTTAAAAGAAAAATTGCTAAAATATGCCGACAAAATGAAACAAGAATTTGATTTTTGTTCCTAAAAAAATCTAGAAAATTTACATAATTGGGAAAATTGTAGAAAAATCAATAGAAGAAAATGCACTTAACAATTTAAGAGAAATTGATGAATAATTTTTGAGAAATTGATGAAAAAGTCTAGAATTTACGAAATTTGTGAGGAAATTTTCTGGAAAATTCTGATAAACTAGAAGAAAAATTGATGAAATCTATAGACTATTCGAAGTAAATGTACGTGATTTAGAAAGAAAATTGCCCAAAGATCTAGAAAAATTAAATAAAAATTGACGGAAACATTCGAAGAAAATTTACGCAACTTGGAATAGATTATTGAAAAATTCTCCAAAAGAGGAAGAAATATAAATTATCACAACTTGGAAGTAAAATTGCTGAAAATGTCGATAAAATAAAACAAGAATTGGTAAAAAATTCTCCAAAAACTTCTAAAACCCTTGAATAAAATTCTTTGCAATTTATAAGAGAATTTTAAGTAATAGAAAATTCTCATTAATTAAAAAAAATAGAAAGAATATTTTCACGAAATTTCTAGAACCCTTAAAAATAATTTTGTTAATTTCTGAGAAATTCAGAAAAGAAAATACTATAAAATAACAGAACAGACAATATGAAACAAGAGATGGCGGAAAATTCTTAAAATCTAGAAGAAAAATATTTGAAAAAATCTAGAATTCTTTAGGGAAAAACATGTTATTGGTCAAACATTTTGGACCCATTTCTTGAGGCAATTTGAAGCAGCTGCATTTGACCCTGGATAAAAACATCATTCAACAGACAATTATACAGAAAATTCATCCAGAAGACTGCCACTGGCCAAAAGAGAAGAAACAAATAAGATAGTACAGAAAATAAAGAGAAAGTTTAATATAAACCCTATTGTATGGCTATATATTCTTGGGCTTTGCCAGTCGAAATTGTTAGGCAAAAGGATAAATTTTATCGCTTTTATATTGATTACCAACTGAATAATGCGATTTAAAAGAACTGAAATCAATTACCCCGAATCTACTAGACTTCAGACACTTTGGCTGTATACACTTAGTTTTTAACGCTTGTATGCACTTATGACATTCGAGCGACTCATGGGGACAGTATTCAAAGCTCTATGATAGAAAACCTGTCTGGTATACCTTCACCAAGAAAAGACCTTTTAAGAGATTTCGGATTGAAACGCAACTCATAGAAAAGTCATCTTTTAAAGACAGTTAGAGACAAGGCACATCGTCTCGGGTAAGGATGTTTCAGTCGATGTGGAAAAGATTTCAACGGTACAAAAATTGATGGTACTTAAGGACTTGCATCAATTTCAAAGTTTTCTTACATTATGGCCTATTATCGACAGTAAGTTACCAAATTCTCTAATATCGCTAAAACATGCTTCTCCGGAGAAAAAACAAAGGTGTCAGTGGAACTAGGGGCCATTTGAAATACTGACAGAAGTTATGCATTACTATATAAAAAGATCTTGTTGGATACCGATGAAAGTAACGTATGAATTGGAAATCTTTTATCGCAAATCCAGAACGGTTAAGAGAAGGTAATCAACTACTTGCGGCTAAAGTAGTTGATTACAAGATCGAGAGATCGAGATTACTGCACGACAAGAAAAATTACCTGCAGTAGTAAAATTGTAGGAGCACTTTTAATAATATCTTAGTGGAAAAAAATTGATCATGCTGCCCATAAATGGCTTCTGCAATTCAAGAATCGAGAAGAACAAGTTAGAAAGGCTTAAGAAGTTTGACTTTGATAGTGAAGACCGAGGTGGGATTATTCATAGAAACACAAATGTTATACTTTTCAGATCGTTCTGAATCATCTCGATATTCCAGTCGATTTCTTTCGTAGTTCATCGTACTTTCCTTCTTTTCGATTCTGTGTTGTTAGTCTAGTACATTGTAAGCACAGTAACAACACATAATCGAAAAGAAGGAAAGTACAATGAACGACAACAGAAAGCGAATGAAATATCAAGAAGATTTAGAGACATCTGAAGAGTGATTCCATCCAGAAACTCCTGGTAACTGGAAGAAAGACTACTAACTGCTCACACATTAAGAAATATTCCCAAGAGTTTAAATCATACTGGACTCTGTGGAAATTTGTACTAAAACGAATCTTTAAAAATTCAGAAAGCCAAGAAGAAAAAACATGGTTATGTTTCTATCTTTAGATCAATAAGCTTTAAAAAATTACGAGAACATTTCTGCTGGATGAATTATAAAATAAACGTAAAATAGACAAAAAATGTATAGTAATAGAAAAAGGAAATATATTATCACAATCAATCAACTTGATTTCAATTAATTGAATCCTAAAATTCAAGCAGAAATTTTGACCATCCAGGAATTTTTTGACTACAACTTCACTTTTATAGCTTCACATCCGTTCGGTTTTATTATTTATCCATGATGTAACCGGGCTCCGCCTATTAGTAACCTGTCGCGGAAGCAATAAATACTGTTTACGTTCCTGTTCAAACATTAAACATCGCTGTTAAATATATTTCGGTATTTTTGCGCGTTTGGCCGCGGTGAGGTGAGGGCGAGCCCGGAACGTTCGCAGTGACAATGTACGGAATATGTAGATCGAAGAGAACATGTTATTAAATGTAAGTGAGGTCGTAAATTGTGCGCGGCCGCCAATAAATTATTTATCGCCGCAATAAGTATTAGTCGGTTCAATTTGCTTCCGATAGGTACACGATTGCCCCTTTTCAAAATGAGCGAGCGTGTTTCGTTTTTTATATGGAAACTCATTAAAGTGTTATTAAGTGTCTTGTTACTAATTTTATGAATTACATGTGTGTACATGTAGAATTATAATCTATAAATCAAACTGGGTTTATTTAATGAGATTAAAAACGAAACTTGTATTTGAATAAATAAATTAAATAACATTCTCACTAATAAAAATTAGACTTCACTTTTACACAAGATAAATTTTGACGACACGGCTTCCATCGCAGTATTAGACCATTTCATGAAGAGAATTATCCGCGAGACAATCGAAATAGTAAAACATACCGATATTCTCAATAAACGCGACGACGCCCAACGACTATTCCCCACTTGGAATCCACTTTATGCAACAAGCATATTTCATCACCCGCACCACACACTTTAATCCCCACAGATGTATGTATTATTATTCATACATTTATTCATATAAGCTTTATCGGTCATGATTATATAAAATACAAATAAACTGAAATATACAAAATTGAAGGAAAAACATACATATAATTTTAACAGCATGCCGAAGGGCGGAGTTCACACTTGTAGATGATCTTCCACTCAAACCCATATGTGCTATATATATACATTTCGATATATAATGTGCTCATTATTAATATCTAACTGATAAAATACAAAAGTGAAATATTTTGAATACAATTTACTATAATAATAATCTTCACATAACTTAAGAAATATATTTCTACGAATGTATCCCTAAAAATATTAAGAATTTTTGATTAAGTGCCTAATAGAAAAAACCTAATTAGAAGGTTAATTTAACTTTTGTTTAATTAACATTCTAATTAATTAAACTTATTGTTTAATTAACATTCTAATTAAAATTAAATTGTTTCACCACGGGTTAAGTGAGAATTTAATTCATCGTATAGAAAAAACCTATATTCTTGGACTAGTCAAAACAGCGATTCTGATTTAGTCTTAATTGCATTATTGTTATGTCGATTTAAATATGAGAAAATAATAGTCCGAAAAAATATTACATTGTGTTGATTAATTCAGACGTATAAACCGTGGAGATAAATCATAAAATTCAATACCCGAAGGCGTTTTTGCACGGGGAGAAGTGCTTTTGATTGATATCTGTTAGTAACTTGCTATAAAAAGAAATGTTAAGACACAGCTGGAGATTCTCAACGAGAAATTATTACTTTATTTCGTTTCGTATTTCAAATATCACTTTATATACTAAAAGGATAATAAAACGTGACACTTAATCTCTGTCCGCTGAGAGCGCAGTTAACGTGAAAGTATGATTTTTTTTATAGTAATTAATCCTAATTATCTTCTTTGGAAAAGTGTAATGTTTAGGATCATAAAAAAATGATTGATTTAATTTACTTTTTTTTCTATAATAAAAAATGGTGATGTGGCCATCATAGTACTTTCCCTATATTTTACTCGAAAACTATGCGGTTTACGCAAAAAGGTTACTCTTAATAATTTATTCAATTTTAAATTCTCTACAATTATTTGTTATATAAGTTTCATGTAACTCCAATAGTTTATTAGCAATTGGCAAAAAATGTCAAAAATTTCAATTTTTATTTTTTTTCTCGAAAGTTAAGAATTTTATGAAAAATATATTTTAACAAAATTTGTTCAGTTTCTCTTTCCCTTTAACTTTTGTTTGAAAAGTTTTGTAATATTTTTCATATTAAAAAAAATATCGGAAAAATACAAAAAACGCCTCTAGTAAACACCCACTTCCGGTTTATGAATGTTTACCAAAAGCTTTTCAGTTCCAGTTTTTAACGATAAAACCTTAAGTTTAAAGTTTCATCTCAATTGGATCATTCGTTTTTGAGATACAGCACCCACGGACAGACAGACAGACAGACAGACAGACAGACAGACAGACAGACAGACAGACACACACACAGACACAAAAAAAAATTTTCCAGAAATTAGTGCAATGAACTCAGGGGACCTCAAAACGGATATTTCCGCAAAAAAAATTTTTCAAAAAAAAATCACGATCACAATACTTCCCCTATATACTTCGTATATAGGGAAAGTAAAAAACTTAATACTTTGTCTGTATTGATAGATAGATAGATAAATATAATTTATTTATCCATTGTACTCCAATCACAAAGTATTAAGTATTTTTATTATATAATAAAATGTATAACGATGTAATTAAGATTAATTTTAATGTGTGAGTCCAGAATATTTTTGTAAAACTGTTGTACAAGAATTATTAATTGGAAATTGGGATAGAAGGCATCCATCCAGCTTTAATATGCACTTTTACGTCAACTACAAATACTGCTTTAATTTCTAGCAACAACAACAACAATATAACAAGAAATGCTCGATTATAAAACAATACTTTTACTTATGTAATCAGTTTATATTGAGGGTGGTTTTGTGGCCTTTATCTTGGCCTTCGATTATTTATATTCAAACAGTATTTGCAGGAAAAAAAAATAGCATAACACCCGCTATTTTTTACATATTGGATAGTAAGTTTAGTTGATTGCATGTGTTCAGAATTTTTTGTAAAACAATTGCATGAATATTATTAATAGGATTTTGGAAAAGAGGCCACTTCAACTGCAAATTTTTATTTTATGTGCACGATTTGAAACTTATTCACAATTTTAACATATATATTTAGAGTTGATGGATGTTCACTGATACTTATTACCAAACCAAGAAGCACCACCAATTCAGTTAATTAATTTACGAACTTAGAGCATATTGAATTGTAGAAAATAGTTAGCCATTATCCAATCCTCTATTGAATTAAATTTCGTAAGTTTCGTTTGTAGAAAAATTCTGTACATTTCGTATTTATCATATACTAGTTTAGAGATTAATTCAAATGTGTTGTCCAGATAATTATATAAATCACTTGCACATATATTACTAATTAAAGAATATAATAAATTACACCCACCCATCCTAAGTATTCATTTTTTCTTTAACTGGAAATAATGTTTTAGTTTCCAACATCAACAACAGAATTTTTCGCTTACGTTATTATCATATATGTAGGGTAGTATATCAAATCTAACAAATTCTTGTTTAAAACTTTGTTTTGCTGTGTAAGACATCTGTTGTGATTGTACATAAAATGTATATATTAAATACAAATGACAAATTTTACATCAGAAAATAATTATGTTGTGCTTAGATATAGACAACCTAATTTACACCCCTAAAAAGATTAAACCTAACAATTATAAATGTAAACTCAATCCATCATATTGACTAATAATTATAGATTAGGCTTTAAATACACAACAGGTTAAATTTGACCTAAAATTTGTATAATTTCTAAATGCAATATAATTCAATCTTGCATTTTTATGTATTATTTATAAATAACTTATAAAGAGAATGGTTGCGACCGTTACTACGTGGTAATCCATACTTACACTGAATTGAAAAATTCACTATGTTTTAACCACAAATAATTAATTTTAATTATTTGTGATTAAAACATAGTGAATTTTTCAATTCAGTGTAAATAACTTATATTTATTAAAACGCATAGTCGATTTTAATTATACCTGTGTTTATATATTTACTAACTAATTATATATTATTATAAATTATATGCAAAAATTTTTTATTATACGGAATAGGCTATTATTTATTACATTAGTATAAGAAATGTACGAGACGTATTTTAACATAGGCAACCTAATATACAATATGAAAAATTTTCAAGAGAATAAAATTACATATTAACTCTAGTTTACTAATGAAATGTAGATTTAAAAAATGAAGTATAATAATTGTTAACTTTTTAAGACATATTTTATATTAAAAAAATAAAGAAAGGAAATTAAACACTATTGATTCATGTTTAATGAATATGAATTGAGTCAAGTCAAGTAACAACATACCTTAAGAAACCTTAAAATTTGATATATATTAGTTTTTTATTCCCATACAGGTACTACGTTTCTGTTGGCACTCTTAATTTTGACAAAATCTTCTTAGGTATACGATAACTGATTATTTAAACACAATTAACAAAGAATAAAAATTAATCATAAATTAAATTCTAAACTAATTTTCAGAAGATAAAGCATAAAGCAAGAGATACTTGAAAACTTGTGTTTTGGTTTTTACTTGCAGATTACTCTTATGAATCGTTTTATGAATATTAATCTTGGTGGTATTTCCCCAAAAGATAATACCATAGCATAACTGGGATTGACAATATGGAATGTAAACTGTTTTGGAAGCATTCTGATGTACGTCGTTTCTGATAACATATATAAGGTATGCATATTTGGCTATTTAAAGCATATTACCTCTATATGTTTATTCCATTGCAAATCTTTTTGAATTATGAGTCCTAAAAATTTAGCCTGTTCTTTTTCCGATACTAATTCGCTACTAAAATGCTACCTTGCAGGACACCGACAGTTGGCTGTTCAGTATTTGATGTATCATATTCATTGTTTATAGTCATCGTTGTTACATGCTTTCTCTCTTCTAAATATGTCGTTCAAAGCCGATAACAGTTTGCTGTAGTTAGCTAATTTAGCAGTAATTCATATGGCACACACCTAAATTCCTTTGACAGATCTAATGGTAACGAATATGTGTGAACATTATTATCTTAGTGATATAAACCTTTATTTGGCATTTTCTTTCCATTTTTTTACACTACATGCTTAACAACGATCTTCGCTATTTCTAGTTTCCTTCATTCCTCTTCCCTTCTCTTTCTCGTCCCAGTCTCGTCAATATCTTAACCTTGACCCCATCTTCTCTGATCCACTCTTTCACACTTGTACATCTACCCATTTCTCTTTCTCTTTTACTCTCTTAAATTAATCTGCCAAATTGCTCCACGTATCCTTCCCGTTCTCACACAGCACGCATTCTCCGTATCATTCGCCCATGGTTCTTCCTCCCTCTCTCCTCCGTCCCGCCAAGTTCACCCTTTCCTCCCTTTTGAAGCATTTATCCTCCAGGCACATCGATCTCCTGTCATGCACCTGCCACTCCTTATCACCTTCATTGTACTTACTATTGTCTATATAACCTTGTCTCTCACGCCATCTGACACACCCATCCCGCCACATCCACCTCTTATTCTAGTCACTCCTTCCCTCTGACAATAAAAGGGTGCTCTCATACGTTCTCCTCCTTTCCACTCTCCATCCACCCATGCTTCCCTTCCATACTTCTTCATCAATCTCCTCCCGTCTAACCTCCACAGATGAAGCAGATGTTCTCTACCCGTAACATCTGCTTCAAGAAATACCGCTGCTCTCTCTACAACCTTTCATACCTCGTGACAGGACTTGCAATACTGCTTACGTTTGATATAAAAAAAACGCATTTAACACAGCGCCGTGGAGAGAGATCGTAGAGGAACTGAACGAAAGAGAGATAAGCCTGATAAACCTGTTGCCAAACTACCTACATGACAAGAAAATAAGAAATCAATGTGATCAGCAGGGACTTTTTTTTTTTTTTTTTTTTTTTTGGGGAAGGGGGAAAATCTGCACGCTCATCCGAGCATCAGACACCACGCCGCCAGGATGGCGTGGTAGTGTGGGGATGGTCTGGTGGACTGACCGACCCACTAAAAACCCCCTTCTGCCTGTACATGGGCTACCCCGGAACCGCAATGAGCATTACCTCGGGGTAGCAGGCTGCGGCATTTTGTTAGTGAATGCCGCTGATGTTAGCCTGGCCTCGTCCTGCTTCATCCTGATGTTAGCTCGCGGAGCAGCGTCTCCTTCCGTAGGAGGACCGCCCTCAGCAGGGACCTGCAAGGATCGATTCTGGGCCCCAAGTTATGGAATCTCCTCGGCGGGATCCTAAAACTCAACCTGGGTAAAGGCGTAAACACCATAGCGTATGCGGATGATCTTATGGCCTTTATGAGTAGCACGAAGGCTGAGGATATAACCGAAGATGCTAACTTCGCTATTGCGAGGAATTCGGAGCTGGCTGTCGAACAAAGGTCTGGAACTCGCCCCACAGAAATCAGATGATCCTACAGGGCATGGAGATTATTAAAAACATCAGCGTAGAGTTTGAGGGAGCTAAAATAACTTACAAGAAGTCTTTAAGGTTCTAGGGGTGGATGTCGGTCATAATCTACATATGGGCCAACATTATTTATATCGAAGAAGTAGCCAGGAAGGTGCAGATAATAACGGCGGCGCTTACCAGACTCATGCCAAACATTGGAGGTCTCTCAGGGGCGAAGCGAAGGATACTATGCTCGTTTGCCCATTTCATTATTCTGTTTGCAGCCCCAGTGTGGCGGAATTGGCCCAGGTTCGACAAATACAAAAAGATGCTGGAGAGCGTTCAAAGAAAGACGGCTATTAAAATCGCGAGAGTGTCGACGAAGGCGGTGCAGGTAACAGCTGGGGTGATACCGATCCACCTACTAGCCCAAGAGGGAGTGATCAAAGGAGGGTTGGCACAGAATCGGCCGAGAACAGGAGAGCGAGGTCCCTGCCTCAATGGGAAGTAGAAGATGGAAGGCCATACGGCGCAATGGACAAAAAAACTAATAAACGAGGTGACACCGTAGGTAAAACGAAAGTTTGGAGAACTAACCTACTTCCTGACACAATTTGTAACTGGACACGGCTGTTTCGGGACATACCTCCACAGATTTAAAAAGGGATGACAGTAGATGCATGTCTTGAGGTGCGATAGGTGGTTCAGCATCCGGAGCGCAACGGAAGAAAAGCTACGAGAAAAGCTACACGTGGAGAACATAATTAACATAATGCTCCTAAGCGAGGAAAAATGGATGCTGCTGAGCGATATGATAACAACCAAGAAAAAAGAGAAAAAAAATACGGAGGGACAGCCACTCTTAAGATCTAGGGCGAACACACCCTGATGTAATGCTGGAAGGCAATTCCGGGATGTGCTACTAACGCCAAGTGGAAGGGGGTTTAGTGGATGAGAGCTCCACACTCAGGCTGGCAGAGCTTCCCCTAAACTACATTTACAAAAAAAGGTCTAAGGCAGACATCCTATATCTTTATATTTTTATTATATCTTTGCATTCCTTTCTTATAAAATAAATATTACAAAAAATATATTATAAAATAATAAAATATACACATAATTATGGCTGAAGGGAGGACGGGCGGAGTTCACTTCTTCGAAGGATCTTCCACTCAAACCCATAAATATAAGGCATTAATGTAGCTTTTAAATGCCGTTACAGGTATCCATTTATATATTTTTTGCTTATATAAAGCATATTTTAAATAGACATTTTTGGTGACATATGCCGTCACATATTTGATTAATATAAATAATATAGATCACACGTCACTCTCACCTTGTCTTCCATCCACCTTCCCCATCCTTCTCTCATCCACCATCACGCTTTCCTCGCCTTTCCCTTTACCCACTTGATCATAACCTCCCGAACTCTTAAAAATAAAATCCATATACTTGAACACTTTCACCCTCTCCATCACCTCTCTCTTCCATTCTAGCTCTTTTATCTTTTTTCCTCATCTGATAAAATCCGCATACACGCTCATTTTTTTCCCATCACATGCTCTACGATCCTGACCAGAATAAAGATCTGATATCTCGTTCCTTCATAAAAGCTCCCTATACCTCTAACACCAGATTCCTCTCCTCCACCTCTCCATCCAGTCTGTTCTTTACCAACAAAATTGCAATCATGTAACCGGTGTTCATTACTGATACTCCCCTATAGTATTTTACTCACCCCCTGTCACCTCCTTCATGTATATGGCATATTTCCTCCACCTTATATGATTCCGGAATTTTAAACTGGGTTTGGAGATGGGAGGAGGAGTCCTCTCCATACCCTGTTTAAATTTCCCTAAACTTTTGTTTTCCCTCTTTTCCTATTTCCTTCCACATCTCCGCCTTTAATCCATCCAGCTTTCCCTCTATTCAGCTCCTCGGCACTCTCTCCAATTCCTCCCTTGTGAAGTCTATTACCTCTCCCATGTCTCCCCTCTCGAATTGCTGCTCGCTTCCTTAAACATCTCAGCCCACTTCTCTAACTCCACTTTCACCTGCCTGTAAAATTGCCTCTACCTGTTCTTTCGATTTATGGCCATTGGCATCAATAGTATATCCTAAATACGAAAATTACATTTATCTCGACGAACTGTAATCCGAATTCTTTGAATTTATCCAGCACAAGTTTTAAACTATTTAAATTTTCATTTACAACTTTTCTGTCCCCTGCCCTTTAGTATCCTCCACATTTTCACCTCGTTTTTACACGTTTTTAGGTTCTCCATCCTCTTTTTTTTCTCCTCGCACACCCTACTGTACCTTTTCTTCGCCTCTGTACTAATTCCTCGTCCCCACCTTTAGTTTTGCCTCCTGTCTCCTGCCATCTCCTCCTGTTCTCTGCCTTCTTTTCTCTTCCCGGTTTACCTCTAATCGTTTGTTACTTGAATAAACCCTCGCTTGTCACTGCACCATATCCACAACTTTCCCTCTATCATTAGCTTCTGGTACCCTACTCCCACCGTGCGACCCCTGTCTCATTCAATCTTTTCTCTCTGCCTTATGTGCTTATGTACTTCTCTTTCTCTTTTTTGGTCAGGTCGTTATCAATATATATCCTTTCTCCCGTTTTCTTAATCTGGCCTTTATTCTTCATCACCCTAATCTTATCCTCGATGCCCTCCCAACTTCACCACCGTTAACTTCCCTTTCCGTCCGCCCTGAAACTGTCCTTTACGTCCATATTAGTCTTAGTAAGACTCATTGTTGTAGATTCATGAAATGTATTCGTATTTTTAAATTATTATTCCACTTTTACTTCTACCATCTCTTTTAGGAATTTTCCTATCTCCCCATTGTCCCGGAATTCTTTCCCTCTTATTACAATATTATACCTTCTCTCTTCTTACCTCTTTTTTTATCTCTTCCTCTAACCCCTTATCATTTCTCTTAAAATCTCTTTCTCATCTCTCCACATCTCGTTTATCCCTCTCATCTCCTCTCTCCACATATCCTTTACCTTCTCCATCTCATCCTTCCAGACCTCGATCTTTTTTCTATTCTCTCTTATTATTGTCTCAACTAATTCCCTACAGCTACCATTGCATCCTATTGATCCTCTCTCTTTTCCTTCCCTTTTCAACTTCGAAGAGTTCTCTCTCTTCAAGAGACGCTCCTTCCGAAACGCTTTTTTTCCACTCCTCCACTTCTTTTCTTTTCTGTGCTTACTTTTATTGGCCATTTTATATTCTGTACACTTTTAATTTCTTCTCCTGTTGCAGCTTATCGTAGGCAACTCGTTCTACCTTAATCGATACGAAAATCACACGTGGTGTAATTTTACTAACCCCAAAAATTATACCGTTACTGTCTCGGCCTGGTATCGCAACTTTCGCCGAAAGATAAATCTCACGGGCTAACCTAACCCTCCAACTACCGTCTCGCGAAGATAATTACATCAATTAACCATATTTTTCTCTCACCGGTACCACACGTGTATGTGAGTGGGCGTAAATGAATTTTGACAAGAACAACAAATTATTATCAAAAATTACATTCATTCATTTCTGGCGGGTGTTTAATAAACACCCTGTATATTATACAGGATGTTCTATAAATATTCCTGCAAACTTGTAGGAATGGATGTTCTAGAATATAATTTTAAACTTGAAAATGTCTCTCTTCGTTCTTTACTAAGTTTTTGAATGAAACTCTTCATTAAGATAATAAGTTAATAAGTTAACTTACTAAACAATTGATCGCAATAATGATAAAAATACAAATTATTAGTAAAATCTTTTGTGCTTTATAATTAATTCAAGTACAATTATCCTACTTTTATTTCATTATTTTTTTATAGTGAAATACTAATATTGTAACTTTAATATATAACAAATAACAAGCATATTACGTGCAATAATATGTATCGTTAATGTTTATGAAGCACACGACAAAATTATGGATATCGTTTGAATTGTAATGTCATGCCAGTGCGCAGGATTTTCAGACGCACAGAGGAATCGTGTTCCTGCCCTATCCTGCGCCCTGCCACGTCGTAATCACTACACAGCAGGACCGCCTCCTCCTATCGATTTTATTAGCAGCAACGTGTGACAACGAACGAAAACACGCAAAATGTGAGCAATCCCAGAAATTCACACAAACAGTGCTAGTGAACAATCGTGCCACCCGTACAATGGATAACAGGGACAAACGCAATGTCACAATACTGTACATATCTGTTGCCATTTGTCTGGTCCTTTATTTATCCACGTACCTATTGAACGGAACGGAGGAGGTGGTCGTTGCCGAACCGGAGAATACAACGAGTGAAACTGTCAATGAAACAGAACCGGTACCCAAACCTAAGAAGATCAAAGCCATCGTGATCCAACCCACGTGCCATATATCCTACATGTACCTCGACATCCTGCCGGAAATCATCGCGGACATCAGGATGAAACGCGAACAGTGCACACCGGAAGACATACACAACGAAGAGAAGCACAAGGTACCGAAGACCGCGTCGAGGACCAAAACCAACGAGCCCCCGGACCTGGTCATCTACATAGCGGTGGCCCTACTCCTCACCTCCTTGGGAGCGGCGTTCCTGGACTTTTACCGCGCCAAGGTGGAACAGAGCTCGCCGGACGGCAACAAGAAGAAGCCCTCGTTGACGCGACGATGTTCCCTGGCGGACCTGACGGTGCTGAGGCACACCAGGAAGGAATCGATGCGGAAGGACACCGTGTACGATGGGAACGCAGGAAACAAAGTAATCGGTAGGAAGGTGTCCAGGCCACCATTGCGTTTAGAATAAAGGTAGCGCAATCTGGGTCGTGTTTGTGTTTGTTTATTTTGTGACTCCATCTCCGCTCGGTATTACCTGTTTCTAGTCAAATTGATTGTACAAAAATAATAGAATTGTTACCAACCAATAAACGTTCGTTAAAAATGTGATAATTTTTTTCTCTAATATGTTAATACCTTTTAAACAATCAAAACAATTACAAACTACACTACATTCGGATTTTGTTGTTAAATCATAGTGTATTTTATTAAATAATTTAGTGGTAAATCTTGAATTACTATCTAAAGCATATACAGGACTGACTTCACTCTTATACGGGTCTACAAATATGTATATAGCATTGGAATAAAATTATAATTCAAACAAATTATTTAAACTCATGCACACAATTAATATAAATGAAGTAAATTTATCTAAAAACACATGTTAATTAATAGATAGGTAATATAAAGAAATAAATCTATGAACTGAAATCATTTAAAACTTTAGTATCAGTATCATTAATAAATACTAATATATAATATGCAATATTATACAGGGTGACTGACGAAAAACCTTTGGTGCTGTATCTCGCTTATTTTTTACCCGATTTTAATAAATAAAACATCAAATTAAACCATTTTTAAAAGACTTTAATAGGATCTGAACTGTTATTTTTTCTCGCACCCAGTTTTTGACAAAATACGATCAACAATTTTTTTTAAATTGCACTGTATATATATTTTTATTGATTCGCAAGGAGATTTTTTTTCTGAATATAAAATTGTAGACAAATTTATCCATACATCAAACTTAAGTCGAGAAATTAAGGATTAAAAAAATAAATAAAAAGTCAAGTATCCATTGTAAACAATATACAGAGCCTATTCCAAATGTCAAAAGTGACAGTGACAGCCATTGATACAATACTGCAACGATTTTTAATTATTTCATAATTAAAATGTTGAAATATTTCAAACACTGTACTAGAATTTTGTGCTTCTACAGAAATCGTTTTTCAGTTTTTGAAATCTTGCAACATTTTTATTATGAAATTATTAAAAATCATTGCAGTATTGTACCAATGACTGACACTGTCACTTTTGACATTTGGAATAGGCTCTGTATATTGTTTACTATGGGTATTTGATTTTTAATTTTTTTTTTAATCCTCAATTTCTCGACTTTGGTTTGATGAATGGATAAAATCGTTTACAAATTTAGATTCAGAAAAAAATCTCCTTGCGGATCAGTACAATATACAGTGCAATTTGAAAAAAAAAGTTGATCGTCTTTTGTCAAAAACTGTATGCAAGAAAAAATATCAGTACAGTTCATATTAAAGTCTTTTAAAAATCATTTAATTTGGTGTTTTATGTATTCAAATCGGATCAAAAATAAGCAAGATACAGCACCAAAGGTTTTTCGTCAGTCACCCTGTATATTGTAATTTATGAACAGAATCGCTATTCATAATTAAAACCCTCGCTTATATTTTACTGATTGGAGGGTGGGATAGAGGCCACCCACCCACCCTACATATACATGATAACTTTAAATACTAATTGTTGATGATTTTGCTGCTTACAAAACAATAAAACCGTGTATGTAATAAAAATAAAGCATAATCCAAATTTTAGTATAAATAACCTTATATAACTAATCTTATTTAGGCTTGATTTAAAGGCTTTCCACGTATAATGTATATAATCTTTATTAATTTACACACTCAAAAATTTTGGTTTGTCAATTTTCTTTTATTTTTAATTTTGTAATTAAAGTTATTGCAAATCGCGAGTCGATCAGTAATTAAAGTTAATATGTATATGTAGGGTGGGTGGGTGGCCTCTATCCCACCCTCCAGTCAGTAAAACATCATCAAAAATTATTTGAAATATTTGTATGAATCCATCAATTAAAAAATGCAATTATTTTGTGTTTGTTTACATTTTAAAACTTTTAACTAAAACCCTCGATTATGTTTTACTGATTGGAGGGTGGGATAGAGGCCACCCACCCACCCTACATATACATTATAACCTTAATTGCTGTCGTTGATGATTTTGCTGCTAAAAACAATCAAACCCTCTATGTAATAAAAAATAAAACAAAATCAAAATTTAAGTTTAAATATAAATGACATTCTATAGCTAATTTTATCTAATTTTGATTTAAAGTCTGCCCACCCATCATGCATCAAATTTTTACTAATTTACTCACTCAAAAATTGTACCTTTTTAATTTCTTTTTTATTGAAAAAGTTTTGTAATTAATTTTATTGGAAACCTCACGACGATAATTAATTAAAGTTTATATGTATATGCAGGGTGGGTAGGTGGCCTCTATCCCACCCTCCAATCAGTAAAACATCATCAAAAATTATATGAAAAATTTGTTTAAATAAATCTATTAATTTTTGCAATAATGTTATGTTTATTTACGTTTTACAACTTTTAATTAAAACCCTCGCTAATGTTTTATTGATTGGAGGGTAGGTTAGAGGCCACCCACATACCCTACAGAAACATTATAACTTTAATTACTAATTGTTGATGGATTCTACATCTTTATATTTTCGAGAAAAAAATATATCCGTTTTGAGTTTCCCTGAGACCATTCCACTAATTTATGGAAAAAAAAATATTTATCTGTATATCTGTGTGTGTGTCTGTCTGTCTGACTGTGTATCTGTGGGCCTGTGTGTATGTATGGCTGAGTGTCTGTCGGTGGGCGCTGTATCTCAAAAACGAATGATCCTTTTGAGATGAAACTTCAAACTTCTTAAATCGTTAAAAACAGAAATATAGTAAAAATAAATAAATAATTTCGGAAACCTATTATAATATAATTAGTTACCTACATTTTTTTATTAAATGTAGTACATTTAAAGCAAAGATTAGGGAATTATGTCATGGCTTAAAATACATAAGCAAGACTAAAAAGTGTAAGCCACAAACTAATTATTAAATAAGTAAAAATTTATGTTTCTCACACAATTTAAATAACCAAATGGTTTTTAACGAAGATCTAGAAACAAATAAATCTTTCTTGAGCTATTTTTCTTTATATATTTAAGACATAATTTTTACTAATTATTTTCCTCTAAAAACTTTTAATATATACTGTTCGCAAAAAACAAAATAATTTATAATATTAGAATTCAAACTCATTGACCACATATCATAATCTAAAAATTAGGTTGAAGTAAACCTAGCTAAACTTAAACCTAAATTATTTTCTGTGTATTCAAATGAGCTTTTTTGTTTCTGTGAAATATTGTCTTCTTTGGGTTTACGCTTATTTTCATATTTTCACTTTAATTTTATACAAACATCTTTTATGACAAATACATAGCGTATAATATAAAAATAATATATATACACAGCATTTAAAAAGACAAATCTGATATTTGTTAATCGGCTATAGACCATAGGTCTTTCCGCCTCTTTAATTTTATTTTTTGTGCTTTAGACGTTTGTGTTCACCCAAGAGATTTAGATTACAACAACCAAACACATTTTAATATTATTATCTAAAATTTCTTGAATGACTTTCTCATTTATCACTAGGTGAAACACTTCTACCAGACAAGTAATTCAAGTTAAATAATTATCAACCTTCTAGAAGTTAGTTTTTATTAAATCTAAACATTGTATTGTTTTTGTTTTTGCTGATATTGTACCACTAAAGGGTTTATGACTAGTATTTCTACTCGACCTGTATACGCCAATTGCTGACTGGCTGGTGCAACTATTCCATTTTAAATTCTTTATTTTAACCTAATCCAATTAATCCTAATTGCAATGTCTTTTTACATCTTACAATTAAGTCTTACTCCGAACTAACCTATTGAGGTCATTTCTAACCAACTAGACCTCTAATCCACCATTGAATTTCTTTTTTCTTCGGTATTCTTATTTTCATAATTTAATTTCTTAATTCCCATTTGTCCTTTATTTTGATTCACATTTTGAGCAAGTTTCCGACCTTTACGGTCTTTTTTGGTGTTTTCACCGAGGAGAGTGCTGCAATGTGGGCACCGCGTCGTTTTTTTTCACACACTACAGAGATTACTCCTTGTCCTTAATATGATTGGCCAGGTACGCTTGGAAGCAATGATAATGGGACAGCAACTTGGCCATAGTTTTTTGTCGTTGATGGTACGATACTATACCTCTCCTGCAGGCTTCTCATAGTTAATTTCCTTGCCTTGTTCTTACAGACATATTTATTTATTTATTTATTTATTTATTTATACATCTTTATACTCCTTTCTTAAAAAAAAAATATATTTACATTCAATTAAAAAAAAAAATGTATCGTACTTCAAATTTTAGCCGAAAGGAGCACGGGCGGAGTTCACAATTATAAAGTGTTCTTCCACTCAAACCCTTCATTTTCCATGATGCCGAGGGGGTATATATCCTCTTGCAGTTCCGGTTTCTTTTATTAACACGTTAACGCCGGCGGGTACCACCGGTGGTACACGAGTTTTTACGCTTTTGGTACGCCACTGATTACTTCCATGGTGACAATAAGTAACTATTATCGCGCACCTAGGACTTCAGTCACCATAGCAACCATAACAACCATAGGCGTGCGAGCCAAATTTTGTCATTTTAAATGAATAATTGTAGGGTACAAAAACGCCGGCGTCAACGTGTTAATGCTCCTATTTACTTAAAATACATCCAACATCTTGTTCAGTTTCCTATCAGTCTCATGAAGTGGACTCACTCGCCTTGACCTTCGCCTTATTCTTAGAGCTTCCCAAACTTCGCTCTTTGTGTTCTCGCTTACTTTCCACCATAAGAAGGTCAGTCGGTGTTGATGTGACAAGAACACCACGGTGAATACGATTCTACTTGTTATCATTAACCGTTTTGGTTCCAGACATCCATGCAGATACTGAGTAGAGTAGCTTAGCTTCAACAAACTTATTTTTCTTCGATATACGGGTTTTTGCCTGCTATAACATCCATCGAAGTCATTCCCCAAGTTACCTCTTGGATATGCCCAGTGTGGTTAGAGTTCCTCCACCTATACTCCTTAGCTACATAATTTGCATTTATTTATTCATTTATCCCTGTATAATATCATGTTATATAAAAATTTGAATATATACATTAATAACTATTGTTGGCTTGAGTTTACATGAAGTGTTTTGTAAATGAAAATAACACACATTTTATTCCTTACTTCACTTGTTTAATAAGCGTTAAATGTACATTTCGTTAACAAGGTGAACATTATCAATAAATCAAAAAGTTTGTTAGTCGTTGTTGGGTTTCCTCCCTGTAGAGGTTATGAATTTTATTTGAGAATTTCGTGAGTTTTATCTGTGTGCATCTGTGTATGCATCAATAATTACAAACATTTAGGTCACAGGATTTGCAGACAAAATTCACAATGTGTTCTTTCTCTCAGGCCCCTTCTTCTGCTTCAAATGATGAAGTTCTCAGTCAGCAAAGTATTTTCACCATTACTGGCATATTTATGTCCATTTTACATGAAGCTATTTTAATGACATTTTTTTGCAATTTGATTTCCCTTTTCTCTATTGAAATAGTTTTGTCCGTGGTATATCCTGCTTCTTTCATTGAAGGCCCAACAGTTTCTGTTTTTTCCATTAAAAAAAATTATCAATAAACGCCTCCCCAGAAACTCCAGATGGCATAAATAAATAAACGACATAAATATGCAAGTAATGTTCAAAATATTGTTTAAGTGGTGAAAATACTTTGCTGACTGAGAATTCCTTAGGACTTCATCAAAAGCTTCGATAAAGAAACATGAGCCCAAACATTGACTCCTTCAGGATTGTCCGGTTATGCTAAAGCTAGCAATTTTCTATACTTTTTTATTAGCTTCGCTTTTCCTGCTAACATAAAATAAAATCATACAAAAAATTTGGCCGTAGGAATCACAGGCGGAGTTCACTGCTTCTATTCTATTCTCCACATACAAGTGATGGCTTTTGGTTGCTTCTGGATTCATTCTTGTTTTTTTTTTAATTCAGCAAATATGCTGTATTTTGTTCCTTTTATAAAGGAAATTCTAGACATTAATCTATCTATATAGCTTTTGATGAAGTCTCTTAAGTAGTGGGATATGCCCGATTTAAGTATTATCCGCACAATCGTTTCCCGCGAATTAGCTATTGATAATTAGTATGGTGAATACAAATCAATTGTAAAGAAAAAAATTTTAACGTGTACAATTTAATTTCCATGAGATGGTTGAATGCATTTCTGATATCTAGCGTTGAGATAATTATATAAATTATTTATCCAAGTTAAATAATTTGTATGTTTAGCCATACTCTTTACTTTTATCTTTATCTTCTGAATTGAAACTCTTTTTTTTGGGAAAAATTCACTGGTATTATCAATTGTCTCTTCTAAGAGATTTACGAAGTAAGTATCTTTCCAAAGCATTCGTTTACCCATCCTCCAAACACACCAGCCTGTAGTATATTAGGGAATTCGATACTTTCTTAGGTTTCTTGGTCAAGACAACCTCGCCTTTTCCAAATCCTTGAAAGGAAACACGTTTCTAAGACCTTCGAGTTTTATGAATAATCAATATTAGTCTTACTTCTATTAATATATAACGTATTCCCTAGCCTTCCTGTGTCTATACATCTACTAGATCTGAAACAATTGGGTGATTGTACACATAGTCTCTTGGTAACTCCCTAACAGGATGATTTCCAAAGGTTTCTTCCTATATACTTTAAGCACCCCGGCTATAATGTTTGCAATTACCTTCGCTACCACCTTAACAATACCATTAATTATACTGTCTGATCACTAAACTGTCCTGTACATTATTCTGTTGTCTAAGTTAAGACACCTAAAAACATATTATTTAGTATTGAGAATAGTAATGCACTTGTTATGTTCCATTTGTTTATTATAAGGTAACTGACACGTGTTTCGGTCCTTGCGGATCATTCTCAAAATGTTTCTCTTAAAACTTTACCTGATAATAAACAAATGGAAAATAACAAGTGTATTACTTCTCCCAATATGAAAATTTGGTTCCATCAAGAATGTAGCAGAAGAAGTATCGAATTTATATTATTTAGTATTCTGTTGTCTACGTTAGAACTGCTTTACTGCATACGCTTTAGTAGGAATGATCTAACCAGGTCGCAGTGCTATAAGGCTGTCTATAATCTAACTACATACTATAGTCTCATAAGCCTCATACATCTGTTAGGTCTCGATACTCTTTAGTATTCTGTTGTCTAAGTTACGAATACTTAACTGTACTTGGTCGCAGTGCTATAAGGCTGTTTATAATCTAACTACATACTATAATCTCATAGGCCTCATACATTCGAAACACTTGTCTGCAGATGATTATAAACTTGAATGCTAGATTTTTTTTTAATTGCTTTTGCTAATTTAATTTAATGAAATCAGTTTAAAAGTTTAAATTCATTTTTTCATAATTTTTCATGTTATAGTTACATTTAAACAATCTAAAGTACATTTTATCATTTATTAGTTTATTCAACAGAAATAATTTCATTCAAATTAGTGTTGCTTTGATAGTTGTACTATTTGTAACACGCAAATTAATTTGTATCATTCAATGTCTGTCGAAGTATTAGCTAGAGAAGTAGTTGTTTCAAATTAATTTGTTTTGTAGTCTTAGTAAGACTCATTGTTGTAGATTCACGAAATGTTTTCGTATTTTTAAATTATTACTCATACATCTGTTAGGTCACGCACAACTTCTCTACCACTCTTCCCACTTTCTTTACCACTGTACGAAGTACTTAAAGCTGAACCTAAACAGAGGTTTTCTTTCACCTCTTTACATTTATTTTTACTGACCCTTATCGTCTTTTAAAATTATTTTCGTCAGACCGATGTTCTTCAACATTTTGCTTGTTCAATTAGTCTACACCATAGTCTTTATCTTATCAGATGGGTATGGATTTAGTCCGCAAAGATATTCATTTTATAGCACTTTCTTCCCATCATCTATTTTTAACTCTTCCTTGTTTTATATTGCATCATCTTCACGTAACTCATCAATCAACGTTAACATCTTCATTGTTGTCTTTAAAAAATGTCTACTGAATGTTATTTATTATCTTGATTACATATTATATCTTATAGTCTTTGCCCTATCAAACGTCTATGGTTTTAGTTGCCAAAAGTCTCCTTTCACCTTATAGCATAGTTTTTCTAATATCTATTTTTAAATCTTACTTATTTTCTCCCAAAATGTTTTTTTAGGATATCTTCTGATCCTCAATATCTTACTCAATTCGTCTGCCTCATAGCCTTTGTCTTATCAGACGTCTATGATTTGAGTCCCTAAAGCGTTCCCATCTTATCGACTTTATAAAATTTTCTCTTTGATGCCCAATATTCTTCAATACACTACTAAATGCAAGACTAATTGAGCATGATAGTGAAGACAAATTAGGCATCCAATAGAAAAAATTTGAAAGACGATAAGAACCAAAGTTATTCTTCCATCTCTTATCACAGCCTCCTCTTCACTTATGCTTAACTTTCCCTTATTACCTTTCAACTAATTAAGCAAAATCGGGCATTCAGATCCATTTCAATATTTTGCTTAATTAGTTGAAAGGTAATAAGGGAAAGTTAAACATAAGTGAAGAGGAGGCTGTGATAAGAGATGGAAGAATAACTTTGGTTCTTATCGTCATTCAAATTTTTTCTATTGGATGCCTAATTAGTCTGTCCTTTAATCTCTGCCTTATCAGATCTATATAATTTTATTTGACAAAGGTATCCTTCCATTTCCTAGCACAACTTCCCATTCAACTATTTTTAACTCTCCACTATCGCCTATCAAAATTTTCTCTTGATTGTCCGATGTTTTTCAATATCTTGTTCAACTCCTCAGTCACATAGTCCTTGTTTATAGTTTTAGTTGCCAAATGTGTACTTTCACCTCTTCATTATCTATTTTTACTATCCCCTATCGCCTTTTAATTTTTTTTCTCTTGGTTTTCTGAGGTTCTTCAATATTTTGCTCAATTAGTCCATCACATACTTATTCACTTATCAGACATCTATAGTTTTAGTTTTTAAAAGTATCATTTCACCTCTTATCACAGTTTCTCTATCACTCCCACTTATTGTCTTTTAAACCTGTCTCTTGGTCGTCCGTTGTTCTTCAATACCGTACACAATTAGTCTGTCGCGTAATCTTAGTCTTATCAGACATCTTCGGTTTGAGTTATTGAAATAATCCTTGAGTCTCTTTACACAGTTTTCTTCATCATCTCATTTACTATCCGTTTCAAAATTTTTCTCTTGAATGCTTGAATGCTATGTTCTTTAATAGCTTTTTCCGCAATCTTTATCTTATCAGACATCTATAGTTCAATTTTCCAAAGGTATCCTTCCACCATTTAGTACAGTTTAATCATCATCTGGTTTATCTCTTCCTTATCATCCGATGTTTCTCAATATCTTGCTCAGTTAGACTATTCCGTAGTCTTTGTCTTGTTTTAATTGCATCTATATGCGGCTTCTTTATTTAGATAACTTGATAAAGACAGAATTTCTGCATTTGCTTTACTTTGAGTCTGCCTGTATGCATACTTTCTGTAACCTAACATTTCTCATATTTGGGAGTAGACAAGTACATCTCGTGAATAATCGTAGAGTTAGTATTTCTTGAATAACTTTCTCACTTATCTCTTAGGAAATATTAGGTAAAGAATTGATCAAAACTTGGTTTGATTCTGAGTGAAATCAGTGAAACAAAGCAAATGTTGATCAATCACCCGCAGGAATTGACAGAGAGATGTAAGTATTTCTTGAATAACTTTCTCACTTATCTCTTATGAAATATTAGGTGAAGAATTGATCAAAACTTGGTTTGGTTTTAAGTGAAATCAGTGAAACAAAGCAAATGTTGATCAATTATTTACCTACTATTTCATAAGAGATAAGTGAGAAAGTTATTCAAGAAATACTAACATCTCTCTGTTAATTCCTGTGGGTGATCTTGCACACCACGATTATTCATGAGATGTACTTATGTACACGCAAATACTTCTCCCCAAAAACTCTCCAATCTCGCATTCTAAGTTCTAATCTCGCATACTAAGGTCCAATTTCGTTTACGACAGCCTAATCTTAATGAAGCTCATTCAAAGCCCTATTAATCTTTTGTAATCCACCAAAATGGATTATATTTTCTTTACACCTTTCTTTTGTATAATTCTATGAACTTTGTAACATAATTTATATATCTTATTGATATTAATATGAAGAAACATTTTAGTATTTTATTGCAAAATTAAATATTTTTCAACGCACTCATATTTTCAGGCACCAGACCAATTCTGCACAGACAATGCACTTATCCGAGCACAGCTAAAGACTTCCAGAACATCCAAGTCTCGACCAACGGAATTGGGAGGAGAGGATCGTTGACGGTTCCGCCACAAGCAGAGAACTTGATCGAGCATAAGCACACGCGTTACAGACTGTTCCTTCGTAGACACTAAACCATACCATCAAAATCCTGACTGGTGTTACCACCTATTTTATCTAAAATCTTAACTTACATAAAAAAAATTGTTAAACGCGAAAAATAAAATAGAATATAAAAATTCAAAAACAATAACCTCAGACTCTTATCAAAATAGATCAAAATGAAAATCAAGATGAAGATATGAACATTTGGATGATAGGAGAGGTAATCCAAAATGGACAGCCTTATACTAGTGACTAAAACCACTCCTCCGTGATGGCTAGAGTGGCTAGTTTAGGTCCATAGTACTCAAGTGAAATGATCGCTAAGAATAGAGGTTTGCGGTGGCTCAAGAATAAAGCGAAACTTTTTTTGATAAGAGGAGAGGAAATCCTGCATGGACACCTTTATAGTAGGGTAGTGTCAGACTCCTACCGACTAAAACAAAGAGAAACAGAATTTTACTCAAAGTTTTAAGCGTTTACGCATAGAAGTATCATTAAGGTGACATCTATTTACTAAAACTGTATCTACCTGTTTGTATTAAGAATATGTGGTAATCCTAAACCAGTCAACCTACTAAAACCATTGATTGAAATACAATATTTCAATCAACGCTAAAACATTAAATGCGTCAAGCCTATCAGAGCAAAAATAAAACAAATATTTTTCTCTAAAATATACTGGGTGTTTTATATTTCATTTAATAAATGTAATCAAAGTGTGATTGATGCTAGAATTTAATTTTGTGATATGTCTTTACTTGTTAGACACTGCTGAAATTCTTCCAACAAACTATTGATTTAATAATTAACTTCTAATCAAAACACAGTTTAAGCCAGTAATGATCAAACTAATTTCTGAAACGTTTAAAAGCTAAAACTCAATTTAAAAATAAATCTACTATCAGTTAAGTTAAATTGACCACTACAATCAAATCATAGATTTAAGTTGTTATCATTTAAATGCGATTTGATATATACTATTGGTTGAAAGGCAACTTCGAAAAAAACAATACTTCGCCTATTTATTCTATATAGGGGAAGTAAAAACGCTTTCGGATAGAAGGAATATTTTAATTGAATCACATCCAACTAATCAAAGAATTAATTAACTTACAATAAAACACTAACACTTTCATTAAAAATATTTGTGAAAAAGTGTTGTGTTTTATTTCAAGTTTATCAATCAAAACTTCAATTATTAAATAAAACCACGACTGTTTAGAGTTTTGCTTTATTTGTAGATACACTGCTACAATTGTTTTACCACACTGTAGCTTCATCAGGCAGATGAGTAATGAGTAAATAAAGCAAAACTCTAAACGGTCGTGTTTTTATTTCATAATTGCATAATGGAGTTTCGCCAAGCATCAGCCTCATCAATCCGATAATCAAACCTTCACCTAACTAACAAATTTCTAATGATTGATGAGGAAGAAGAAGCCACAGTAGTTAAATTTCTATAAAAGAATTAATAATTCAAAGAGAAAACTTTCAGTACATATTTGTAAAACAAACTACGAATAATTTATTCAGATGATGGTAATTACCATTTCTATTAAATATTTTATTTTTTATACCACCATTTAGATAATAGTCTTGAAAAACATTAAAGAGTGTCGAATTTCTCTTTTATTGAGTATTAATCAACTGTGCACCTTTTCATGCGTGTATTTTATTGAAATTCGAATTTGAAATGTGATATATTAATAAAATTTTGAGGGAATATTTATTGTGTAATAATATTACATGTATATTTTTCTCACTGTGATCTCTGTACTAATCGCTATATTTTAATAAACTTTATTATGTGTTCATTATCTTACTTTTATTACCAATCACATCAATAACTCATATGATTGTTTTAAAATACAAACATTGTGTTGAATTATTATTTTATTTAAATTCTAAGCAAAAATTTCAACGAAAATTCATGTTTCGAAATTCCCCGAGTCCAATTGGAGCATTTTTAAAATGTTTCTGTGTGTAAGTGTGTAGGGTGGTCAAAAATGAAGTGAGTTTGACTAAATTATTTTACTTATTAATTCCAAAATTATATGATAATTTTAGAATCAATTAATTTATATATTAGATTCCAACAGCAAATTTCATCCATTATTTTTTCAAAAATCTTATAATTAACTTGATTAGAAATTAAAAAAACAAAAAAATTAAGATATTTCAGAAATGTTTCACCACGAGTTAAGTGAGCAATTAATTAAATATATATTATAATTAATTGGCCCAGCGTACTCCTAACCTACCTTACATACCTTGACATTGACCTAGCGTACTCTTGACCTATCTCAAAAGACTATAAGCCTAGCGTATTAAATTACATCTACATAATAAACGCTTAGTTATTCTAGTTTAAACTTGACCTACCTTAACTATATTAAAACTAGGGCAATACAAACATTTATTAAAGTAGTTGAAGAGCACGCTTGATTTATGTATCGACTTGTTTTTACAAATTTTCTATACCTCTTCAAATAACGAAACAAAAAAATGCCGAAAGCAAGTTTTTAACTGTAAAACCTGTATTTATTCAAAAATTTCCAATCTGATTATCAATGGTTATACATTAGCCATCACCCTAAAGAGATAAATTATCTGCACTAGTTTTTTAACTTTTCTGTTCAACTAAAAAAGAAAATTTTTAAACTATTTCACTGGAAAACTGACAAAGTTTTCAAATAAACTTTTTCCAAAAATATTTATTAAATCATCTTGCTGAGTAGACTCGATTGACATAAAATGTTTTACATATTTGTAGGAAATAAATACATCAAACCAATTTGTTTTATTTTCTATATTTATCATGGAATTTGTAAGAAATGTTACACGAAATGAGAAAAAACAATCAGGGGAACTAAAAGAGGAAATTCAGGAAATAAAGAAAGAAATGCGTGCAAAAGAGGATAAATGGGAACAAAGGGAGGTAAGAATGGAAAAACTAGAAACAAAAATTGAAAAAGAAGAGAGAGAAAGGAGAAGAAATAAAATAATTGTTAAAGGATTTAAAAGAAATTGTTACCTTTATTATTATGGAAAACCTGTGGATAGCATAAAGGAAATATTCATTAAAGTAGCAAATGAAGTTTATGGAACAATTAAAATAAACAGATGAAGGAAACAAGCAAGATTGTGGAGTAATAAAAGCAGAAGTAAACTATAATATATACAAGGCGCAAAGATTAAAGTCGAAAAGCTGGTAGAAAAACAAAATTCATGGGAAGAGTTTGGAAACAAAGTGGAACGGAAACCAAAAATTATTTTACAGGACACTGAAAACACTTATGAGAAAGAAGCAATACAATAATGTATATATAAAAGATAAGAAGGGAAAGTTACTAGAAGAAGAACAAGATATAATATTACGATGTAAAGAGTACTTCGAGGACACATTAAATATGTAATGTAACTGCAAAATAAGCAAGAAACACAAGATAATGAAGAGGAAGATAAATGTGGAGAACAAAACGATGTAAAGGAAGAAGAAGTAATCGAAGCTAGGAGGTAAAGCAGGAGGGAATGATGAAATAACAACAGAAATGTTTGTAAATGAAATAGAAGTACTTACAAAATTATACAACAAATGGAAAGAAAAAAGGATACCGAAAATATAATACTACTTTTACATAAGAAAGGAAACAGTAGAGAGTGTAAAAACTACAGAGGAATTACTTTGATAAGTGTGATAGCAAAAGTTTATGCAAGGATACAAGAGAAGAGACTAAAAGTGATCAACTAGAAGAATCCCAATATGGATTTAGGAAAGGCGAGGTGTACAAAACCAGATATTCACAATAAAACAAATAATCGAGAAGAACAAAAATAATGATGTATTAGTAGCTGTTTTGGACTTGGAAAAGGCTTTCGACAGCATACTATATATTAATACTATGGTGTCAAGTGCGATAGACGTGCGTATAGCGGTTCTGGGTGAAAAAGTGAGTGAAAAGTGCAAATAGACCAAAATGCATTAACTTTACTGTGGGAACAAAATTCACCGGGTTGCATTAAATACGTTAAAAACGTTGTCTAATTATCCAAAGATGCAATAATCTGCTGCCCGGACTTACAAGTGCCAAACAACAACAAATCAGACGACACGGCAGAAGAGAATGAAAACGAGGCGGAGGATTCATTCAGCAGCAGTGAAACAGTGATCAAGACTAGTCCATCAATTATGGAAGTGGAAATTAAATATCTAAAATGTTTACTAACCGCCAAAGATGAAATCATCAACACCTTAAGTAATAATATTGAATTTCTACAAATAAAAGCTCAGCTGATAATACAGACAACCACATCAAAAATCATAGAATCAGAAAACTGCAATCCAAAGGTAACAATAAACTCAAAAGTTGACGCCTATAACACAAGGACGATTGAATTTCAGCCCACAAATCGACCCATCGCCAATCTTCGAAGAAAGAAGACAAAAAATTAATCGAGACGAACCAAAGAAAAACAATAAAAATAATATTCCGATTGAAAAAGACAGATCAATGATCATAGAAATAAACAAACCGAAGGAACGATCACCTGACATAAATAAAAATAAAACAACTAATAATAAACGTACAGCCACTACCCACGGCAACGGTAACGAGATAAACAACAAAACTACCAATCAAAACAATGTAGTCGATGATAACAAAAACCTCAATAACAAAACACTACTTAGTACTCGTAATAACGAAAATGATACAAAAATCATAATCGGCAATCAAAACTACATAGATGGAGTGGTGTACAAACCAACAAAAAAAATATGGTAAATTTAAAAACGACTACACTGAGGATAAACTTGAACTGATCACCTCTCATCTGAACAATATAAATTCTTCAAAGTAGGAGCCCCAGAAGAAGTCAGACTTATGATAACAGATCCCATCATGTCGCTAATATGAATTCGTGTAAGTGAATACAATTTTTTTTCGAAAGCCACATAATCGGACAAGACTCCACTCTTACAAACAAAACAAATTCCAAATTAAAAATTCTACACCAGAACATTAGAAGAGTACTTAACAAAACCGATGAATTTTCAGTTGCAATAGATGAACTTAAACCAAACTTATTATATCCAACTGAAACATGGACCAACCAAAACAATATCAAATACATAAAAATTCCAGGATACACAATAGTAGCTGACTACACTAGAAAAAAACAAGAACATGGAGGGTGCATGATAATAAATTCATATGCAAAACACTAAGAGACGTAACACGTTTCTGTATAGAATCTAAAATTGAATATACAGGCTGTACAATAACTCTAACAAATAGAAAAATAGCAGTAATATGTGTATATCGCTAGCCACAAGGTAATGTCAACATATTTTTTTTTTAAATATACATGAGCTTATGGCAGCAGTTGACAAAACACATACAAACACCGTGACCTAAATGTAGATTTCTTAAAACACGATCAACAACAGAAAATGTTAATCGGTATATTCTTATCATTTAAACTAATTAATCAGCTAAACGAGCCGACGTGAGTCCAAACCATCGATAGAGGAACATCCAGTAGTCAACTCGATTACATGGCCAATGAGCTAGCAAAATTATAAATCTACATATATCTGACCACTATTTAGCTCAATCGAAGTTATGTCAAAGGATAAACATATCAAAGAAACTCGGAAAGCCCGACAAACGAAAGAACACAACTTGCACAAACTTAAACTAAACTAAACTTTCTAAGTTGAACAAACTGGGATGATTTCATTAAAACAAATAATCCCAACACGGCGTTCAATTCGTTCCTTGGTCACGTCTCACATTTCTATAATACATCATGCCCAATAAATAGAATAAAACAATCCAAACGTGTTAATAAGTGGGCCAATAACGACATTAAAGCACCAAACCAAATCCTAAAAATGATACACTCTCTCATGTCTAAGAACCAGAAATGCAAAAAGAAAGCACAAAAAGCTCATTGAGGCCACAAAAAGGGAACATCATACCGGTGTAATATCTAAAAGCTCCAACAAACAAAAGCAAATATGGAAGTTGGTACGAGATGAATTAAACCGAACCTATAGCTGTCTAAAATAGTTCTGGCCAAGAAAGAACTAATACCCGAGAGGTTGCCGACATATTTGTTCAGTATAACTCAACGGTAACTGATATTAAATTTAAAAATCATTTTGGAGATAAAATATCAGATGCCTGCTCCACCACAAGCAACACGATCCAGTCCATGTATCTTGCGCCTGTGTCAAAAAAAATCTACCAAGTAATCCAAAATCTTAAAAATAAAGCAAGCACAGGGCAAGACATTAATGTGTATTCCATTAATGTACTGAAAGCAGTGGCAATAGAAATCGTAGTCTCATTAGAGTATTTAATTAATTTTTCGTTCAAATATGGAATCTTCCCAACCAGTCTGAAAGCATAAAAAATAATCCCCATTTTTAAAAAGGGCAACAGAAATGATAAAGAAATGACCTATAGCTATCATAAAGGCATTTTCAAAAATATTTGAAAAAATACTCACATAAAGATTTCAAAGCTATCTTGAGAAATACCAAATTCTCAACAAGCCCAGCATGGATTTCGCGAAGGACGCTCAACCGAAACAGCAAGTATCACGCTCCTGGAAAACATATCAAAAAACGTGGACACAGGCAAGTGCGTTGACATAAACTTCATGCGGGACAAACTGTGGTATATGCACTAGGAATTCGTGATAAACCACTAGACTTAATACAATCGTGTTTGATTAACCGCAAGATATGCGTGCAAATCAGTGACAGTCAATACAAGGAATGTGAACTAAACACAGAAATTGTGCAAGGATCAACATTGGGTTCTTCTTTGCACTAATGACCTGAAGGAGCACATAAGCTGGGTTCACATGATCAATTTTGCCGATGACACTGCAATTGTAGTCTCTGCCTGCGACCAAGATGAGCTGTTAAAGAAAATTAGTGAAAGAAATAAAGAAATCTGCGAATGGTGTAATAAAAATAACCTGCTTTTAAATATCGACAAGACAACAATAGTGCAGTTTTATAATAGAAAGCCACCGGATAGCCATCAATAATAAAAAATATTCAGCTAAGTATCTTGGTAGCTATATAAATGAGCGACTGTCATGGAACAACCAGATCGACCATGTGACTTCCAAGCTAAGCAGTGGGTATTATGCCGTGTTAAATTAAAACATAAATTCTCTACAAAAATAAATTCTTATAGACATCTACTACTCATTAGTATACACGCATCTAACATATATTGAGCCCAACTATTGAGAAAAAATAAAGAAGATAGGAATTTGATAAAATAATATGAAAATAATATCAATTGCAGAATGCGCCTTCGCAAGAAACGAAGA
This sequence comes from Ontholestes murinus, assembly GCA_963969525.1. Classification (NCBI taxonomy): domain Eukaryota; kingdom Metazoa; phylum Arthropoda; class Insecta; order Coleoptera; family Staphylinidae; genus Ontholestes; species Ontholestes murinus. The sequence goes on along the minus strand of OZ018389.1, from coordinate 14,313,331 downwards.
GGAACTACAATGCAATCTAGAATTTTGGGAAGAGGCACTACAGAAAAGAAACCTAAAAATAAACATAGATTAAACTAAATGAAAAGACAACAACTAAAATGTATGGACACATAGTAAGGATGGAAGAGAATAGAGGGACAAAAAACGTATGGTAGGCAAAATCAACAGAAAATAAAAAGAAAGAAAAATATGGAACGACGAGATACTTTTGCATTTATCACAATATTCGGTGGCGGTTCTCTCGATTTGCTGATTACCATAATCTTCATTTTTGAAGCTTGATGCTGAGGCCTAAGTAGTTGCCAGTTAGTAGCAATTTATTTAGCAGTCGTTGCAGTTTTTCTGTGCTATCGTAACGCAGATTGTTAATGTTTATAGCGTTAATTCTTATACCATCTGTTTCGTCTGTGCTTCGGCAATTATGTTTTCCGAGTATAAATTGAACAATAATGATGATAGTACACATCCTTATGGTACTAC